>QNUK01000511.1:0-475713 GCA_013621035.1 Clarias magur | reverse complement strand
TATATATATTCCACCCATTTTCCCATCATTATTTTATTATTATTATTGTTGTTGTTGTTGTTGTTGTTGTTGTTTTTAATTGGTTGATTGCCTGGTTGTTTGATTTATTGTTTGATTGATTGTGCTTTGTGATTGATTGTGCTGAGACCTGGCAACCCTTGTTCTGGTCAACCACATTCTAAACTAAAACTTCTAATTCATGATCAAGTTTCTGACACTAATACAAATAAAATCTAATTCTTTGCAATGTATTTTATATTAGTATTTTTAAGGGTTTATGGATTTGATGTAATTGAACAATAGGTACAAAATCACAAGTTTGATACATCCATTGCTCCTGAACAGCTATTCTAATTATTTTGTTTCTGCTACTAATTGATGGATTAGCTTACTTTGGGTTTGAAATAAAAAGACAATATACACTGATCAGCCATATTAAAATATTATTAAATATTAAAACACAAATCATTAAGCCCAATATGTGTGTTATGTCGATGCCCCTTGTGCCACATGGCACAATGGCTATGGCTAAAACATCTGCAAGTATGCTGTGGTGTCTGGTACCAGAGCATTGACAGCAGATCCCTTACTGTGTACTGTACTGTGGGCAGTGGAGTGGAGTCTTCATGGGTCAGACTTGTGTATTCAGCACATCCCAGAAATGATCAATTGCCCTGAGGTCTGGGGAGTTTGAGGCCAGAACAATAATCTTGAACTCTTTACTTGCTAAACCCCATGCACGACAATCTGTGATTCACTGAGTATATTGGGGTTCTTTCTTTTGGACTGGACAGGTTGGTCTATAGTATAAATGATCCTTGAGTGCTCACGATCCTGTCACCAGTTTGCTTGCTAGTATATGATTGATAACACTATGTAATAAATTTTCACTTTTGTTCTGTTCCTGGGTTGAAAGTGTGTTTTCCTAAACCGTTAGGTCTAGAACAGAAAGGAAATCACTGTTATTACAGAAAGACTTTGCTTCTGTGACCGGGAAAGTGAAATTTTGAAAATCGCGTGTTTTCAAGAAAATTTTTGATTCGCTTTCAATGCCGAGATTCCTCCTAGAATATTCCGGAACTGCTAGAGTTGTCCAGATGTTTCTACGATTCTCCTGAACACTCTAGAACATTCGAGAAACTCTCAGAACTTTCTAGAACATTCTCGAATGTTCCAAAAGTAGCTATACAAGTGTAAAAGCACAGGTGTCTCGAACCAAGATTCCAATTCGTGTTATTGCTGACTGAAAGGATAACGATTTGTAGTTGAAGTATTTGTAGTTGTAGTATTCATTCTGCTACGTGTGCGGACAATTCATAAAGACAAGAGCGAAAAAGTATTCCGTGGAAGCAAGTTGTATAATGTGCGAGGCCTACAAGGCATACTTTGGCGTGCCGGTCGGGGACCAAGACAAATCTTGGGCACTGCATTTCACATGCGAATTTTGCAAGAAAACACTTGAAGGTAAACTGAACAGTTGCTTTCAATGCTTTAGATCTAGTTCATTTCAAGGAGTTGTAACTTACAAAGTTTTGTCATAAGTTGTGTATTGTAGGCAAATACGTTCCATCTTGAAATCGTTCCATATTTTGAAATTTCCTGCCCTCAAATTATTATAATTCTTATATATTATTATGTGTTATGTGGAGGTGGTGCGGACTCTCATAAAGAAGTACGCCAAAACGGGATGCAGAATGTCTCTGAAAGTCCATATCCTTGATTCACATCTCGACAAATTCAAGGAGACCATGGGCGCTTACTCTGAGGAGCAAGGCGAGCATTTCATCAAGATATATTGGACTTTGAACGTCGTTACCAAGGATAGTATAACGAAAACATGATGGGGGACTACATTTGGGGGCTACTTCGAGAAAGTGATTCACTGTACAATCGTAAATCTAGAAAATCTATGCATTTCTGAACCTTGCAGAGTGGTTTCCGACTGTGTTTGTCTATTCCTTGTGCAATTTTTGTTTTTACCTGATCATAATGACGGAGTTTATTTTCACAAAAAAAAAAAAAACGAGTTTTCTTCGTGCTGTTGTCATGAAAGCAAGGTTTGTGCTTAATGAAGTAATTTTTTCACATACTTTAGACATAAGCAATTGAAATATAACACTTAGAAGCCAGGAACAAAAATTGTGTTACATAGTGTAATCAATGCTATTTAATTCACCTAGTTGTGGTGTTACTATATACTGTATATTTATTTATTTATTTCTGGAAAAAATGAGACAACTGCAAAATAATCTCTTTCTCACGTTTTTTTTTTTTTTTTTTACATTTTTGAAAAACAAAACACTATACACAGTAATTACACAGAATTCAGCTTGTGATTAAATAATATAGAATGAGGCAGAGGGATCCTGAGTAAGTACAATAGAGTGTACATTAAGGGATTGTATGGTAGGGCAAGTAGCCCTGTGTGCATCATACTTTATAGTACATACATTATGATGCACATGTACTATACTAGGTAGTGCAAAAAAGCAAGGAGTAGTGATGTAATGTGCATTTAAGGAATTTGTTGGAGGCATGGTGATGCTTTTATAGAGTATACAATATGATACTGTATGCAAATAACACTAACTTAAAGACAGTTGTGAGATCCAGTTCAGCTGTTTATGTGGGTGATTGCTTTTTGATGAAAGGACATCTAGTACTGTTCAGAAGTAGGAAACTTTGTAACCCCAAAATAAAAATATGCTGCAATGCTGCAGTGTCTGTAGTGGTGAAGGATCCTTGTCAACAGGCCAGGAACTTACAGTATAAGTGTTCGCCGAGGGCAGTAAAGTGCGTTACAATTGCGTTACAGTGCTCAATGTTATCACTGCTAGCTTAATTTCTGGTTCTGTTTGGCATGGGCTTGTTGGAAGGCAGTTCCAATTTTATTTCCATTATATTTGTTAACGCACTTGACTTAGATGAAGATCAGATCACATTTTATGACAAATTAATGCAGAAAACCATGAAATTCCAAAAGGTTCACATACATTTTTTGCCACTGTACATAGTGTAGCTTGGAGGGTAACAGACGGTATCAGTTCAAATATGTTTATTATATATTTAATAATAAACATTGATGTCTAGTTAAATATTTTTCTTTTACATAAACAGAGAATCTAAAAGTTAATTTACTAATAAGAATAATGTTTATATTCCATGTCTCCATATCTAGTCTCCGTAAACTTAGAAGGCAGGTGTTTCTCTTGTGAAAACAGCTAATCATTACAGGACAGTAAACAAGACAGTTGAATGTTTTCAGTGACACAACACAAATACAGCCTTCATTGTCTCTTTGATATGGCTGAATGAAACAGCAGTTTCCTTTATAAGGATATATAATGAAAGGAAATTTTATAGCTTGATAAGTTTGGCAAACAAGTTCAATGAGAAGAGTCAATTTCCGTGTAGTTTTAAACAAGCAATTGTTGTATTTATTTATTTAAATTATTTTTTATAACACTTGTGAGTCAGACGGCTAAGTATATCAAGTAAACGTTAAATGTCCACTTGGCTAAATGAAACATGAGGTATGTTTCTTTACATGGACTGGGTTTTTCCTAAGATTCAGTTCTATTCATTTTACCTGCATTTTCAGTAATCTTCATAGTTGAGTAAGAAAATGTAACATTGTGAATTTCACTCTGTCACTTTATTCTGTATACATGGTCATGGGTGACGCCTATTCCACCAGACTTAAGGTACAAGGCAGGGTACACTAAGCTGACACAGGGCACACACATACACATGCTCATTCACAAACTATGGGCAATTTGGGAATTTCAATTCAATGAAATTTATATATACATATATTTTAACAATGGTCATTGTCTCAAAGCAACTTCACAAAATGGAAAAGAATTGGAATGCCAATTAATCTAATCTTTGTACTGTCTTTGGACTGTGAGAGGAAACTGAAGTACCCAGAAGACCCACCAAGCATGGGAAGTCTCCACATGCAGACCCAGAGGCAGACCTGAATCTGGACCCTGGGGGTGCAAGGTGACACTGCTAAGCAATAAGCTGCCACTGCGGATCACTTAGCAGGCAAATTTACTGGCAGCTTGACCGCACAATTCCACATAGCCAGATCCATGGCCATACAATACTCAGTTGCTATGACACGTGTCATAGAGGCAATTAAATGATGCATGAAAACTGGGCGCACACCTGTATAGGCTTCTGAATCTCAACTGAGTCAGTTATTCTAATCATTATGTTGGGGGGGAAAAAAAAAATATATATATATATATATATATATATATATATATATATATATATATATATATATATATATGGTCATAAAATATTACATAATCCAATATTTTTCAAAAATCCTAATCAAGTCTATCTAGTTTTATCTGCAAAAACAGGAAAACGTATAATGATTAGAGCGCCTCGAAAATCTGTAGCTTACAAAATCTTAAAAAAACAGCTTATCTCTTACAAAACATGAAGGAATGCTATGAGACCACTAATGCATTTTTGGAAACAATAAGGTTTATTTTATTTTATTTTTTTTACACTTAACACTGACTGTGCTTAGTTTAGTATTTTTCATTGTATTCAGTATGACATTTATATACTAATGTTTACTTATATACATATTTTAAAGGCAGCTTTGCTTTATAATTGTTTTCATCATCATCGCCTACTTATTATGTTAGGTTAACACCTAATGTTTACACAAATATCTCTTAGGAGAAATACTCCAGGTGTTTGCTTTGTGAACATGGTTTTACAATGTAATGACTTAATATCAGTGCAAATATAGATAAGAGGATAAGTGGATGGTCTACAAGGAACTATCACAAGGAACATCATGTTATCACAGGGAGATGTTTACTGTATATTAGGTGAACTGTTGCAGGAGCAGGGGTGTTGCAGGAGCTAATGCCTGACTGAGCTAATGCCTGACTCAAAGGACAGAGGCTCCAGGGGAAGAGGTGCGTTTGTGGTGCGGGTAGTGGGGCACGCTTACAGTGCCTCCCCTTGGACCACAATAGTCTAGGGCTTCGGCCTTCGTGAGGTCTCTTCGGTGTAATTCCTCCGGACTATTATAGCATCCCTCTATCCCAAGACCGACCGTGCGTGGCCCCTGGCCACATCCTCTCCGAGGTGACCCCAAAAACTGGGCAGCGTGAGCCCCCAGGCTAAACACGGCGGATCTAGAGGAGAGAACCTCGACAAAAAAATCAGTGTCCTGTTGCCTTGCAGGCTTGACCACTTGGTTGTGGAAAGGCTAAGGGAGGAAAACCCTGACAGAAAAGCCCTCGTGTCTCCGGGGTGAGGTTTTTGAGCCAGAGACTAGGACAAGGACAGTCTGACGTAAAACCTACGACCTGAGGACCTCGCTGTCACCGTCCCAGCTTGCTAGGCCATGGCAGACGAACCAAGGGTTTAAAGGGTGGGGCCAGGACTGCGCACCCTGCACTCCACCATAAAGCTCCATTGCGCAGGCTATAGGGAAACGTCCACGGTTTTCGACACACTCTTCCAAGTCCTGTAGCGATGGGGGAGGGGCGAAGTCGGCAGGTGGAAGATGACACTGGAAGCCGCAGTTCCAACCCTGCATGCAGGCGGTTCAGGATATTGGTCGCCTGGTGCTGACATGGGGATGACAGCTCCACTCGGCAACACCCTGAACGACCAAGCAGCTTTTTTCAAGGACAGCACTGCTTGCTCCAATCCGGAGAGGGGCCTAGAAAAGGTGGCCTAAACAAAGCTCATCCCTTCGACGACCCAGTTGGCTTACCGCTGCCGACGGGCATCTTCAAATGCGGTCAGAAACTAGATAGAAAAGGAAAGCTCTCATCCACCCGGAAGACTGTGACAGGACTACGTGTAGCATGCTGGAACATCAGAACCATGCTTGACTCAGCAGACAGCAGCCGCCCAGAACGCCGCTCTGCTATCATCGCACATGAACTGCAAAGACTGAACATCGACATTGCAGCACTTAGCGAAGTACGTCTCCCCGAAGAAGGCAGTCTGCAAGAACAAGGCGCCGGGTACACCCTTTACTGGTCTGGCAAGCCCGGATCAGAAAGACGGCTCTCCGGTGTTGGCTTCATGGTCAAGACCTCCATTGCCTCCAAGCTGGAATACCTACCAATAGGCCACTCAGACCGCATCATGTCTATGCGGCTTCCACTACGGAACCATCAGCAACAGCATGTCACCCTATTCAGTGTGTACGCTCCAACCCTGCTGGCTGAACCTTTAGATAAAGAAAGATTCTACAGCGATCTATGCACACTCCTGCAGTCCACTCCTGTTGATGTCAAGATCATAATCCTTGGCGATTTCAACGCCAGTGTAGGCCAGGATGCTGAAGCCTGGAAAGGTGTCCTCGGCAAGCATGGAGTGGGTAAATGCAACGACAACGGGTACCTACTCCTGGAGCTCTGTGCAGAACAGCAACTCGTCATCACCAACTCTGTCTTTCAGCAGAAGAACAGCCGGAAGACTACCTGGATGCATCCTCGATCCAAACATTGGCACCTCATTGATTATGTCATAGTGCGCCAGAAGGACTTGAAAGACGTCCTACACACCAGAGTGATGCCCAGTGCAGAATGCCACACCGACCATCGGCTTGTCCGCTGCAAACTCAAACTTCAGTTCAAACCCAAAACGAAAAAAGGAGGGAACACAAAGAAGTACAAGATCAGCAGTCTCCAGTCTGCGAACGTGGAGACCGACTTTCAGGAAGGCCTACAATCCAAGCTTGCCAGCCTTGATGACCTCACTGAACCTTCCCCCGAAACTTTGTGGCAACACCTGAAAAGCGTCATCACCTCTACATCTGCAGAGGTACTTGGCTTCTCCACAAAGAAGAACAAAGACTGGTTCGACGAGAACAACGAAGAGATACAGGAACTGCTTTGTAGAAAGAGAGCTGCTCACCAAGCGCATCTAGCTCAGCCTTCCTGTCCTGTGAAAAAGTCGGCCTTTCGTCAGACTTGTAGCAACCTACAGCGCAAACTCCGGGACATCCAGAACGAGTGGTGGACCAGCCTAGCCCATAAGACACAGCTTTGTGCAGACATTGGGGACTATAGGGGCTTCTATGAAGCACTCAAGGCAGTGTACGGCCCTAGTCATCAGACCCTGAGTCCCTTGCGCAGTACTGACGGTCAGGCGCTCCTCTCGGACAAAGTCTCCATCCTAAACCGCTGGTCAGAACACTTCAGGGCTCTCTTCAGTGCTGACCGCTCTGTTGATAGTGCTTCCATCCTGCACATCCCACAGCAACCAGTGAAGTTAGAACGAGATGAACCACCCACCTTGGAGGAAACCACCAAAGCCATTCAACAGCTGAAAAGTGGCAAAGCAGCCGGAACAGATGGAATTCCCTCGGAGATCTGGAAACATGGGGGTCCTGCTCTACATGCCAAGCTCCACGAGCTCTTTGTCTGCTGTTGGGAACAGGGGGAACTCCCAAAGGACCTCCGTGATGCAATCATCATCACTCTGTACAAGAACAAAGGGGAAAAGTCGGACTGTTCCAACTACCGTGGCATCACCCTCCTCTCCATTGCTGGAAAGATCCTAGCAAGACTGCTCCTCAACAGGCTGGCACCCGCCATCGCTGCTGGCCACCTCCCCGAAAGTCAGTGTGGATTTAGGTCAAACCGGAGCACCACAGACATGGTCTTCGTTCTGCGACAGCTACAAGAGAAATGCCGTGAGCAGAGCAAAGGGCTCTATATTACCTTTGTCGACTTGACAAAAGCTTTCGACACTGTGAGCAGGAAAGGAATGTGGCAGATCCTGGAACGCCTTGGATGTCCGCCAAAATTCCTCAGCATGGTCATCCAGCTGCATGAGGACCAGCGAGACCAGGTCAGAGTCAACAGTGACCTCTCAGAACCCTTTCCCATCCTCAACGGAGTGAAGCAGGGGTGTGTCCTAGCGCCGACTCTCTTCAACATCTTCTTCAGTATGATGTTGAAGCAGGCCACTGAAGATCTTGATGACGATGACAGCGTCTACATCCGGTACCGTCTCGATGGCAGCCTGTTCAACCTCAGACGGCTGCAGGCCCACACAAAGACACACGAACAAATGATCAGGGAGCTCCTCTTCGCTGACGATGCTGCACTTGTTGCTCACTCAGAGAGAGCACTGCAGCGCATAACATCCTGCTTTGCAGACGCTGCCCAGCTCTTTGGACTTGAAGTCAGCCTCAAAAAGACGGAGGTCCTCTACCAGCCAGCACCCAAGGACGAATACCACCTCCCTCACATCAAGATTGGTGACACGGAACTGAAGACAGTCCATCAGTTCACCTACCTGGGGTGCACCATCACATCAGACGCCAAAATTGACAAGGACATCGACAGCAGGCTAGCGAAGGCAAGCAGTGCTTTTGGCCGGCTGTGCAAGCGGGTGTGGAACAACAAGCACCTGAAGCAAGACACCAAGATAAGTGTCTACAGAGCCATCGTCCTCACCACTCTCTTGTATGGCTCAGAGTCGTGGGTCACCTACAGTAGCCACGTACGACTCCTTGAACGCTTCCATCAGCGCTGCCTCCGCACCATCCTTGGCATCCACTGGAGTGACTACGTCTCCAATGTTGAGGTCCTGGAGCGGGCAGGGGTCATTAGCATTGAGGCCATGCTGCTAAAAATACAACTTCGCTGGGCAGGGCATGTCTACAGGATGGAGGACACTCGCCTACCAAAAGTCACCCTGTATGGTGAGCTAGCCGGTGGTCATCGGGACAGAGGGGCACCAAAGAAGCGGTACAAAGATCGCCTAAAATGGAGCCTGAATGCCTGTCACATTGATGACCGCCGGTGGTCCACCCTTGCTGCTGACCGCGATGCCTGGCGCTCCACCATCCTCACAGCTGTCTCCTCCTTTGAAGACTCCCGTATCGCCAACCTGAAGGACAAGAGACTCAGGAGGAAGAACCGCAACACCACAGCACCCAACACTGACCAAACGCTACCTTGCAGTCGCTGCCGGCGTACCTGTCTGTCACGGATTGGTCTACTCAGCCATGAGCGCGCCTGCAAACGACGTGGACAGCCACCCTTGTGATCTTCGTTCGCGAAGCCAAGCCATGATGATGATGATGATGATGATGAGGAAACTTGGGGCATAATTAGGCATGAGACTGACATGAAATAATCTGTAGAGTAAATATTCAAGTGGATGAAAATAGACCATTTTGTTGAATAAAAGTTAAATATTTTTAATAACATCAGAATGTCAATAATAAATTAATGAGGGAAAAATGTCACACTTAATATATATTTTTTTAAGTTGCATTTCAATTTCTTTTATGAAACAGAAAAATACTATAGTATGAAATAATATAAATACGACTTGGTGTCACGTTTCTGGGTGCGAGGCATAAACGCAAGAGGATCCAGGTGGTTCAGGGAAACGATGATTTTTATTTAAACATACACTTAGGGAAAACACTACAAACAAAAACAGATATACTTTAAATGAAACGAAACCAAAACACGAATAAAGACGAGACATTCACTTTGGACTTAATGTAACAAATGCAAGACAAAAACTAGAACTCAAACACACCTTTTATAATGAAATTAATGATCAACTCGGATCAGGTGCGCGCCCACGTGACCTGACCGAGTTGAGAACTGGGAAATGAAGTAAATAACTGAAACTTAAAAGAACTACACAAAAATGTCTTAGGGCGCTTTGGCGCCCTCTAGGGGTTATCCCTGACACTTGGTATATTTTTAGATTTCTCTTGAGTACAATTTTACTGAAATACTGTACATGAGTTTGTAGGAATCTTCCACCAAGGTCAATACCATGCTTATTCTGTTACCACTCAAAGACATTAAACATGCTACGTTTGATAAACAAGAACTAAATAGAAAATATGAAACTGAGTAAAGAATGTTTAGACTGTATTTCACATGCCTGGGCTATGGGACAAAACTATTGCATGCATGGAGGAAAGGAGTGCAAAACCCTTGAGGAAACATCCCAAAAGCAAATATCTTCAAAAGGAGCTGAAGTGAAACTCTTTTCTTGACTACATCGTCTTGTTATTTTTGTAGTGCTTAAAGATAATTGTTAGGTATTTATAGTTGGGATAGTTATTTAGCCTCCCTGCAATCTTGTGTGCCAAAAATGTGTGGCATATTATGAAGCACAACATACAACAAGGACACATGAGAAACATAAGCATCAAGCAAGAATGGCAAAAGGTTCAACTTTCAAAATTTCAACAATTGGTGTCTAAGTGTTACTAAATGCATGTTCAGAGTTCTTACAAGAAGGGGTGATGTAACACATTGAAATGTGTTTCAGTCATCAAATTCATAATTATCATTTATTTACAAAGGGCAATGAAGTTGGTCCATTTAAACTTTGAATATGTTGTGCTGTATTCTCTTTAATTGTCATGTTGTGTTCGTTTTGAGCTCACACTCATAATGTTCCCGGTTACTTTTGACCAAATTTTATACACTCATGGGAGCACCATAAGTGTATAAAAGTTCCAATAAACTCACAATTTCTTTTAATTAAAAAAAAAAAGTTTTGAAAAATATAAATAAATAATAACCTGCAAAATATTTTTTGCTTAACAAGTATGCTTGTGCTAAGATCTTTAAAACTTTTGCCACATGATTTATTAATGCAAAATGACATTAAACATGTTAAATAATTTACAAGAACAACATTTCCTACTCAAATATTAGCTTAACCTGGTCCTTTCATCTTTAAGAGTAATTTTATATATGCAATAATAATAAACTCAAGTTCAGATAAATATGATACTAGATAAATGAATGATGTCATTTTTCTTTGGAAACAGGACGTTTCTCTCAGCATGACTATATAAGCATCACTATACCTGAGTGTGTTACATCAAGAAAGAAGAGACTCCTGATTACAGGTAAGATGTTTGGTAAGGTGTAACATATGATGCTTTTATCTCATTAACTGAAGTTGTGCTTTTCTTTCAGTGTGTGAACTATGGCTCGTCAGACAGAAGTGGTGTTGTTTCTTCTTGTCGTCATGGCAACAACAGGCTTCGGTAGGGTCCTTCTGTGTTATGTAAAATACAAAAACAACTAAAATTAAACATTGGCAAAGGAAAATGTTGGTGATAGCAGAGGCATATTTGCAGCTTCAATCACTTAACAAAGTAATCTTCTTATTTGTGAAAATATGAGTGGCTTCATATGCTGTGATTATGGCGAACATATGTGATCTTGTAATCCATCTAAATCTGCCATCTACAGTATGTGTGACAAAGCTTTAGTAAAATAACCATTCCGACCAACAGCACTAATCTTTCTCTCTTTTTTTTTCTTCTGCATTCTAGCTACTGATTTTGATAAGATCGTGGAAGGTAATTAAATACATTGCTAATACAGAAATTACAAACAAACAAAAAACAAACAAACAGAAGATTACCTAGTGGTGTGATGAAATATTTATGTAGCACATGATAATGTATTAATAGATTTTCACACAATTTTCACGTTTCTTTAAAAAAAAAAAAAAAAAAAAAAAACTTGTAAGATATGTACAGCATGATATTAAAAACAAACAAAAAAGCAAAGAAAATAACATTGGGTTACATAACGGTCTTAACAAAGGTGTATGAAATTTATTAAATATCTTGTGATTTTTAGATTTGACAACACTAGTGACTCCAGTATGTCAAGCCAAGATTGATGCCAAGTAATCATTCCATGAGTAAATAAAAGAGCAATTTGTCATTTCTGTGACCATAAAAGTTCAGTTGATTTCAATATTAATTTAAAACCATATTTGATTGACATGCCTGTTTATTTCACGTTCAACAAATAGGGCTTCATTTCTTGTGACCTCAATATGTTAATTTAGCAGTATGTCTTATTAAAATCTAAACACAATTCCCTCAGCAGCTATATTTTGAACATGCTATTGACTTATTGTTTTTGTTGTTGTTTTGATTTTTGAATACCCATGAGTTAGAAGCTGAAGAGCGTCAAGTAAACAGCAAATGTTCCACATGTTGTCCAACTGGTTGGGTGAAGTATGAGAGACATTGCTACTTGTATCAGGCCAACAGAATGGACTGGGCTTCTGCTGAGGTTCAAATCATTTCATTTGACCTGTATTTACATTGGTTTTCATAGAAATAAAAGTGTTAGTACAAATGACTATTTTTCTTACACATCAGATTCTTAAAAGCAACTCCAGTGAAAAGTAGAATCTTTGAAATATTTATTTATTTTAAAGCTTGTTATAGCATTTAATTTTATGACACTTTGACCTAGAGCTAGAACACACTCCACAAGCTTTTGCAAAACCTTATTATGCATTTGGATTAAACCTGTTACGTGGTGCGGTATGGAAAGCCGCACCACGCGATGTTTTTAATTATAAGAGCCCTTATGCTGGGCGTTAGAGTGGGTCTACTTTAAATTCTTAAACTTTTTTTCAAATTTTCTAGAAACACTGTCTGAATCTTGGCGGACACTTAACCTCAATTCACAGTGAAAATGAATACCAGATGATTAAGGTGGTTATTCGTGCTCATGACCGCCAGGAGAATCCAACATGGATTGGGCTGAATGGCTGTCAGAAGGTTAGTTAAGAATAAGCTTCAAATATATGAGCAGGGAATTATATCTGCATACTGCATGCTTTAAAATATTTAATGAAATTAAGTTTTAAACCCCGTGTTTTCCACTGTTTTATTCTTTCAGAAATTCAACTGGTTTTGGTCTGATGGCTCCAAATTGACTTTCACCAAGTGGAATCCAATTGAACCAAATTTTCAAGATGAAGAATGCTGTGTGCATATGAATTGGTCTAGTAAGCAACTTTGGGCATAATCTGTTATTTAATATCTTGGTGATTATAGTTTAATTTAGTTAAATTTTATGTATAATTATATTTATTCTATTTCTGCAGGCACAAAGAACTGGAATGATATTCCATGTAATCTCAGCTATCCCTTCGTGTGTGCCAGGAGTATTTAACAGAAATGCTTCCAGCCACAACATACCAACTATTATACAATGTTGGAAATTGTGTTTCTGTCACTAATTGACTGAAAATAAATAATAGAAATTATGTGGAAATGTGGAAAATCATCAAATCATCTGAGCAATAAAAAACATCTTCAAAGCATTCAAAAAAGTTGTTTATGATTTTTTTTCTTTAAATAGGTAAATTTTTGTGAATTTTTTAGAGTAAATTCACTCTCCTTAAAACAAACAAACAAAAAAATAAATAAAAATAAAACATGGCTACTCCTCCTGATCATATTAAAGGATCATTACTCCTCTGTATGCTCCCTGCAATGTTTTTTTCAGATCTGATGAAACTGCAGGACACATTTTGAAAAAAAAAAATATGAATAACCGCAATTCTGTACATATTTTGCATGCTATTTCAATCATTAATTAAAGAAGGTTTAATGAAAAACTGACTAACATTTTGGGACTCCTTTGGATGAATGTGTCACGACGGTGTTTGCGAGGCATAAATGCAGAGGTCTCGTTTTTCTTGACAATGATGTTTTTATTTAATAATAATAATCAGAGTAAAACAAACAAGTAACTTGATGTAAAAATTAACCAAAACACGAATAATCACAAGGAACCATTAACTAAACTTGACCAACATTTACTGGGATTAACTTAACACATGCAAGACACATAAAGGAACTAAAACAAGCTATTTATAATGAAACTAATAACCAACTCGGTTCAGTTGAGCGCCCACGTCACCTGAACGAGATGCAAAATGGAAAATTAAGTCAAACAAAAAGGAACTACAAACACAAAGTCTCTGGGCGCTAGGCGCCCTCTAGGGGTTATCCCTGACAGAATGGCCATCAGCTTTGCAAAGAAAATATTGAACAAGGTTTTCAGAAAAGCAAGATGCTTTAGACAAACGCCCACCACTGAAGTATTTAATCCAGTAAACATAATTTAGCATCTTATACATTTCTATATTCTATATTTTACTGGTCACAAAGCTTTGTGTAATTGATCAAATATGTGATCTGTTTTTGGTTGTGCAGTAGAGGTTTTTTATCGTGAAATTGATAGAACAGCACCTAACACAGAACATCTTAAAGCGATTTGAAATTTAGGGTGTCCCAAAGTCCTCCAAAAGTAGGGGTAAGTCAAATGTAATGGCATAACAAACATCACAATAGCCATTGTTTTATATAAAACATAAGATTATGAGGCTGGTAAGTTGACATTTTACTACCTGTATACTCTATAATCACCAACCCAAAGACAGGGGTGAACTCTACTCCTAACTGTACTTGTATATGTGTAATTTTCTACAGAAGTATTAAGTGTATCATGATGTAATTTAAACAATTTGTCCATTTGATCAATGAGTCTGTGTCGTCTTCCTTGATTTGTTATGTTAAAATGACTGAAACCTAACTGGTCATAATGAAAAAGTGGGCGACATTTTCTAAAACATCCCATAGTTAAAAATACACCCATACTTAAGGATGTGTGCCACTTTTATGGTGCATGTGTCAATACCCAAGATCTCTTTTTAGCCTCTAAAACCTTTTTTAAGCAAACTCTTACTGTATGTGCACTCCATCTGTTTGATCATGTCCTGAGTTCTTTCTTTTGGCTTACAAATGACTGACAAACTTACTGCATACTTTATCAGTTTGTATGTTCTTCATAGGGCCATGGCATTGAGATCAAACCATATGATGCTTTCTCTTTCAGATCTGTACCTCATGCCCGAGTGCAGCATGCCAAACTTGCTTTCTTCTCACATGTTGCTATTTATGAATCTCATTTCATTAGTCTGAAATGTACAGGGTGGGCCATTTATATGGGTACACCTTAATAAAATGGGAATGGTTGGTGATATTAACGTCCTGTTTGTGGCACATTAGTATATGTGAGGGGGCAAACTTTTCAAGATGGGTTGGGATGGATCCAACTTTTGTTTTTTCAATAGGAAGAGGGTCATGTGACACATCAAACTCATTGGGAATTTCACAAGAAAAACAATGGTGTGCTTGGTTTTAACATAGCTTTATTCTTTCATGAGTTATTTACAAGTTTCTCTTTGTTCACAGCCATTGACATGTCGAAGAGGTTAACACGTGATGAGCGGATTGAAATTGTGTCATTGAAGCAGATTTCAATGCAAGACACCCTACGAGACCACCCGTCTCCCATGGTACAGTTAGCAGACTGCTTGCTAAGTTTCGTGAAACTGGTTCAGTGTTGGATTTGCCAAAATGTGGACGCATGAAAACTGTCACTAATGAACAAATATCAGTGGTTGTCCTAGCTTCATTCAGCAAGACCCCACAGCGTAGCACTCGCCCCATGTCACTGGAGAGTGGCATTAGTCGAACATCCCTTCGGCGGATATTAGCTACTCACAAATGGCACCCTTACAAACTCCAGCTACTGCAGCATCTCAACGAGGATGACCCAAATCGGCGCACACAATTTGCAGAATGGGCAAAACAAAAATTGGAACAGGACCCGCAGTTCACGCAGAAGATTTTGTTCAGTGATGAGGCAAACTTTATGTGAATGGTGAAGTTAACAAACAAAACCACCGCTATTGGTCCGACACTAACCCACATTGGATAAATCCCTCCAAGACTGTTGGAACAAAAAAAGTGATGGTATGGTGTGGTATATGGGGTACAAAGATAGTGGGGCCATTCTTCATCAATGGAAACCTCAAGGCCACTGGATATTTGAAATTGCTACATGATGATGTGTTTCCCTCTTTATGCACTGAAGCTGGCACGTTCCCTGAGTTTTTCCAGCAAGATGGTGCACCACCACATTATGGGTGTCAGGTCCGAGCATTCCTAGATGAACAGTTTCCTGAAAAGTGGATTGGTCGTCGTGGGCCAGTTGAATGGCCCCCATGGTCTCCCGATCTGACCCCCTTAGACTTTTATCTTTGGGGTCATCTCAAGGCAATTGTCTATGGTTTGAAGATACGAGATGTGCAGCACCTGAAACTACGGATACTGGAAGCCTGTGCTGGCATTTCTCCTGCAGTGTTGCTATCAGTGTGTGAAGAGTGGGAGAAGAGGGTTGCATTGACAATCCATCTCAATGGGCAGCACATTGAACACATTTTATAAGTGGTCAGAAACTTGTAAATAACTCATGAAAGAATAATGTTACGTTAAAACCAAGCATCACATGTGTCACATGACCCTCTTCCTATTGAAAAAACAAAAGTTGGATCCAAGATGGCCGACTTCCAAATGCCCACCATGGTCACCACCCATCTTGAAAAGTTTTCCCCCTGACATATACTAATGTCCCACAAACAGGACGTTAATATCACCAACAATTCCCATTTTATTAAGGTGTATCCATATAAATGGCCCACCCTGTACATGAAACACTGCACTTTTAAAGATATACAAGTGGGTAACTGAGGGCATGTAATACAAACCTATTTTAAAAGCATAAATCATAATGATAATGACTTCCTAAACCAGTTAGCAAAAGAAAGGGAACATTATAATTTTGATTGATGCTCATTTTAAGTAGTTTATGCTGTATAGTACTGTTGCAGTAATATGCAATAAAGTTAAACAGATCATCAATGCTCCCTCCAGCACATACTCTTAGAATCATTCTCAACCTCCCTCTTACATCCAATGGCTACCTCTCATCGATCAGCTGGAAAGTGTACAAACAAGGAGTCAGGACCTGCACCACAGTTGTTATTATTATTGACTGGTTGTTTGATTGACTGACTGATTGTCTGACTAACTCATTGTCTGACTGATTGATTGATTGATTGTGCTGAGACCTGGCAACCCAGTTCTGGTCAACCACATTCTAAACCAACACTTCTAATTCATGATCAAGTTTCTGTGACACTGATACAAATAAAATAAAATATGCAATATATATTGCAAAATATTTTTTATTAATATTTTAAAGGTTTGATACATCCATTGCTCCTGACCAGCTATTCTAATTCTTTTGTTTCTGCTATTTATTTATGAACTTTGGGTTTGAAATCAAAAGACAATATATACTGATCAGGCGTATAAAAATATGACTAAATATTAAAACACAAATCATTAAGCCCAATATGTGTGTTATGTAGGTGCCTCTTGTGCCACATCGGCAGCTATGGCTAAGACATCTGCGAGTATGCTGCGGTGTCTGGCACCAGGGCATTGAATAGCGGAGCAAATGTATTAAGTATTGTGGGCAGTGGAGTGGAGTCTTCATGAGCCTGACTTGTGTGTTCAGCACATACAATGAATGATCAATTGCCCAGAGGTCTGGGGAGTTTCGAGGCCCGAACAATAATCTTGAACTTTTTAGTTGGTAAGCCCCATCAACAGCAATGTTTGATTCACTGAGTATACTGGTGTCTTTCTATCATGGCCAGCATTTTCCTCTTGTTTGTGATATATTGGTTTTTCTGTGGGATTGGACTGAACAGACTAGCATATGGCATAAATGATCTTTGAGTATACGATCCTGTCACCAGTTTGCTTGCTAAAGTAGTATATAATTGATAATCAATGCTATTTAATTCACCTGGTTGTGGTGTCAGTATATAAAATAATTTTATAAATATAGGTCTGGAAAAAAAAAGAGACCACTGCAAAATAATTTGCTTCTTATGTCTTTTTTTTTTATAGGTGCATGTATTGATGAGATGAACAGTTTTGTTTCATTTTCTGTGAACTGCTGATAATATTTCTTCTAAATTCAAAATATAACAATTGTTATTCATGGTGTATATTTAAAGGAAATGTCAACATCAAAACAAGAAAAAAGAAAAAATACCCCAAGGTTATGCAGGATTTGCAAAGCTTTAATAACTCAAATAAAACAAATTGTATTGCCAAAAATTTTATTATTGCTTTGGCGAAATAACATTAAGAAATCTGTATTTGTTGGAACAACCCCAATTTACAATTACAGTTTTGTATGTGTTTGGTATGCTCTCTACCAGGTTTTGTTTTTACATTGTACTTGGGTAAATTTATACCACACTTGTTGCAAAAAAGTAAACATCTCAGCTTTGCTTGATGGTTTGTGACCATCCTTCTTCCTCTTAATGACATTCCAGAAGTTTTCTGGAGTAAATTGCGGTGGTCTCTTTTTTTTGTCCAGAGCTGTCTATACTAGCTAAACTGAATATTTTTACTGGGATTATTTTATATTATATTCACTGATAAAATAACACCACCAATGTAATATAAGTAAATTTTAACATGTTGAGACAAAATTTAATCTTTATCCAATTTACTATTTCAATTTCCCTTCTGTGATTCATTCTCCAATAATTTAACAGGGAGTGTATTGTATTTGGCTGGTGACGAAAGAACATCCAGTCCTGTTCAGAAGTAGGAAACTTTCTAACCCCAAAACAAAAATATGCTGTAGTGGTGAAGGATCCTTGTTAACGGGCCTGGAACTTACAAGTGTTTGCTGAGGGCAGTTAAGTGCACAAGGTGCATTATAGTGCTCACTTTGGCCTGTGGCACCACCACCAGATCACACTGGTCATTTCTATTCTGTGTGCAATAATAAAGTAGCCCATTTTGCAACAGGAAATATGGAGAGGGCTTGGGTGGTATGGACACATCGGCTTCACCCACAATTTCATGCTCCTGCTCCCAGCAACATTTTATTTTTTCCGATGGAGCTGGGTGAAGCTCCTGTCATGCCTCACCTGCTGATACAGTGAGAAAAAGGATTAGAAGGATCATTAGCATCACCTTTTGTTTTTGCATCCACACAGTCATCTGAAGTCTGTAGGGCCATGCAGGGTTGGCAGATGTTGGCTTTTGCTGCCTTGGTCGGTAAACAAAGCATTTCTTCTGCAGCTTGTTTTTCTTAACTGGAAACAGCTGGGCCTGCCACAGGTTGGGTACAATGCTGGTACTCAAGTTATATTTCCCCGTGGTCCTCGACCACAATGCATGCTGCTGAGACCTTCTGCTAATCGACATGTACAAAAGTAACTGAAAGTGTCTTGCATGGTGGGGCATTGGGCGCGACCAAAGAAGGGCTCTATTCACTCCATTCAGCTGAGCCCAAAAACACCTAGTCACTGCTAGTTTAATTTAATTTCTGGTTCTGTTGGCATGGTTTTGTTCCTGCCACGATTGGTGTCATTAGATACAGTACATTGACCTGAATTAAAATACTCCTTGAGTAACGGGGAAATATAGTTTAAAAATATTAATTCTGTGATGGAGAAGTTTGAATTAAATTCAGTTAAAATATTTAGTAAATGTAGCACATTTGTTTGTTAAATAATAGTGTAATTTTCAATTTCTTCTACCTTACAGTTCAGTTATATCTACTCAATTATTTTACGCATTTTCACTTAGGGTAATCATTGCATTAACTCAATTTTGTACATCATTGTATAAATATAGTTATTTAGGTCTACTCAATTAATGAAGTATATTTTATATGATGTTGCAAGTTTTTATATTTAATCAATATTTTTAAGTGTAAAAATGTTTCACCAAAAATATGTTTCACCATCTACGGATATATTCACAATCTCTCCTCTGAACATGTCCAAACCACTTTAATCTGGCCTCTCAGACTTTATCTCCAAAACATCTAACATGGTTTTCCTTCTAGTGAACTCATTCTTGCTCCTATTCATTCGTGTCAGTTCCAAACAGAACCTCAACATCTTCAGCTCTGCTACCTCCAGCTCTGCCCTCTGTCTTTTCTTCATTGCCACTGTCTCTAAGCTGTAATGCATCACTGGTCTCACGACTGTTCTGTACACCTTTCCTTTCATTATCGCTGATATTCTTTTATCGCACAGCACACCTGACACTTTTCTCCACCCATTCCAACCTGCCTGTACCCGCCACTTCACCTCCTTTCCACACTTTCTGTTGCTCTGGACCGTTGACCCTAAGTACTTAAAGTCCTGCACCTTCTTTACCTCTGCTCCCTGTAGCCTCACCATTCCTCTTGGGTCCCTCTCATTCACACACATGTATTCAGTCTTGCTGCAGCTAACCTTCATTCCTCTGCTTTCTGGAGCATACCTCCATCTTTCCAAATTTTCCTCTACCTGTTCCCTGCTCTTGCTAAAAGGCCCAGTGTCATCTGCAAACATCATAGTCCATGGAGACTCTTTTCTAACCTCATCTGTCATCCTGCCCATCACCAGAGCAAACAAGAAAGGGGCTTAGAGCCGATCGTTGATGCAGACGCACCTCCACCTTTAACTCTTCTGTTACACCTACAGCACATCTCACCACTGTCTTACAGCTCTCATACATGTCCTGCACCACTCAAACATACTTCTCTGCTACTTCAGATTTCCTCATACAACACCACAACTTTCCTCTCGGCACCCTGTTGTACGCTTTCTCTAAATCTACAAAGACACAAAGCAACTCTTTATAACCTTCTCTGTACTTCTCCACCAGCATCCTCAAAGCAAATACTGCATCTGTTTCATACTCTTTCTAGGTATGAAACCATATTGCTGCCCACAAATGCTCACCTCTGCCCTTAACCTAGCTTCCACTACTCTTTCTCACAGCTTCATTGTATGGCTCATTAGCTTTATGCCTCTCTAATTGCCACAGCTTTGCACATATCTCTTGTTCTTAAAATTCGGCACTAATACACTTCTCCTTCATTCCTCTGGAATCCTCTCAATCTCCAAGATCTTGTTAAACAAACTAGTCAGAAACTTTACTGCCACCTCTCCTAACTACTTCCATACCTCCACAGGTATGTCATCAGGACCAACAGTCTTTCCACTCTTCATACTCTTTCACACCCTTCTCATCTCACTCTTACTAATAGTTGCTATTTCCTGTTCCAGAACAGTCACCTCTTCTACTCTTTGTTCCCTTTCATTTTGGTTCTTGGCATTCTTCATTTTTTAAATGAAGGTGAAGACAAACAACCTAGCACTCTGGTGCAATTATCATATTTTTAATTAAGGATAATGGGGAAAATAAAGAGTTTAAAGAAGGAACAAAGGAGAGGGGGGGGGGGGTTGAGAGGCAAAGCAAGTGCGGGTCCAGAGGATCTCGAAGGCTGGCTCTATGGTAAAAAATCAACAGTACAAACAATAGCTCAGTGTACCAGTGAAAGTAAAAGCATTTGTATGCTCATACAATATGAGCACACAGTGCTGATGAACTTACAGTTTTGATGCTAAATAGCTGTGTGTCCATAAGAAAACCACTTCTTAGTGAGACTAATCAGAAAAAAGGCCTTTTTTGTTAGGGAGCATAAAGATTGGACTTTCAAACAATGAAAAAGTGGTCTGTGGTCTGTGGTCTGATGAGTCTAGACGACCCTATTCCAGAGCAATAGGCACGTCAGGGTAAGAAGGGAAGCACATGAAGCAGTGCACCCATCATGCATTGTGCCCATTGTATAAGCCTCTGGTGGCAATGTGATGATCTGGGTTTGATCAGGTCAGGCTCAGCAATGTTATGTGGCAATGAAATTAAGTCAGTTGATGACCTGAATGTACTAAATGACCAAGTTATTACATATATGGAGTTCTTCTTCCCTGATGACATGGGCATATTCCAGGACTCGCATTCTGTAAGCATGATGAATCATTTTTACGCATGAACCACATTGTGTAAGACTTTTTTTTACCATCAACTTTCTATACAAAACCTGACACTGGTAAAAGATAAATACATTCATATTTTGCAGAATTTTGTTATATAGGTTATTTGGTCATAGGTCAGGCCTTGCTCCATTCATTGCAAGTTGTTCCTTTCTTTCATGGCCAGCACTGACTTTTTGTGATTCATGCTGCATTAAATTTTCTGTGGGATATGATTGGAGGAGCTGGCTTTTGATCCCTGTTGGCATTAGTGAGTCCAGGGTATTATAGTGGAATTAAAGCATGTAGGAACATTTTGGAAACTAAAAGAGAAATTGAGGAAGTTATCATTTAAATAAACTAAAGTTACATGAAACAGAGTAGACTTCATTCACATATGATAGATTATACTATGTAGAATTTTCTAAGTAGTATGTTAACCAGTTATTATGATCATGATGTTCAATCATATTCATTGAATTAAATGTTTGGGGTCAGCAACTTCTGCTTCTTTGCTTGCTCAGGCTTCTTAAACATCCCATTTTTACTAAAAACCTTGTGCAATAATTTGTTTACAAAACTGATGGGTATTTATCCAAATAAGTCTCAAAAACTGACTGTGTACTTTAACTGACTGTGTAGCTCTGATAAAGCTATGCAGAGATGGAATTAGGCCTGATATGCATTTTTAAAAAACTGGTGACAATCTACACACTCTTTATATTTTTACAGTCCATGGTGATGAATATCTTTTTAAAACTTCCATTGTAATCACTTACCAAATGATTACTTACAGATTAGAACTTTACCACATAAGGAGTCAGGAAGCACAGTGAGAGGGTGGTTCTCAGGTCACAGGAATTTTCTTATCAAATTATTATATCTTACAATATCATCATTATCAGGTGATTATCACTATCGCCTTAGAGGAACCATCTGCTTAGTCCTATATCTGCAATGTCATATGACACTGTTTTGACGCATTCTATTGCATAATACATTGTGTTAACAAAAGTATTTGCAGATCTTGCTTCACATGCATATTAATTTGAGTAACATCCAATTCTTAATCCATGGGGTTTAATATGATGTTGGGCCACCCTTTGCAGCTACTGTATAACAGCTTCAACTCTGCTCTATATTTGTGAGATCAGACAGTGATGTTGGAGAAGAAGGTCTGGTGCGCAGTCCCTGCTCTAATTTATCCCAAAGGTTGAGGTTAGGATGCTGTGCAGGCCAGTCAAGTTCTTTCACACCAAACTCGCTCATCCATTCTTTGTGCACTGGTATGCAGTCATGTTGCAACAGGGAGGTGACATCCCCAAACTGTTCCCATAAAGTTGGGCGCATGAAATTGCCCAAAATATCTTGGTATGTGGATGCACTAAGAATTCCTTTCACAGGATTTTTCACCGGATTCCAACTCCTGAAAAACAAGCCACATCATAACCTTGCTCCACCAAATTTTACACTTGGCACAATGCAGTCATACAGAAAGGCATGATCTGTTACTCTAGAGAGCTAGACCGCAGCGACACTGTGCTTTATAGCTCTTTGCATTGCACTTGGTGATGGAAGGCTTGGATGCGCTGCTTAACCATGGAAACCCATTCCATGAAGCTCTCTACGCCCTGTTCTTCAGCTAATCTGAAGGCCACATGAAGTTTGGAGGTCTGCAGTTATTGACTCTGCAGAAAGTTGGCGACCTCTGTGTACTACAACTAACGCTGACCCCATTCTGTACTTAATACCACATAGTAAACAGCTCAAGAAGACTTTTACAACAGTTATGAAATGAAAACAGTTTAATACATCAAAGAGTACAACTTCACATTTAATGTAAATGCTTAATGTAGGAATGTACTGTAAAGTGTAATAGGTTTCGTGTAACTGGAGTTTCTTCAAATTGCTATTTCTTTGTATGCTTATAACTCTCTACAAATGTATTAAGTATATACTTTTTATGTAGTTTATACATATTTTTTTTCTTTTTTGTTCTTTTTCTTTACTGACTGCAACCTAATTGAATTAGAACTAAAATTATTAAGAACTGCAGAGATAAGATGGAAGAAATCACAGCTTGACGCAGATCTTGTCTCTTACTGTACTCTTCTCTCATGTGACATGACTTCTGCCAAAACTGCCTTCTACAGAGAAAGCTGGAAGCATCAGCACATAATCCTGGCAAACTCCACAATATCTTTTTCTCACTACTCAACCGACCAGATCCTCCTGCCCCTTTCTCTCTGACTGCTGATGACTTTGCGATCTACGATGAGAAAATTGCAGCTATCTGATTGTCCTTTGCTTCCAACCCAACCTCTACACCAGAACTTCAGGACCTTCCCTCCCCTGCCTTAGCAGATTTCTCCAAACTGTTGTCTGATGAGAGCAGATAATGTCGTCATTCAATCCCTTCCACAATGCTTCAGGCCATCTCACAAGACATCCTTCCTTTAATCACAACCATCATCACCCTCTAGACCTTCTGCCTGGCAGTTCCAACCTCAGCATCCTTCTACCGATATATTCACAATCACTCCTCTGAACATGTCCAAACCACCTCAATCTGGCCTCTCTGACTTTATCTCCAAAACATCTAACATGGGATGTACTCATTCTTGATCCTATTCATCTGTGTCAGTCCCAAAGAGAACCTCAACATCTTCAGCTCTGCCCCCTGTCTTTTCTTCATTGCCACTGTCTCTAAGCTGTAGAGCATCACTGGTCTCACAACTGTTCTGTACACCTTTCCTTTCATCATCGCTGATATTTTTTTTTATTGCACAGCACACCTGACACTTTTCTCCACCCATTCCAACCTGCCTGTACCCGCCACCTCCTTTTCACACTCTCTATTGCTCTGGACCTTCGACCCTAAGAAGTCCTGCACCTTCTTTACCCCTGCTCCCTGTAGCCTCACCATTCCTCTTGGGTCCCTCTCATTCACACATATGTATTCAGTCTTGCTGCAGCTAACCTTCATTCCTCTGCTTTCCGGAACATACCTCCACCTTTCCAAATTTTCCTCCACCTGTTCCCTGCTCTTGCTAAAAGACCCAATGTCATCTGCAAACATCATAGTCCATGGAGACTCCTGTCTACCCTCATCTGTCATCCTGTCCATCACCAGAGCAAACAAAAAAGGGGCTTAGAGCCGATCCTTGATGCAATAAAAATAATTAAAATAAATAATTAACCAAAGTAATTAAAAAAACAATAAAAGAATAAAGGGGATTAAATGTCTGAGTCAGGTATAAAAGCCGGTGAAAAGAAGTGAGCCTTCAGTCTAGATTTAAAAGTTTCTAAATTAGGAGACGATATAATATTAAGTTGCTGTTCTTAAATTCCATAATTTAAGAACAGAAACAGCAAATGCACGGACACCTATGAGCTTTAATATAGACCTTTGGACAGAAAGGAGTACATTAGGCAAAAGTAGGCGAGCGCCTAGAGCCCCGGACTACCAGGGCCCCATGACTCAAGCCCAACTAAGTAGTTTTAGCCAGCACTTATCTCTAACATTTAAAAAAAAATTAAAATCCACTTGCGGAAATAGCATTAGAATACCATTACGCCATGCGAGTTGCAGTGAAGCGTTTTAGTCCCCCACAACACCACACACTACAATGGTACATTCCGTGTGACGAAAGCGAAAGTTATTCACTGCAGTTTGAATGAAGAACGGGAGACTACCATCTACAGCCATGAAACGAAGTTGCCCAAGTGGTGCAGAAATAACGGGAATAATCTTTGGCAAAAGTAAAACAATCTTTCACGCCTGGTCATAGTCACAGGTCAACAATGTCACAGGAGAGGCTGTCTGCACGTGCTCTTCTCTCCATTGATCACAAAGTAAAAAAATCAGTGGCTGTGGAGTGAGTAATAACAAAGTTTGTTGAAGCCAATGCTTGCAAGGCCAGATTTGAGTGTCTTGGCCTACACTACTCACCCCACTATGCACACAAAAAGACTAATTATTAAAAATATTTTTTTATTAAAATTATTTTCATATTATTCTTAATCCAACACCCCAATATTCATATGTTTTTCCCACCCACTAAAGCTCATTTGATGAAGGAAGACTAAGATATTTAAAACAAAGTAAATAATAATGTATATATAAAAATAAAAAAACAGGGAAAAAATAATAAAAGCTAGAGAAATTCAGTGCCAAAAGGGGAGAATAGAAGGAAAGACTTGAAAATAACATTTGAGGCGGAGAAAGCAAAAAGAAGAGAGAGAGAGAGATCTAAATCAAATAAAATCAATAAAGGAGAAGGAGAGAGATGCAAAGACAAAATACAAAAAGGAGGAAAGTAAAATAGTGATGATGAAGAGAAACAGTAAAATGCATTAAAAGGATTGGAAGGAGAAAAAGAAAGCACTCAAGGAGCAGGAGAAATACAGTACATAAAAATAAAAACATTAAAGGGACAGAAGAAAAAGACAGACAGACAGAGTGAAGACGAGTAAGATACAGACAAAGATGGGACAGCAAGGATAAAGATAAGTGGTAATCATTTTAATAAGTATTCTTTGTGTCACGTTGACCTGTCATAGGTTTTCTTACTTTAGTGAAACAGCATAGAAGACAGAGGCCAATCATCAACTATTAGTCTGTTGTTCATGGTGAAATACAAAGGTATCTGTATCAGATATGTAAACTGACAATGAGTAACATTCTAATTGTAGAAAATTGTTCGTGTTTTAACCTGTTCAATAAAGATGTAACATTAAATGCATTGAATGCAGAGGGCCCCATATACATGTTCGCCTTGAGCCCCCAAATTGCTAAATCTGCCACGGAACAAGGTATGAAATTTTTTTAAACAATCCTGTATCGAAACGGGAGCCAGGAAAGTGATTTAAATTCTTTAGTATTTTTTATTATTATTATTTTGATGGAAAGAGTATGCCACAACTGTAAACCTACCAAGACATGGCCAGCCACCTAAACTGACAGACTGGGTAAGGAAAACATTAATCAGAGAAGTAGCCAAAGGGCCATTGCAAACTCTGGAGGAGTTGCAGAGATCCACAGCTCAGGTGGGAGAATCTGTCCACAGGACAGTTGTGCACTCCACAAAGCTTTTTTCTGCCGTAATCCATCAGATGTCATTGCTCACAGGGTCTCATTGTGCTCGTTGAGTTTGTTGGTGAGATTATTAAGGTAATAATATAATGGTATTTTGATCCCCTTATTAGTTGCTTTTTCCCCCTAAACTTAAAGATTCTTTCATTTTGATCCCCTTATTGGCCCATATGAATTTTCCCCAAAATTTTTGAATGACTCAATTACTTAAACTTTCTGAAGGCATTCAAGAATAACTGGTGAGTATATCCACTCAGCTTTCTTGCATCTGCAATACTGACAAGTATTATTCAAAATTACATATCATCATGGCAAGATATTCTATTTACATTCTATTTATTACATCTATTTACATCCACATTATGATGATTAGCATGTATTGTTGCCAACATAATTAGATTGTAGAGTCCTGTGAAAAACTATTTGCCAATAAAAATGATTGCATCCCACCCCCTTGCTAAATGATAAACAAACTGTAATTACAATACAGACCAAAAGTGTGGACACACCTTCTCATTCAGCGAGTTTTCTTTATTGTGTTCTTTATTGCGTTCTTCACCCCAAACACGTCTCTTCTGCTTGTTGCCTGTCCTTAGCAGTGGTTTCCTAGCAGATCTTCTAGCATGAAGGCCTGATTCACACAGTCTCCTCTTAACAGTTGTTCTAGAGATGTGTCTGCTGCTAGAACTCTGTGTGGCATTGACCTGCTCTCTGATCTGAGCTGCTTTTATTAATATTTTAAAGGTTTGATACATCCATTGCTCCTGACCAGCTATTCTAATTCTTTTGTTTCTGCTATTTATTTATGAACTTTGGGTTTGAAATCAAAAGACAATATATACTGATCAGGCGTATAAAAATATGACTAAATATTAAAACACAAATCATTAAGCCCAATATGTGTGTTATGTAGGTGCCCCTTGTGCCACATCGGCAGCTATGGCTAAGACATCTGCGAGTATGCTGCGGTGTCTGGCACCAGGGCATTGAATAGCGGAGCAAATGTATTAAGTATTGTGGGCAGTGGAGTGGAGTCTTCATGAGCCTGACTTGTGTGTTCAGCACATACAATGAATGATCAATTGCCCAGAGGTCTGGGGAGTTTCGAGGCCCGAACAATAATCTTGAACTTTTTAGTTGGTAAGCCCCATCAACAGCAATGTTTGATTCACTGAGTATACTGGTGTCTTTCTATCATGGCCAGCATTTTCCTCTTGTTTGTGATATATTGGTTTTTCTGTGGGATTGGACTGAACAGACTAGCATATGGCATAAATGATCTTTGAGTATACGATCCTGTCACCAGTTTGCTTGCTAAAGTAGTATATAATTGATAATCAATGCTATTTAATTCACCTGGTTGTGGTGTCAGTATATAAAATAATTTTATAAATATAGGTCTGAAAAAAAAAAGAGACCACTGCAAAATAATTTGCTTCTTATGTCTTTTTTTTTTATAGGTGCATGTATTGATGAGATGAACAGTTTTGTTTCATTTTCTGTGAACTGCTGATAATATTTCTTCTAAATTCAAAATATAACAATTGTTATTCACGGTGTATATTTAAAGGAAATGTCAACATCAAAACAAGAAAAAAGAAAAAAAATACCCCAAGGTTATGCAGGATTTGCAAAGCTTTAATAACTCAAATAAAACAAATTGTATTGCCAAAAATTTTATTATTGCTTTGGCGAAATAACATTAAGAAATCTGTATTTGTTGGAACAACCCCAATTTACAATTACAGTTTTGTATGTGTTTGGTATGCTCTCTACCAGGTTTTGTTTTTACATTGTACTTGGGTAAATTTATACCACACTTGTTGCAAAAAAGTAAACATCTCAGCTTTGCTTGATGGTTTGTGACCATCCATCTTCCTCTTAATGACATTCCAGAAGTTTTCTGGAGTAAATTGCGGTGGTCTCTTTTTTTTGTCCAGAGCTGTCTATACTAGCTAAACTGAATATTTTTACTGGGATTATTTTATATTATATTCACTGATAAAATAACACCACCAATGTAATATAAGTAAATTTTAACATGTTGAGACAAAATTTAATCTTTATCCAATTTACTATTTCAATTTCCCTTCTGTGATTCATTCTCCAATAATTTAACATGGAGTGTATTGTATTTGGCTGGTGACGAAAGAACATCCAGTCCTGTTCAGAAGTAGGAAACTTTCTAACCCCAAAACAAAAATATGCTGTAGTGGTGAAGGATCCTTGTTAACGGGCCTGGAACTTACAAGTGTTTGCTGAGGGCAGTTAAGTGCACAAGGTGCATTATAGTGCTCACTTTGGCCTGTGGCACCACCACCAGATCACACTGGTCATTTCTATTCTGTGTGCAATAATAAAGTAGCCCATTTTGCAACAGGAAATATGGAGAGGGCTTGGGTGGTATGGACACATCGGCTTCACCCACAATTTCATGCTCCTGCTCCCAGCAACATTTTATTTTTTCCGATGGAGCTGGGTGAAGCTCCTGTCATGCCTCACCTGCTGATACAGTGAGAAAAAGGATTAGAAGGATCATTAGCATCACCTTTTGTTTTTGCATCCACACAGTCATCTGAAGTCTGTAGGGCCATGCAGGGTTGGCAGATGTTGGCTTTTGCTGCCTTGGTCGGTAAACAAAGCATTTCTTCTGCAGCTTGTTTTTCTTAACTGGAAACAGCTGGGCCTGCCACAGGTTGGGTACAATGCTGGTACTCAAGTTATATTTCCCCGTGGTCCTCGACCACAATGCATGCTGCTGAGACCTTCTGCTAATCGACATGTACAAAAGTAACTGAAAGTGTCTTGCATGGTGGGGCATTGGGCGCGACCAAAGAAGGGCTCTATTCACTCCATTCAGCTGAGCCCAAAAACACCTAGTCACTGCTAGTTTAATTTAATTTCTGGTTCTGTTGGCATGGTTTTGTTCCTGCCACGATTGGTGTCATTAGATACAGTACATTGACCTGAATTAAAATACTCCTTGAGTAACGGGGAAATATAGTTTAAAAATATTAATTCTGTGATGGAGAAGTTTGAATTAAATTCAGTTAAAATATTTAGTAAATGTAGCACATTTGTTTGTTAAATAATAGTGTAATTTTCAATTTCTTCTACCTTACAGTTCAGTTATATCTACTCAATTATTTTACGCATTTTCACTTAGGGTAATCATTGCATTAACTCAATTTTGTACATCATTGTATAAATATAGTTATTTAGGTCTACTCAATTAATGAAGTATATTTTATATGATGTTGCAAGTTTTTATATTTAATCAATATTTTTAAGTGTAAAAATGTTTCACCAAAAATATGTTTCACCATCTACGGATATATTCACAATCTCTCCTCTGAACATGTCCAAACCACTTTAATCTGGCCTCTCAGACTTTATCTCCAAAACATCTAACATGGTTTTCCTTCTAGTGAACTCATTCTTGCTCCTATTCATTCGTGTCAGTTCCAAACAGAACCTCAACATCTTCAGCTCTGCTACCTCCAGCTCTGCCCTCTGTCTTTTCTTCATTGCCACTGTCTCTAAGCTGTAATGCATCACTGGTCTCACGACTGTTCTGTACACCTTTCCTTTCATTATCGCTGATATTCTTTTATCGCACAGCACACCTGACACTTTTCTCCACCCATTCCAACCTGCCTGTACCCGCCACTTCACCTCCTTTCCACACTTTCTGTTGCTCTGGACCGTTGACCCTAAGTACTTAAAGTCCTGCACCTTCTTTACCTCTGCTCCCTGTAGCCTCACCATTCCTCTTGGGTCCCTCTCATTCACACACATGTATTCAGTCTTGCTGCAGCTAACCTTCATTCCTCTGCTTTCTGGAGCATACCTCCATCTTTCCAAATTTTCCTCTACCTGTTCCCTGCTCTTGCTAAAAGGCCCAGTGTCATCTGCAAACATCATAGTCCATGGAGACTCTTTTCTAACCTCATCTGTCATCCTGCCCATCACCAGAGCAAACAAGAAAGGGGCTTAGAGCCGATCGTTGATGCAGACGCACCTCCACCTTGAACTCTTCTGTTACACCTACAGCACATCTCACCACTGTCTTACAGCTCTCATACATGTCCTGCACCACTCAAACATACTTCTCTGCTACTTCAGATTTCCTCATACAACACCACAACTTTCCTCTCGGCACCCTGTTGTACGCTTTCTCTAAATCTACAAAGACACAAAGCAACTCTTTATAACCTTCTCTGTACTTCTCCACCAGCATCCTCAAAGCAAATACTGCATCTGTTTCATACTCTTTCTAGGTATGAAACCATATTGCTGCCCACAAATGCTCACCTCTGCCCTTAACCTAGCTTCCACTACTCTTTCTCACAGCTTCATTGTATGGCTCATTAGCTTTATGCCTCTCTAATTGCCACAGCTTTGCACATATCTCTTGTTCTTAAAATTCGGCACTAATACACTTCTCCTTCATTCCTCTGGAATCCTCTCAATCTCCAAGATCTTGTTAAACAAACTAGTCAGAAACTTTACTGCCACCTCTCCTAACTACTTCCATACCTCCACAGGTATGTCATCAGGACCAACAGTCTTTCCACTCTTCATACTCTTTCACACCCTTCTCATCTCACTCTTACTAATAGTTGCTATTTCCTGTTCCAGAACAGTCACCTCTTCTACTCTTTGTTCCCTTTCATTTTGGTTCTTGGCATTCTTCATTTTTTAAATGAAGGTGAAGACAAACAACCTAGCACTCTGGTGCAATTATCATATTTTTAATTAAGGATAATGGGGAAAATAAAGAGTTTAAAGAAGGAACAAAGGAGAGGGGGGGGGGGGGGGGTTGATGAGGCAAAGCAAGGTGGCTGGGTCAGCAGGATCTCGAAGGCTGGCTCTATGGTAAAAATCAACAGTTACAAACAATAGCTCAGTTTGTACCAGTGGAAGTAAAGCATTTGTAGCTCATACAATATGAGCACACAGTGCTGCGGTCGGCCGGCATGAACTTACAGTTTTTGATGCTTAAAATAGCTGTGTGTCCATTTAAGGAAAACCACTTCTTAGTGAGACTAATCAGAAAAAAGGCCTTTTTTGTTAGGGAGCATAAAGATTGGACTTTCAAACAATGAAAAAGTGGTCTGTGGTCTGATGAGTCTAGACGACCCTATTCCAGAGCAATAGGCACGTCAGGGTAAGAAGGGAAGCACATGAAGCAGTGCACCCATCATGCATTGTGCCCATTGTATAAGCCTCTGGTGGCAATGTGATGATCTGGGTTTGATCAGGTCAGGCTCAGCAATGTTATGTGGCAATGAAATTAAGTCAGTTGATGACCTGAATGTACTAAATGACCAAGTTATTACATATATGGAGTTCTTCTTCCCTGATGACATGGGCATATTCCAGGACTCGCATTCTGTAAGCATGATGAATCATTTTTACGCATGAACCACATTGTGTAAGACTTTTTTTTACCATCAACTTTCTATACAAAACCTGACACTGGTAAAAGATAAATACATTCATATTTTGCAGAATTTTGTTATATAGGTTATTTGGTCATAGGTCAGGCCTTGCTCCATTCATTGCAAGTTGTTCCTTTCTTTCATGGCCAGCACTGACTTTTTGTGATTCATGCTGCATTAAATTTTCTGTGGGATATGATTGGAGGAGCTGGCTTTTGATCCCTGTTGGCATTAGTGAGTCCAGGGTATTATAGTGGAATTAAAGCATGTAGGAACATTTTGGAAACTAAAAGAGAAATTGAGGAAGTTATCATTTAAATAAACTAAAGTTACATGAAACAGAGTAGACTTCATTCACATATGATAGATTATACTATGTAGAATTTTCTAAGTAGTATGTTAACCAGTTATTATGATCATGATGTTCAATCATATTCATTGAATTAAATGTTTGGGGTCAGCAACTTCTGCTTCTTTGCTTGCTCAGGCTTCTTAAACATCCCATTTTTACTAAAAACCTTGTGCAATAATTTGTTTACAAAACTGATGGGTATTTATCCAAATAAGTCTCAAAAACTGACTGTGTACTTTAACTGACTGTGTAGCTCTGATAAAGCTATGCAGAGATGGAATTAGGCCTGATATGCATTTTTAAAAAACTGGTGACAATCTACACACTCTTTATATTTTTACAGTCCATGGTGATGAATATCTTTTTAAAACTTCCATTGTAATCACTTACCAAATGATTACTTACAGATTAGAACTTTACCACATAAGGAGTCAGGAAGCACAGTGAGAGGGTGGTTCTCAGGTCACAGGAATTTTCTTATCAAATTATTATATCTTACAATATCATCATTATCAGGTGATTATCACTATCGCCTTAGAGGAACCATCTGCTTAGTCCTATATCTGCAATGTCATATGACACTGTTTTGACGCATTCTATTGCATAATACATTGTGTTAACAAAAGTATTTGCAGATCTTGCTTCACATGCATATTAATTTGAGTAACATCCAATTCTTAATCCATGGGGTTTAATATGATGTTGGGCCACCCTTTGCAGCTACTGTATAACAGCTTCAACTCTGCTCTATATTTGTGAGATCAGACAGTGATGTTGGAGAAGAAGGTCTGGTGCGCAGTCCCTGCTCTAATTTATCCCAAAGGTTGAGGTTAGGATGCTGTGCAGGCCAGTCAAGTTCTTTCACACCAAACTCGCTCATCCATTCTTTGTGCACTGGTATGCAGTCATGTTGCAACAGGGAGGTGACATCCCCAAACTGTTCCCATAAAGTTGGGCGCATGAAATTGCCCAAAATATCTTGGTATGTGGATGCACTAAGAATTCCTTTCACAGGATTTTTCACCGGATTCCAACTCCTGAAAAACAAGCCACATCATAACCTTGCTCCACCAAATTTTACACTTGGCACAATGCAGTCATACAGAAAGGCATGATCTGTTACTCTAGAGAGCTAGACCGCAGCGACACTGTGCTTTATAGCTCTTTGCATTGCACTTGGTGATGGAAGGCTTGGATGCGCTGCTTAACCATGGAAACCCATTCCATGAAGCTCTCTACGCCCTGTTCTTCAGCTAATCTGAAGGCCACATGAAGTTTGGAGGTCTGCAGTTATTGACTCTGCAGAAAGTTGGCGACCTCTGTGTACTACAACTAACGCTGACCCCATTCTGTACTTAATACCACATAGTAAACAGCTCAAGAAGACTTTTACAACAGTTATGAAATGAAAACAGTTTAATACATCAAAGAGTACAACTTCACATTTAATGTAAATGCTTAATGTAGGAATGTACTGTAAAGTGTAATAGGTTTCGTGTAACTGGAGTTTCTTCAAATTGCTATTTCTTTGTATGCTTATAACTCTCTACAAATGTATTAAGTATATACTTTTTATGTAGTTTATACATATTTTTTTTCTTTTTTGTTCTTTTTCTTTACTGACTGCAACCTAATTGAATTAGAACTAAAATTATTAAGAACTGCAGAGATAAGATGGAAGAAATCACAGCTTGACGCAGATCTTGTCTCTTACTGTACTCTTCTCTCATGTGACATGACTTCTGCCAAAACTGCCTTCTACAGAGAAAGCTGGAAGCATCAGCACATAATCCTGGCAAACTCCACAATATCTTTTTCTCACTACTCAACCGACCAGATCCTCCTGCCCCTTTCTCTCTGACTGCTGATGACTTTGCGATCTACGATGAGAAAATTGCAGCTATCTGATTGTCCTTTGCTTCCAACCCAACCTCTACACCAGAACTTCAGGACCTTCCCTCCCCTGCCTTAGCAGATTTCTCCAAACTGTTGTCTGATGAGAGCAGATAATGTCGTCATTCAATCCCTTCCACAATGCTTCAGGCCATCTCACAAGACATCCTTCCTTTAATCACAACCATCATCACCCTCTAGACCTTCTGCCTGGCAGTTCCAACCTCAGCATCCTTCTACCGATATATTCACAATCACTCCTCTGAACATGTCCAAACCACCTCAATCTGGCCTCTCTGACTTTATCTCCAAAACATCTAACATGGGATGTACTCATTCTTGATCCTATTCATCTGTGTCAGTCCCAAAGAGAACCTCAACATCTTCAGCTCTGCCCCCTGTCTTTTCTTCATTGCCACTGTCTCTAAGCTGTAGAGCATCACTGGTCTCACAACTGTTCTGTACACCTTTCCTTTCATCATCGCTGATATTTTTTTTTATTGCACAGCACACCTGACACTTTTCTCCACCCATTCCAACCTGCCTGTACCCGCCACCTCCTTTTCACACTCTCTATTGCTCTGGACCTTCGACCCTAAGAAGTCCTGCACCTTCTTTACCCCTGCTCCCTGTAGCCTCACCATTCCTCTTGGGTCCCTCTCATTCACACATATGTATTCAGTCTTGCTGCAGCTAACCTTCATTCCTCTGCTTTCCGGAACATACCTCCACCTTTCCAAATTTTCCTCCACCTGTTCCCTGCTCTTGCTAAAAGACCCAATGTCATCTGCAAACATCATAGTCCATGGAGACTCCTGTCTACCCTCATCTGTCATCCTGTCCATCACCAGAGCAAACAAAAAAGGGGCTTAGAGCCGATCCTTGATGCAATAAAAATAATTAAAATAAATAATTAACCAAAGTAATTAAAAAAACAATAAAAGAATAAAGGGGATTAAATGTCTGAGTCAGGTATAAAAGCCGGTGAAAAGAAGTGAGCCTTCAGTCTAGATTTAAAAGTTTCTAAATTAGGAGACGATATAATATTAAGTTGCTGTTCTTAAATTCCATAATTTAAGAACAGAAACAGCAAATGCACGGACACCTATGAGCTTTAATATAGACCTTTGGACAGAAAGGAGTACATTAGGCAAAAGTAGGCGAGCGCCTAGAGCCCCGGACTACCAGGGCCCCATGACTCAAGCCCAACTAAGTAGTTTTAGCCAGCACTTATCTCTAACATTTAAAAAAAAATTAAAATCCACTTGCGGAAATAGCATTAGAATACCATTACGCCATGCGAGTTGCAGTGAAGCGTTTTAGTCCCCCACAACACCACACACTACAATGGTACATTCCGTGTGACGAAAGCGAAAGTTATTCACTGCAGTTTGAATGAAGAACGGGAGACTACCATCTACAGCCATGAAACGAAGTTGCCCAAGTGGTGCAGAAATAACGGGAATAATCTTTGGCAAAAGTAAAACAATCTTTCACGCCTGGTCATAGTCACAGGTCAACAATGTCACAGGAGAGGCTGTCTGCACGTGCTCTTCTCTCCATTGATCACAAAGTAAAAAAATCAGTGGCTGTGGAGTGAGTAATAACAAAGTTTGTTGAAGCCAATGCTTGCAAGGCCAGATTTGAGTGTCTTGGCCTACACTACTCACCCCACTATGCACACAAAAAGACTAATTATTAAAAATATTTTTTTATTAAAATTATTTTCATATTATTCTTAATCCAACACCCCAATATTCATATGTTTTTCCCACCCACTAAAGCTCATTTGATGAAGGAAGACTAAGATATTTAAAACAAAGTAAATAATAATGTATATATAAAAATAAAAAAACAGGGAAAAAATAATAAAAGCTAGAGAAATTCAGTGCCAAAAGGGGAGAATAGAAGGAAAGACTTGAAAATAACATTTGAGGCGGAGAAAGCAAAAAGAAGAGAGAGAGAGAGATCTAAATCAAATAAAATCAATAAAGGAGAAGGAGAGAGATGCAAAGACAAAATACAAAAAGGAGGAAAGTAAAATAGTGATGATGAAGAGAAACAGTAAAATGCATTAAAAGGATTGGAAGGAGAAAAAGAAAGCACTCAAGGAGCAGGAGAAATACAGTACATAAAAATAAAAACATTAAAGGGACAGAAGAAAAAGACAGACAGACAGAGTGAAGACGAGTAAGATACAGACAAAGATGGGACAGCAAGGATAAAGATAAGTGGTAATCATTTTAATAAGTATTCTTTGTGTCACGTTGACCTGTCATAGGTTTTCTTACTTTAGTGAAACAGCATAGAAGACAGAGGCCAATCATCAACTATTAGTCTGTTGTTCATGGTGAAATACAAAGGTATCTGTATCAGATATGTAAACTGACAATGAGTAACATTCTAATTGTAGAAAATTGTTCGTGTTTTAACCTGTTCAATAAAGATGTAACATTAAATGCATTGAATGCAGAGGGCCCCATATACATGTTCGCCTTGAGCCCCCAAATTGCTAAATCTGCCACGGAACAAGGTATGAAATTTTTTTAAACAATCCTGTATCGAAACGGGAGCCAGGAAAGTGATTTAAATTCTTTAGTATTTTTTATTATTATTATTTTGATGGAAAGAGTATGCCACAACTGTAAACCTACCAAGACATGGCCAGCCACCTAAACTGACAGACTGGGTAAGGAAAACATTAATCAGAGAAGTAGCCAAAGGGCCATTGCAAACTCTGGAGGAGTTGCAGAGATCCACAGCTCAGGTGGGAGAATCTGTCCACAGGACAGTTGTGCACTCCACAAAGCTTTTTTCTGCCGTAATCCATCAGATGTCATTGCTCACAGGGTCTCATTGTGCTCGTTGAGTTTGTTGGTGAGATTATTAAGGTAATAATATAATGGTATTTTGATCCCCTTATTAGTTGCTTTTTCCCCCTAAACTTAAAGATTCTTTCATTTTGATCCCCTTATTGGCCCATATGAATTTTCCCCAAAATTTTTGAATGACTCAATTACTTAAACTTTCTGAAGGCATTCAAGAATAACTGGTGAGTATATCCACTCAGCTTTCTTGCATCTGCAATACTGACAAGTATTATTCAAAATTACATATCATCATGGCAAGATATTCTATTTACATTCTATTTATTACATCTATTTACATCCACATTATGATGATTAGCATGTATTGTTGCCAACATAATTAGATTGTAGAGTCCTGTGAAAAACTATTTGCCAATAAAAATGATTGCATCCCACCCCCTTGCTAAATGATAAACAAACTGTAATTACAATACAGACCAAAAGTGTGGACACACCTTCTCATTCAGCGAGTTTTCTTTATTGTGTTCTTTATTGCGTTCTTCACCCCAAACACGTCTCTTCTGCTTGTTGCCTGTCCTTAGCAGTGGTTTCCTAGCAGATCTTCTAGCATGAAGGCCTGATTCACACAGTCTCCTCTTAACAGTTGTTCTAGAGATGTGTCTGCTGCTAGAACTCTGTGTGGCATTGACCTGCTCTCTGATCTGAGCTGCTTTTATTAATATTTTAAAGGTTTGATACATCCATTGCTCCTGACCAGCTATTCTAATTCTTTTGTTTCTGCTATTTATTTATGAACTTTGGGTTTGAAATCAAAAGACAATATATACTGATCAGGCGTATAAAAATATGACTAAATATTAAAACACAAATCATTAAGCCCAATATGTGTGTTATGTAGGTGCCCCTTGTGCCACATCGGCAGCTATGGCTAAGACATCTGCGAGTATGCTGCGGTGTCTGGCACCAGGGCATTGAATAGCGGAGCAAATGTATTAAGTATTGTGGGCAGTGGAGTGGAGTCTTCATGAGCCTGACTTGTGTGTTCAGCACATACAATGAATGATCAATTGCCCAGAGGTCTGGGGAGTTTCGAGGCCCGAACAATAATCTTGAACTTTTTAGTTGGTAAGCCCCATCAACAGCAATGTTTGATTCACTGAGTATACTGGTGTCTTTCTATCATGGCCAGCATTTTCCTCTTGTTTGTGATATATTGGTTTTTCTGTGGGATTGGACTGAACAGACTAGCATATGGCATAAATGATCTTTGAGTATACGATCCTGTCACCAGTTTGCTTGCTAAAGTAGTATATAATTGATAATCAATGCTATTTAATTCACCTGGTTGTGGTGTCAGTATATAAAATAATTTTATAAATATAGGTCTGAAAAAAAAAAGAGACCACTGCAAAATAATTTGCTTCTTATGTCTTTTTTTTTTATAGGTGCATGTATTGATGAGATGAACAGTTTTGTTTCATTTTCTGTGAACTGCTGATAATATTTCTTCTAAATTCAAAATATAACAATTGTTATTCACGGTGTATATTTAAAGGAAATGTCAACATCAAAACAAGAAAAAAGAAAAAAAATACCCCAAGGTTATGCAGGATTTGCAAAGCTTTAATAACTCAAATAAAACAAATTGTATTGCCAAAAATTTTATTATTGCTTTGGCGAAATAACATTAAGAAATCTGTATTTGTTGGAACAACCCCAATTTACAATTACAGTTTTGTATGTGTTTGGTATGCTCTCTACCAGGTTTTGTTTTTACATTGTACTTGGGTAAATTTATACCACACTTGTTGCAAAAAAGTAAACATCTCAGCTTTGCTTGATGGTTTGTGACCATCCATCTTCCTCTTAATGACATTCCAGAAGTTTTCTGGAGTAAATTGCGGTGGTCTCTTTTTTTTGTCCAGAGCTGTCTATACTAGCTAAACTGAATATTTTTACTGGGATTATTTTATATTATATTCACTGATAAAATAACACCACCAATGTAATATAAGTAAATTTTAACATGTTGAGACAAAATTTAATCTTTATCCAATTTACTATTTCAATTTCCCTTCTGTGATTCATTCTCCAATAATTTAACAGGGAGTGTATTGTATTTGGCTGGTGACGAAAGAACATCCAGTCCTGTTCAGAAGTAGGAAACTTTCTAACCCCAAAACAAAAATATGCTGTAGTGGTGAAGGATCCTTGTTAACGGGCCTGGAACTTACAAGTGTTTGCTGAGGGCAGTTAAGTGCACAAGGTGCATTATAGTGCTCACTTTGGCCTGTGGCACCACCACCAGATCACACTGGTCATTTCTATTCTGTGTGCAATAATAAAGTAGCCCATTTTGCAACAGGAAATATGGAGAGGGCTTGGGTGGTATGGACACTTCGGCTTCACCCACAATTTCATGCTCCTGCTCCCAGCAACATTTTATTTTTTCCGATGGAGCTGGGTGAAGCTCCTGTCATGCCTCACCTGCTGATACAGTGAGAAAAAGGATTAGAAGGATCATTAGCATCACCTTTTGTTTTTGCATCCACACAGTCATCTGAAGTCTGTAGGGCCATGCAGGGTTGGCAGATGTTGGCTTTTGCTGCCTTGGTCGGTAAACAAAGCATTTCTTCTGCAGCTTGTTTTTCTTAACTGGAAACAGCTGGGCCTGCCACAGGTTGGGTACAATGCTGGTACTCAAGTTATATTTCCCCGTGGTCCTCGACCACAATGCATGCTGCTGAGACCTTCTGCTAATCGACATGTACAAAAGTAACTGAAAGTGTCTTGCATGGTGGGGCATTGGGCGCGACCAAAGAAGGGCTCTATTCACTCCATTCAGCTGAGCCCAAAAACACCTAGTCACTGCTAGTTTAATTTAATTTCTGGTTCTGTTGGCATGGTTTTGTTCCTGCCACGATTGGTGTCATTAGATACAGTACATTGACCTGAATTAAAATACTCCTTGAGTAACGGGGAAATATAGTTTAAAAATATTAATTCTGTGATGGAGAAGTTTGAATTAAATTCAGTTAAAATATTTAGTAAATGTAGCACATTTGTTTGTTAAATAATAGTGTAATTTTCAATTTCTTCTACCTTACAGTTCAGTTATATCTACTCAATTATTTTACGCATTTTCACTTAGGGTAATCATTGCATTAACTCAATTTTGTACATCATTGTATAAATATAGTTATTTAGGTCTACTCAATTAATGAAGTATATTTTATATGATGTTGCAAGTTTTTATATTTAATCAATATTTTTAAGTGTAAAAATGTTTCACCAAAAATATGTTTCACCATCTACGGATATATTCACAATCTCTCCTCTGAACATGTCCAAACCACTTTAATCTGGCCTCTCAGACTTTATCTCCAAAACATCTAACATGGTTTTCCTTCTAGTGAACTCATTCTTGCTCCTATTCATTCGTGTCAGTTCCAAACAGAACCTCAACATCTTCAGCTCTGCTACCTCCAGCTCTGCCCTCTGTCTTTTCTTCATTGCCACTGTCTCTAAGCTGTAATGCATCACTGGTCTCACGACTGTTCTGTACACCTTTCCTTTCATTATCGCTGATATTCTTTTATCGCACAGCACACCTGACACTTTTCTCCACCCATTCCAACCTGCCTGTACCCGCCACTTCACCTCCTTTCCACACTTTCTGTTGCTCTGGACCGTTGACCCTAAGTACTTAAAGTCCTGCACCTTCTTTACCTCTGCTCCCTGTAGCCTCACCATTCCTCTTGGGTCCCTCTCATTCACACACATGTATTCAGTCTTGCTGCAGCTAACCTTCATTCCTCTGCTTTCTGGAGCATACCTCCATCTTTCCAAATTTTCCTCTACCTGTTCCCTGCTCTTGCTAAAAGGCCCAGTGTCATCTGCAAACATCATAGTCCATGGAGACTCTTTTCTAACCTCATCTGTCATCCTGCCCATCACCAGAGCAAACAAGAAAGGGGCTTAGAGCCGATCGTTGATGCAGACGCACCTCCACCTTGAACTCTTCTGTTACACCTACAGCACATCTCACCACTGTCTTACAGCTCTCATACATGTCCTGCACCACTCAAACATACTTCTCTGCTACTTCAGATTTCCTCATACAACACCACAACTTTCCTCTCGGCACCCTGTTGTACGCTTTCTCTAAATCTACAAAGACACAAAGCAACTCTTTATAACCTTCTCTGTACTTCTCCACCAGCATCCTCAAAGCAAATACTGCATCTGTTTCATACTCTTTCTAGGTATGAAACCATATTGCTGCCCACAAATGCTCACCTCTGCCCTTAACCTAGCTTCCACTACTCTTTCTCACAGCTTCATTGTATGGCTCATTAGCTTTATGCCTCTCTAATTGCCACAGCTTTGCACATATCTCTTGTTCTTAAAATTCGGCACTAATACACTTCTCCTTCATTCCTCTGGAATCCTCTCAATCTCCAAGATCTTGTTAAACAAACTAGTCAGAAACTTTACTGCCACCTCTCCTAACTACTTCCATACCTCCACAGGTATGTCATCAGGACCAACAGTCTTTCCACTCTTCATACTCTTTCACACCCTTCTCATCTCACTCTTACTAATAGTTGCTATTTCCTGTTCCAGAACAGTCACCTCTTCTACTCTTTGTTCCCTTTCATTTTGGTTCTTGGCATTCTTCATTTTTTAAATGAAGGTGAAGACAAACAACCTAGCACTCTGGTGCAATTATCATATTTTTAATTAAGGATAATGGGGAAAATAAAGAGTTTAAAGAAGGAACAAAGGAGAGGGGGGGGGGGGGGGGTTGAGAGGCAAAGCAAGTGCGGGTCCAGAGGATCTCGAAGGCTGGCTCTATGGTAAAAAATCAACAGTACAAACAATAGCTCAGTGTACCAGTGAAAGTAAAAGCATTTGTATGCTCATACAATATGAGCACACAGTGCTGATGAACTTACAGTTTTGATGCTAAATAGCTGTGTGTCCATAAGAAAACCACTTCTTAGTGAGACTAATCAGAAAAAAGGCCTTTTTTGTTAGGGAGCATAAAGATTGGACTTTCAAACAATGAAAAAGTGGTCTGTGGTCTGTGGTCTGATGAGTCTAGACGACCCTATTCCAGAGCAATAGGCACGTCAGGGTAAGAAGGGAAGCACATGAAGCAGTGCACCCATCATGCATTGTGCCCATTGTATAAGCCTCTGGTGGCAATGTGATGATCTGGGTTTGATCAGGTCAGGCTCAGCAATGTTATGTGGCAATGAAATTAAGTCAGTTGATGACCTGAATGTACTAAATGACCAAGTTATTACATATATGGAGTTCTTCTTCCCTGATGACATGGGCATATTCCAGGACTCGCATTCTGTAAGCATGATGAATCATTTTTACGCATGAACCACATTGTGTAAGACTTTTTTTTACCATCAACTTTCTATACAAAACCTGACACTGGTAAAAGATAAATACATTCATATTTTGCAGAATTTTGTTATATAGGTTATTTGGTCATAGGTCAGGCCTTGCTCCATTCATTGCAAGTTGTTCCTTTCTTTCATGGCCAGCACTGACTTTTTGTGATTCATGCTGCATTAAATTTTCTGTGGGATATGATTGGAGGAGCTGGCTTTTGATCCCTGTTGGCATTAGTGAGTCCAGGGTATTATAGTGGAATTAAAGCATGTAGGAACATTTTGGAAACTAAAAGAGAAATTGAGGAAGTTATCATTTAAATAAACTAAAGTTACATGAAACAGAGTAGACTTCATTCACATATGATAGATTATACTATGTAGAATTTTCTAAGTAGTATGTTAACCAGTTATTATGATCATGATGTTCAATCATATTCATTGAATTAAATGTTTGGGGTCAGCAACTTCTGCTTCTTTGCTTGCTCAGGCTTCTTAAACATCCCATTTTTACTAAAAACCTTGTGCAATAATTTGTTTACAAAACTGATGGGTATTTATCCAAATAAGTCTCAAAAACTGACTGTGTACTTTAACTGACTGTGTAGCTCTGATAAAGCTATGCAGAGATGGAATTAGGCCTGATATGCATTTTTAAAAAACTGGTGACAATCTACACACTCTTTATATTTTTACAGTCCATGGTGATGAATATCTTTTTAAAACTTCCATTGTAATCACTTACCAAATGATTACTTACAGATTAGAACTTTACCACATAAGGAGTCAGGAAGCACAGTGAGAGGGTGGTTCTCAGGTCACAGGAATCTTCTTATCAAATTATTATATCTTACAATATCATCATTATCAGGTGATTATCACTATCGCCTTAGAGGAACCATCTGCTTAGTCCTATATCTGCAATGTCATATGACACTGTTTTGACCCATTCTATTGCATAATACATTGTGTTAACAAAAGTATTTGCAGATCTTGCTTCACATGCATATTAATTTGAGTAACATCCAATTCTTAATCCATGGGGTTTAATATGATGTTGGGCCACCCTTTGCAGCTACTGTATAACAGCTTCAACTCTGCTCTATATTTGTGAGATCAGACAGTGATGTTGGAGAAGAAGGTCTGGTGCGCAGTCCCTGCTCTAATTTATCCCAAAGGTTGAGGTTAGGATGCTGTGCAGGCCAGTCAAGTTCTTTCACACCAAACTCGCTCATCCATTCTTTGTGCACTGGTATGCAGTCATGTTGCAACAGGGAGGTGACATCCCCAAACTGTTCCCATAAAGTTGGGCGCATGAAATTGCCCAAAATATCTTGGTATGTGGATGCACTAAGAATTCCTTTCACAGGATTTTTCACCGGATTCCAACTCCTGAAAAACAAGCCACATCATAACCTTGCTCCACCAAATTTTACACTTGGCACAATGCAGTCATACAGAAAGGCATGATCTGTTACTCTAGAGAGCTAGACCGCAGCGACACTGTGCTTTATAGCTCTTTGCATTGCACTTGGTGATGGAAGGCTTGGATGCGCTGCTTAACCATGGAAACCCATTCCATGAAGCTCTCTACGCCCTGTTCTTCAGCTAATCTGAAGGCCACATGAAGTTTGGAGGTCTGCAGTTATTGACTCTGCAGAAAGTTGGCGACCTCTGTGTACTACAACTAACGCTGACCCCATTCTGTACTTAATACCACATAGTAAACAGCTCAAGAAGACTTTTACAACAGTTATGAAATGAAAACAGTTTAATACATCAAAGAGTACAACTTCACATTTAATGTAAATGCTTAATGTAGGAATGTACTGTAAAGTGTAATAGGTTTCGTGTAACTGGAGTTTCTTCAAATTGCTATTTCTTTGTATGCTTATAACTCTCTACAAATGTATTAAGTATATACTTTTTATGTAGTTTATACATATTTTTTTTCTTTTTTGTTCTTTTTCTTTACTGACTGCAACCTAATTGAATTAGAACTAAAATTATTAAGAACTGCAGAGATAAGATGGAAGAAATCACAGCTTGACGCAGATCTTGTCTCTTACTGTACTCTTCTCTCATGTGACATGACTTCTGCCAAAACTGCCTTCTACAGAGAAAGCTGGAAGCATCAGCACATAATCCTGGCAAACTCCACAATATCTTTTTCTCACTACTCAACCGACCAGATCCTCCTGCCCCTTTCTCTCTGACTGCTGATGACTTTGCGATCTACGATGAGAAAATTGCAGCTATCTGATTGTCCTTTGCTTCCAACCCAACCTCTACACCAGAACTTCAGGACCTTCCCTCCCCTGCCTTAGCAGATTTCTCCAAACTGTTGTCTGATGAGAGCAGATAATGTCGTCATTCAATCCCTTCCACAATGCTTCAGGCCATCTCACAAGACATCCTTCCTTTAATCACAACCATCATCACCCTCTAGACCTTCTGCCTGGCAGTTCCAACCTCAGCATCCTTCTACCGATATATTCACAATCACTCCTCTGAACATGTCCAAACCACCTCAATCTGGCCTCTCTGACTTTATCTCCAAAACATCTAACATGGGATGTACTCATTCTTGATCCTATTCATCTGTGTCAGTCCCAAAGAGAACCTCAACATCTTCAGCTCTGCCCCCTGTCTTTTCTTCATTGCCACTGTCTCTAAGCTGTAGAGCATCACTGGTCTCACAACTGTTCTGTACACCTTTCCTTTCATCATCGCTGATATTTTTTTTTATTGCACAGCACACCTGACACTTTTCTCCACCCATTCCAACCTGCCTGTACCCGCCACCTCCTTTTCACACTCTCTATTGCTCTGGACCTTCGACCCTAAGAAGTCCTGCACCTTCTTTACCCCTGCTCCCTGTAGCCTCACCATTCCTCTTGGGTCCCTCTCATTCACACATATGTATTCAGTCTTGCTGCAGCTAACCTTCATTCCTCTGCTTTCCGGAACATACCTCCACCTTTCCAAATTTTCCTCCACCTGTTCCCTGCTCTTGCTAAAAGACCCAATGTCATCTGCAAACATCATAGTCCATGGAGACTCCTGTCTACCCTCATCTGTCATCCTGTCCATCACCAGAGCAAACAAAAAAGGGGCTTAGAGCCGATCCTTGATGCAATAAAAATAATTAAAATAAATAATTAACCAAAGTAATTAAAAAAACAATAAAAGAATAAAGGGGATTAAATGTCTGAGTCAGGTATAAAAGCCGGTGAAAAGAAGTGAGCCTTCAGTCTAGATTTAAAAGTTTCTAAATTAGGAGACGATATAATATTAAGTTGCTGTTCTTAAATTCCATAATTTAAGAACAGAAACAGCAAATGCACGGACACCTATGAGCTTTAATATAGACCTTTGGACAGAAAGGAGTACATTAGGCAAAAGTAGGCGAGCGCCTAGAGCCCCGGACTACCAGGGCCCCATGACTCAAGCCCAACTAAGTAGTTTTAGCCAGCACTTATCTCTAACATTTAAAAAAAAATTAAAATCCACTTGCGGAAATAGCATTAGAATACCATTACGCCATGCGAGTTGCAGTGAAGCGTTTTAGTCCCCCACAACACCACACACTACAATGGTACATTCCGTGTGACGAAAGCGAAAGTTATTCACTGCAGTTTGAATGAAGAACGGGAGACTACCATCTACAGCCATGAAACGAAGTTGCCCAAGTGGTGCAGAAATAACGGGAATAATCTTTGGCAAAAGTAAAACAATCTTTCACGCCTGGTCATAGTCACAGGTCAACAATGTCACAGGAGAGGCTGTCTGCACGTGCTCTTCTCTCCATTGATCACAAAGTAAAAAAATCAGTGGCTGTGGAGTGAGTAATAACAAAGTTTGTTGAAGCCAATGCTTGCAAGGCCAGATTTGAGTGTCTTGGCCTACACTACTCACCCCACTATGCACACAAAAAGACTAATTATTAAAAATATTTTTTTATTAAAATTATTTTCATATTATTCTTAATCCAACACCCCAATATTCATATGTTTTTCCCACCCACTAAAGCTCATTTGATGAAGGAAGACTAAGATATTTAAAACAAAGTAAATAATAATGTATATATAAAAATAAAAAAACAGGGAAAAAATAATAAAAGCTAGAGAAATTCAGTGCCAAAAGGGGAGAATAGAAGGAAAGACTTGAAAATAACATTTGAGGCGGAGAAAGCAAAAAGAAGAGAGAGAGAGAGATCTAAATCAAATAAAATCAATAAAGGAGAAGGAGAGAGATGCAAAGACAAAATACAAAAAGGAGGAAAGTAAAATAGTGATGATGAAGAGAAACAGTAAAATGCATTAAAAGGATTGGAAGGAGAAAAAGAAAGCACTCAAGGAGCAGGAGAAATACAGTACATAAAAATAAAAACATTAAAGGGACAGAAGAAAAAGACAGACAGACAGAGTGAAGACGAGTAAGATACAGACAAAGATGGGACAGCAAGGATAAAGATAAGTGGTAATCATTTTAATAAGTATTCTTTGTGTCACGTTGACCTGTCATAGGTTTTCTTACTTTAGTGAAACAGCATAGAAGACAGAGGCCAATCATCAACTATTAGTCTGTTGTTCATGGTGAAATACAAAGGTATCTGTATCAGATATGTAAACTGACAATGAGTAACATTCTAATTGTAGAAAATTGTTCGTGTTTTAACCTGTTCAATAAAGATGTAACATTAAATGCATTGAATGCAGAGGGCCCCATATACATGTTCGCCTTGAGCCCCCAAATTGCTAAATCTGCCACGGAACAAGGTATGAAATTTTTTTAAACAATCCTGTATCGAAACGGGAGCCAGGAAAGTGATTTAAATTCTTTAGTATTTTTTATTATTATTATTTTGATGGAAAGAGTATGCCACAACTGTAAACCTACCAAGACATGGCCAGCCACCTAAACTGACAGACTGGGTAAGGAAAACATTAATCAGAGAAGTAGCCAAAGGGCCATTGCAAACTCTGGAGGAGTTGCAGAGATCCACAGCTCAGGTGGGAGAATCTGTCCACAGGACAGTTGTGCACTCCACAAAGCTTTTTTCTGCCGTAATCCATCAGATGTCATTGCTCACTGGGTCTCATTGTGCTCGTTGAGTTTGTTGGTGAGATTATTAAGGTAATAATATAATGGTATTTTGATCCCCTTATTAGTTGCTTTTTCCCCCTAAACTTAAAGATTCTTTCATTTTGATCCCCTTATTGGCCCATATGAATTTTCCCCAAAATTTTTGAATGACTCAATTACTTAAACTTTCTGAAGTCATTCAAGAATAACTGGTGAGTATATCCACTCAGCTTTCTTGCATCTGCAATACTGACAAGTATTATTCAAAATTACATATCATCATGGCAAGATATTCTATTTACATTCTATTTATTACATCTATTTACATCCACATTATGATGATTAGCATGTATTGTTGCCAACATAATTAGATTGTAGAGTCCTGTGAAAAACTATTTGCCAATAAAAATAATTGCATCCCACCCCCTTGCTAAATGATAAACAAACTGTAATTACAATACAGACCAAAAGTGTGGACACACCTTTTCATTCAGCGAGTTTTCTTTATTGTGTTCTTTATTGCGTTCTTCACCCCAAACACGTCTCTTCTGCTTGTTGCCTGTCCTTAGCAGTGGTTTCCTAGCAGATCTTCTAGCATGAAGGCCTGATTCACACAGTCTCCTCTTAACAGTTGTTCTAGAGATGTGTCTGCTGCTAGAACTCTGTGTGGCATTGACCTGCTCTCTGATCTGAGCTGCTGTTAACCTGCGATTTCTGAGGCTGGTGACTCGGATGAACTTATCCTCCGCAGCAGAGGTGACTCTTGGTCTTCCTTTCCTGGGGCGGTCCACATGTGAGTCAGTTTCTTTGTAGCGCTTGATGGTTTTTGTGACTGCACTTGGGGACACTTTCAAAGTTTTCCCAATTTTTCGAACTGACTGACCTTCATTTCTTAAAGTAATGATGGCCACTCGTTGCCATAATACAAATTCAACCTCTTTGAATGAGAAGGTGTGTCCAACCTTTTGGTCTGTACTGTAGATAAACAAATATTTTTTAAAAAGAGTTCAGTGTCACTTGTTACATTCAGGACTGATTACTACCAGACATGAGAAATCACTTACTGTAAATAGAATCTTTTTGACAAATCATGCATGCTAAAAATCTCACATCTGGACATATTTTACTGAATAAATAAAAAAATAACTAATTGACATGTATCAGCCTGGAAAGCCATTTCTAGGATTTTGGGACTTCACCAAACCACATTAAATCAGATGTAATACAGCATTTCCTAAAAAGAAAATCATGGTAGCGTCACACGTGGTAGTGGTAGTGTGATGATCATGGGCTGCTTTACAACTTCAGGTTGTCAGAGCGGAGCAGGATGAGTGGAATCCAGGTGAAGATGAGTGACTACAGTGTGAGACAAGAGCGTGGTCGATAGGCGAAAGTGAGAATCAAAAACCGGGAAGTTAGTCAGTGAGGTGTAAGAGCCAAATTGCTAAACAAGAGCGATAGTGAAAGAGAGGAAGCGTAGTTCAGTAACTGGGAAATGAAAGAGCAAGGCGACAAATCCAAAAAGTGAACCAAAAGCCGTAATCAAAAGGGGAAATGCAAGATCAAAACCTGGAAATCAAAAAGCAAGGTGATAATCCGAATCGAGAGACAAAAAAACAAGAAAACTATACATGCGTGGGAATTGAGGTGAGGAGGGCACACAATAATCCAGCACTGAAACAACGCGCAGCGAGGCCTTAAATCATCCTCTTAGGCCCCATTCTGCAACCTACAGCACCCAAAGAATCTGTGGGCAGGGTGAGAAAATCATACATTTGCGTGTGTTTCCTAATTGTCCAAATAAATAAACAGCAACAATGCAATTAAATATGTACATTTTTAAAGATCATCTTACAATTTAACTAATTATAAATTCAACTTCAGCTGAATATGATGATAAATTAAATAACTGGAAAAAAATTAGATGTTGTTTTTCTTTGAAAAGAGGAAGTTTCTCTCAGCATAACTATATAAGCATCACTACTTTCCTGAGTGTGTTACATCAAGCAAGAAGAGACTCCAGATTATATGTAAGATGACCTTTTTTTGTGAGGTATAACATAGAAGGTTTTTATTTAATTAACTAAAGTTTTGCTTTTCTTGCAGTGTGTGAACTATGGCTCATCAGACTGAAGTGGTGTTGCTTCTTCTTCTGGCCACAGCAGCAACAGCCTATGGTAACATGCCTTTCAGGCTACGCAAGCTACTAAAATGATACACTTCAAAATAATTTGAGTGATAAGATAACTCTAAGGCATAAATAACAAAATTTTAGTTTTTTGTTACTGAAAATGAGACTTGATTCATATCCTGTGATTAGAGACAAACTGCTGTGATCTCCTAATGTGTTTTAAATGTATGTTTGCCATCTATACTGTACCTGTATATAAGAAATGTCTAAGAATGCATATTTACCACAAATTATTATGTTTAGTCATTTCAGGTCCGATTATCATTATTAGAATATTTAATCTGACCAACAGTTCTAATGCTTCTTTTTTTCTGCAATCTAGTGTCCGATTTTAATAAGATCATCCAAGGTAATTACTGTAAATACCTTCCTTTTCATAGAAATTCTAAACAGAAAAAGCTACTAAGATCACATGATTGTTATTTTTTAATATAATGTGTGATAAAAGATTCAGATATTGATGTCACATAATAGTGTATCAAATGTGAAATAGTCATGTTTATGTACAACTTGATATTAAAAACAAACAAACAAAAACACAAAACACATACAACAATGAGCTATGGAGTGATTTTAATAAAAGTGTATGAAAGTCAATGGAAATCTAATGGAATATAAATTTGACAACGCAAGTGACTCTAACAGTGCCATTCAATCGATTTTTCTGTGTATTTCATGATTAATAAATAAGGCTTTATTTCTAAAAGCATAACTTGTGACCTCCATATAATAATTAGTCATCACATATTATTAAAACATGAACACAGTTTACTCATCAGCTCCATTTTAAACAAGCTGTTTACTAATTATATTCATTGTTGTTTTTGTTGTTATTTGTTTTATTTATTTATTTATTTTAATATCAATGAGTTAGAAGCTGAAGAACATCATATAAACAGGCAGTGTTCTACATGTTGTCCATTTGGCTGGGTGAAGTATGAGAGACGCTGCTTCACTTATCAGGCCAGCAGAATGGACTGGGCTTCTGCTGAGGTTCAATTAATTAATTTATTTCAAAATCTGTATTTTTCTTCCAGATCAGATCATTGATAGGAACTTAAGTGATAAGTAGAATATGTCAAATATTTATTAACTTTAAAGCTTGTTGTCATTTAATTTTATTACCGTATACACTTGAGCTAGTACAGAGTCAATAAGCTTGTGCAAAACCTTATAGTGCATTTGAATCATTCGATAAAATTAGACACATACGGTCATTATCACATCATTGATTACATTTAAATAGGGGCCCAAAAATTATGCAATACCTTGAATGGATACTAATAATTTTATGTCTTTCTTATATAAATATATTTTTCCTTATATAAATACTCTAAATTCTAAAACATTTTTTTTTATTCTAAATGAAATAAGTATTTTTTTATTCTCTAGAAACACTGTCTGAATCTTGGTGGACACTTAACCTCAATACACAGCGAATATGAATATCGAATGATTAAGGCCCTTATTCGTGCTCATGACCCTGAGGAGAATGCAGCATGGATTGGGCTAAATGGGTGTCAGAAGGTTAGCTAAGAATAGACTTTATATATATAAGCAAGGAATTATACCATCATACTGTGTGATTTCAAATGATTCATTAAATTAGACAAATGAAACTATTGTGTTTTCCATTGTTTCATTCTTTCAGAAATTCAACTGGTTTTGGTCTGATGGTTCCAGATTGACTTTCACCAAGTGGAATCCAAGAGAACCAAATTTTGTAAATGCAGAATGCTGTGTGCATATAGACTGGGGTGGTAAGCAGCTGAGGCTATAATCTATTATTCCATACTTTATTTTGGTGATTCTTGTCTTATTCAGTTTCACTGTAAATATAAATATATTCATTTTGTGTCTGCAGGTCTCAAAAATTGGAATGATATTTCCTGTGCTCACAGATATTCCTTTGTGTGTGCTAGGAATATTTAACTGAAATGCTACCAGCCACACCACACCAACTATTATACTTTTTTTTTTTTTGATTTATTAAAAATAAACATGTGGCAGTTTATCATAATCAGAACAATAAAAAATACTTTGTCATTTTAGTTTGTGCCATTTGTAAATATGCTTTCAGTAAACAAAGAGATGCATAGATAGATGCTCCTAGAACCACTCTTTCACAATTTGAGTCCTGGGCCCATATTAAGTGTCTCAGAATCTAGTGTACTAGGCATCCTGCTCAAGGTGTTACGGCCTTCCTTAGGATAAGTCAATCTCCATAAATGGAGAAACAAAGGAAAGCAACGTGACATAAAAAAAAAACAAGCAAACAATAAGATAAATCAATCAGCTTATCTTTAATTCAAATCACTTGTAAAGCAAACCGTCTGATTCCTAACTAACAATAACCACTTAAACAAGCAGACTCAATATGTATAGACAATTAAGACTTACAAAAAGCACACACTGGACTTTTAAGGCAAAGAGGAAGGAAAAAAGAAAAAGGTGGGTATGTAGATCTTGTCCCTCTCAACTGCTGCAGCGTCTTTTTAAAACTCTCCACCAATTACCACGCTCGTGGATTAACAACAGGTGCATCAACCTGAAGGGCATGAGCATGCGCATGCGCAAGCACAAAAAAAACAGTGAGGAGACATACACAGTGCACCAAACTCCAGAGAAAAAAGAAAAACATAGGTGGGGGAGTGTTACGACCTGAGCTAAGAGGAAAAAAAAACAATATATACACACAAATGGATATAAATATATATATATTTTTCCTTAATACAACTTCAAAGTAGGAAAAAAAAAACCTCAAACCTCAACTCCGAGAGAGAGCATCAGCAACAATGTTATCTGCCCCCTTCCCCCTGCTGTATCTCTAGATTATACTTTTGGGCCATCAACACCCAACGCGTTATGGTTGTACAGGCGCGAAAGGAAAACCAAAGGATTATGATCGGTAAAAACTACCACTGGTTCAGCTGTAGCTCCCCGATATACATCAAAATGTTATAATGCTAGAAGCATAGCAAGTGTTTCCTTTTCAATTGTAGAATAGTTTTGTTGACTTTTATTGAACTTGGCTGAAAAGTAAGACACAGGGTGAACAAAACCATCAGGACCATCCTGCAAGAGAACAGCTCCCGCTCCTGTTGCACTCGCATCAACCTCCAACTTAAATCGGCGTGACAAATCAGGAGCTAACAGCACTGGGTCACTGCAAAGCAAAGACTTGGCACACACAAAAGCCTGTTGACAGTCATCTGTCAGGTGTCTTTGGACTGCAAAGGGCTGTCAAAGGTGCAACTACAACAGAAAAGTTCTTACAAAAATATCTGTAGTAACCTGCCATTCCTAAGAATCTCCGCAATTCACGTCGAGTGGTAAGAACAGGGTACGATAAGATTGCAGTCACTTTAGCTTCAAATGGTCACACTTTGCCTTGACCAACTTGCTTTCCCAAATAAGTCACGGTTGCTATCACAAATTCACACTTCTTGAGATTGAGCGTAAGAGAAGCACTCAAAAATCTATCAAAGACCACACGTAATGCTGACATTTGCTCAATCCAAGTGTCATTGTAGACCACAACATCATGCAGATATACATTACAATGCCTTACATCTCTCAGCACTAACGACATTAAATGTTGGAATGTCACTGGTGCGTTTCGCAAACCAAACGCCATTCGTGTATACTGTGCAAAATAATCGGGTGTAACAATAATCGGCAAAGCTGGGCCAACATCAGTGTCGTGCTGAAGAACAGATGTACATGAAGGAACATCATTAAAAAGCTTGGAATAATTACTAATCAATTCAATTATGTCCTTCTTTTGAGCATCCTCAAGATAAAACAAATAAGATGACAAAGTGTTTAAAATCTCAGAATTATTCAAACAGCCTCCATGGAACATTTCATGATGTCTCTCTAACCCATCCCCCTAATCCTCTTGAACAGTAAGCACAGTAGACACAAGAGCTATTTTCTCCTGAACTGTAGCACTTTTGGTCACATCCTCAACTTCATCTGTTTTCACTGATTTTTCAAAATATGTCTTTAACATATTCACATGACAGACTCGCGTTTTCCTTCAACGGTCTGGTGTGTAAATCACAAACTTTGGCAGACACAGTCTTTAATAAAGCTACTGGACGTGATTGACCTACCACATCCTGTCTCATATTTTTTCTTTTCAATTTAGAACAGTCAACAATCACATGTCCCATTTTATGACAATATCCACATTCACCTCTGAATTTCAAATCTTTTGTCTTAAAATCGGATTGACTAGTTTCATTGCCTTTCTGCGGAACAGACATAGATTCTGGTCGATTTCAAATGAACACCGTTTTATGCATCAACGCAAATTCATCAGCAAGTACTTTGATTTGTTGTACACTATTCACCTTTTGTTCATTCAGATAAACAGCCGTACGATCCGGAACACAGTTTTTAAATTCTTCGATCAACATCAGGTTTTGCAATGAATCATATTCAGTAACATTACACGCTTTAACCCATCTGTCAAATAAAATACTCTTTTCTTGAGAGAATTCGACATAGGTTTGAGACACAGCTTTTTTAGTTGTATGAAAACACTGTCTGTAATGTTCTGGAACAAATTCATAAGCACGAAGTATAGCATTTTTTAAGGTTTCATAATTTACACTCTCTTCAATGAAAGTGAAGCACACACCTTCTAAACTTTTCCAGTATAGATCTGGCCATTAAGAATGCACGCTTTTTCCCGTGAGATCCTGTAATTTGGTGCACGAAATGCCGCGAGATCCTCCAAGCAACATTCGGGAATTTTAATAAATGTGTTGTGCTTCACTGAATGTCTGCCAGATGGCGCATGGAAGGACTGTATCTAAAAGCCAGACCAAGCAAAACAAAGAATTGTATATAATTAGTTAGCCTAAAACAATATTGCTGAATATTGCTGAAGCAAACATGAATTTTATTTTGTTTTACAGTAATAAAATTTTATTGATAAATCTGCGTGTACTATATGTGCTTCATATTATGTTCATAATGATGAAAAGAGATGCCCTAAATTATGAGGCGCCGTATAGGGCTTAAATCAAACTTCACTCATGCACACACAAGTGAAACACTTGCATACACATATATGAAACAGTCACAGTCTAGATATACTATTAACTGCCACACAACTATGAAATGCGTGCACACACACCTATGAGACGCGCACATATACACAAACTCTCTGTGCACATACACCTATGAGATGCGCGCACATACACATGTGGACAAAATTGTTGGTACCCTTCAGTCAATAAAAAAAAACTCATAATGGTCACAGAAATAACTTTAATCTGACAAAAGTAATAATAAATAAGAATTCTATGAATGTTAACCAATGAAAGTCATTGCTTTTCAACCATGCTTCAACAGAATTATTTAAAAAAATAAACTCATGGAACAGGCCTGGACAAAAATGATGGTACCCCTAACTTAATAGTTTGTTGCACAACCTTTTGAGGCAATCGCTGCAATCAAACGATTCCTGTAACTGTCAATGAGACTTCTACACCTCTCTGCAGGTATTTTGGCCCACTCCTCATGAGCAAGCTGCTCCAGTTGTTTCTGGTTTGAAGGGTGCCTTTTCCAGACAGCATGTTTCAGCTCCTTCCAAAGATGCTCAATAGGATTGAGGTCAGGGCTCATAGAAGGCCACTTTAGAATAGTCCAATGTGTCATGGGTCTAGCTGGTGGTAGTGCTAGACCGGCTGATGGTGTTGCCGTGGGCATGAAGGTAGGCATGTACGCAGAGGGGTGTAACAGAAAGAGTCTTTATTTAAACAAACAAACAACTCAAAAACAGAACAAAGGAACTAAAACAACAAACTCAAACTAAAACTAGGGCTCAGGAGAAACACAGGAACTGGAAGGGATCTAAACTCAGGGGACCAAGAGCTGACACAGGGACTAGGGATGAGGAAACATGGAGCTGGAGCTAACTAAGACACAGAGGGGAACTAAAGAGACAGGGCTAGACAGGAGACAGGGCTAGACAGGAGACAGGGCTAGACAGGAGACAGGGCTAGACAGGAGACAGGGCTAGGGGCACAGAGACTGACAGGAACTAGACTAGCTGGGTTAGTGAGGTTCGTAGCTAAATGTTGTACTGGGGACACTGGAGGCTGACCTAACCGGGTTAGTGGCTAATAGTGTTAGTACTGATCTAGGGGACCGGAAGACAAAAGGCAGGGCACACATGAGGCTATACCAAACTAGCGGCCAACCTACTAGTGACCAGAACCACTAGCAGTCACTCCCACTAGAGATTAGCCTACTGGAGGCTAACCCTACTAGCCATCAAGGCCTACTAGCGGCTAACCCTGCTAATGGCTAAGCACTCATGTGGCTACACATACAAGGGAAAAGACCAGAAGGCAAAACAGTACTTACACAGGACACAGGAGGAGACACAGCCTAACTACACAGTGAACAAAGCAGCTCCATGAATCCACAGACACAAGGAACATCAAGGAAACAAAACTAGAGCCCTCTGAAAACAAAAGGTTACAAAACAAAAACCAAATATAAACTTAAAGTAACAAATGAATGCCCACATGATGGTAATCCAAACAGACACCAACAGACAATCAGACAATCACAGACAATCAGACTCATCACCTGACTGAGGTGCCTTCTGGGAAACTGAGTCAACCACCAGGAACTACATAGACAGACAGACATGAACAGTGACCTCTAGTGGAGGTTCCTAACACAATGTTTTCCTCTTAGCCATTCCTGGGTGTTTTTAGCTGTGTGTTTTGGGTCATTGTCCTGTTGCAAGACCCATGACCTGTGACTGAGACCCAGCTTTCTGACACTGAGATCGTCTTGAGATTTCATTGTACCCTGTACAGATTCAAGACACCCTGTGCCAGATGCAGCAAAGCAGCCCCAGAACATAACTGAGCCTCGTCCATGTTTCACAGTAGGGACAGTGTTCTTTTCTTGATATGCTTAATTTTTCCGTCTGTGAACATAGAGCTGATGTGCCTTGGCAAAACGTTAATTTTTTGTCTCATCTGTCCATAGGACATTGTGCCAGAAGCTTTGTGGCTTGTCAACATGTAGTTTGGCATATTCCAGTCTGGCTTTTTTATGATTTGTTTTCAACAATGGTGTCCTCCTTGGTCGTCTCCCATGTAGTCCACTTTGGCTCAAACAACGAGGGATGGTGCGATCTGACACTGATGTTCCTTGAGCATGAAGTTGACCTTGGATCACTTTAGTCTTTCTGGGCTCTTTTGTTACCATTGGGATTATCCGCCTCTTTGATTTGTCATGAATTTTCCTCGTGCGGCCACGTCCAGGGAGGTTGGCTACAGTCCCATGGATCACAGGAACATCTAGCTGCTTGGAAATGGTCTTATAGCCTTTACCTTTAACATGCTTCTCTATAATTTTCTTTCAAATCTCCTGAGACAACTCTTTCCTTCACTTTCTCTGGTCCATGTTGAGTGTGGTACATACCATGTCACCAAACAACACAGTGACTACCTGGAGCGCTATATATAGGCCCACTGACTGATTACAAGATTGTAGACACCAGTGATGCTAATTAGTGGACACACCTTGAAATAACATGTCCCTTTGGTCACATTATTTTCAGGATTTTCTAGGGGTACCATCATTTTTGTCCAGGCCTGTTCCATGAGTTTATTTTTTTAAAATAATTCTGTTGAAGCATGGTCGAAAAGCAATGTCTGACTTTCATTGGTTAACATTCATAACATATTTTTTTTAATTATTACTTTTGTCAGATTAAAGTTATTTCTGTGGCCATTGTGAGTTTTTCTTTCATTGACCGAAGGGTACCAACAATTTTGTCCACGTGTGTATACAGTAATTATGCGAATGTCCTGATTCGTGAATATGTCAACATGTCTCTGTTAATACGTAAAAATATGTCAAGCACCATCAGAAGACATGAATGAACAAATATAAACATGAAGTGCTTCGGGCTTTTTATAAAAAAAATCATCTGACTTTTTTGCTGTTTGTGTCCAGCATTGAACAATTATTTCATCCATTATTTGACCACGGCTGGAAATAATAGCTGGAATGTGATTGTGGATTTATGACTGAAATAAAGCTGTTGATCCGCGTGCATGAACCCGCGGCTCGTACTTTCAGCCCTCAATTCTGCCAATTCCCCAATCAGTGAAACCAGTTTGATAACTTCACACCTATCGTGAATGAAAGGTGAGAAGAGGGATTACAGTAACTGGGGGTCTGCATCATGCTCAGAGCACGATGTCGCGTTGTATTGAGTGAATAGACTAAAACAAACAAAAAAAAAATGTTTGCTTCAGCATTGGAGACAATATTGTTTTAGGCTAACTTTATTAAAGATTATACACTTTCGTATTCTTTGTTGTACTTTGTCTTTTTGCACACGCGTGTGCATCTTTAAATTTAAACAGAAAATAATATTTGGCTGGCAGGCATTTTATTTTTTTCATGTAACTTAAATGGCTGAATGAAGTTAAATATGATGAAGTTAAGCTGTGAATGATAAATTTGGTCAGGCTTTTAGATAAAGTCCTTATTTGATATAATTTTATTATTTAATTAATTATCTTATTATAAATACAATTTACATTCTCTATATTCTTGTTGAATATAGTCCTTCAGAGCAAGCATGGTGTCAGAACGTTCTGCTGAATCTCTTCTCACCTTTCATTCACGAGAAGGTTAGGGCAGGGGTCTCAAACTCAATTCCTGGAGGGCCGCAGCCCCACAGAGTTTTGTTCCAACCATAATTAAAAACACCTGATCCAACTAAACAAGTCATTAAGGCTTATTTGAAAACTACATAGTATGTATGTTGGAGCAGGGTTGGAACAAAACTCTGTGGGGCTGCGGCCCTCCAGGAACTGAGTTTGAGACCCCTAGGTTAGGGTAATCCTAACCCTAACCCTAGGGTAATACTGTAGGGGGTTTACATTAATTAACAAGACAGAGCGGACGTCTCTGCCCAAATATTATTTCCCCAGCAAATTAAAACAGACGTCATAGTTGGAGTTGATACTTTGAGTATAATTCACGAATTTACTGAATATTTTCAAATGCAGATTGACCTGTATATCAACTTGATAACTAGTGAATGCTTTAGTAAAGGGCTCTAAAACAGCAGCAGAGGTGACTCTTGGTCTTGATTTCCTGGGGCGGTCCGCATGTGAGCCAGTTTCTTTGTAGCGCTTGATGGTTTTTGTGACTGCACTTGGGGACACTTTCAAAGTTTTCCCAATTTTTCGAACTGACTGACCTTCATTTCTTAAAGTAATGATGGCCACTCGTTGCCATAATACAAATTCAACCTCTTGAATGAGAAGGTTTGTCCAACATTTTGGTCTGTACTGCAGATAAATAAATATTTTTTAATAGTAATGATGGCCACTCATTTTTCTTTACTTATCTCCTTTTTTTTTTTTTTTTGCCATAATACAAATTCAAACTCTTTGAACAAGAAGGTGTGTCCAAACTTTTGGTCTGTACTGTATATATATTTTTTCTCTTGCTATGTACCTTGCTACCTTTACTAACATTTAAAACTATTTCTTAAAATAAGTGGTGCAGAGGTGTATAATAAACTGAACAGATAAACACAAAAAAGATGGACAGCTATTTATTTAATTATCATTATTATAATAATAATCATTATTTATCAACATCCATCCATCAATGCAGTATGTCTGCATTTTCATCGATTTTCATCGCATGCGTTTATCACCTTTTGATCAAAACGCCGCCTTTTGTAAAATGAAACTGCGAGCCGCGGGTTTGAAATGAATTGTAGATTAATTTAAAAACACGACTTACGGCATTTCATTTCATTATTATAAACATAATTTAGGAATTACACTCGAACGGGCGGTAGAGCTCTGACTACGTACAGTAGGCTCAACATCTCGGAACCCAAGTCTCATTTAAATAAAAAAAATTAATTAACAAATATTAAGTCAACAGCAGTAGCACAAGTTTAGAAAAAAAATAGACGCCGAAGTATTTTTTAACGTGTGCCAGCTAGCACTATTCTTATATTGCTCTTTGTCAGGGTAAATCGTTCAGTGATAACCCCGTAAAATTCCATATACTGTAAATAGGTACTGTACATCTGTATGAATAAACCGAGATGCCCACCCCCGTGAAAATGGCGAATTTTCCGCACGTAACCTCTGTTACTGTTTTAACAGACTCATTTTCGGTTCTTTTTCTGTTGACTCTCCTTCGCGTAGAGTGCACGTCATTTTGTTGCGCGCCTGACTTCCGCTTCCATCGCAGGTATGAATACTCTTTGCTGTTTACTAGGTATGCTTGTGGGAAATGGTTCTCATTTAAAATGGATTGTAGGTTTCCTCTGGATTCCTCCGTAGTGAAAGCTATTCCTATCGACTCTTTGTCGTGTAGAGCGCATGCCTTTTGCTGCACGCCCAACTTCCGGTTTCGTTTCGGGTATGAACGCTATGCGGTCATTTCTCTGTGACTATGGCTTAGGGTACTTATTGTTGTCTGTTACAGTTTCCATCTAGACTTTTGGGTTCCCTTTTGAACAACATTGCCCTACTGGTGTCGGTAAGAGGCTCGTTTCCTGTACTTCCTGGGTGTAAATGGGATTGCTAGTGGTGATTCATCTAACATTTTGGGAACATGAATACTTTTTTATTTAGTAATTTTTTTTTTCTGTGGTATGCACCTGTTATTTCTTTTTTATTCTGATCATAGAGACTATAGGTCGAAGTGAGTGCTGTGGGTTGATGCATGAACGCAGCTGCTCTGTGTATGTGACTGTACGAAAGCCCAACAGCACCCCCTAGCGGTATATTAAAATATACCGTTTACTCATTCAGACAAGTCCAGGCATGCCCAAAGACAACTTCCAGAGGCTAGGTTGGCCTGACTTGTTCTCAGTGCACATTCTGGACTATTGCATGTTTATTTCTGTGAGTGATTGATTAAAAGTAAGTCACCTGTTTACATGTTATACTGTTCAAATTATTATATTTTGCATTTAGCATATAAATACATTGTTGACTGTTCCGATTACATTAACAATTACAGCATTGGTTGCTAACTGATTCTAGGTCAAGTTAAATAGTGCAGCTAGTTTGCGTCCTGTAGTTAGTTAGTAATTTAAGATATAAAGCACAATTGAAGCACTGTCATTCTGTTGTAATCAATGTCAGGTATTTAAGGCAACGCATTGCCCCAATACTATGTAACCTGTAGTATATACCTTAATCTTGTTTATTGTTTATCCTGTTTGTATAATACTTCTTGATACCATCTGTATTATTGTTTACCATTGATGATGTGTTATCATATCCCTTTTTATGTTATTGTAGACCACACACACACACATACCCGTCCATAACCACCCCCTACCACCAAATGCATGCAAGAATAATCCAAATAAACCCTTCCGCTGGAACCACCTCTCTTGCCTTCAGTTTCTCTAACCGGAAACTCGCAACCCCATTTCCATTGGTACTCTACGCGAACCCTTGAGCTACCCAGAAGCTCGCACAGTGACAAATAAAAATTGCATTTGCTGTTTTGCTCTGCATTAACTTTGCATGATCACTGCTAGTTTTGCCTTTGCCTATTTATTAATAATTTTTTTTTTTTTTGCTTTACTGTTATTGGGTAGATATATACATTATGCCTCACTGCTGTGTTACATGACTGCTGCCTTGTTGGAGAGGGATGTCTGTGTGCTCATGGATTTATCAGTTTGCCAATTTATCAATTTGCGCACCGGCGAGTCGAAAGAAGAAGAAGAAAAAAAAGAGTACTTAGCACCATGTAATAGTTAGTACATTCTCTGTTGGGGTTTCTCCATTCCTTTTAAGTTTGTCTTTGTTCTTTTGATGTAGTTCTTAAAAGCCAAAGCACTTATATTTATACTGAGAAATAATAAATATGGATGTGACACAGGACCACTCTCAGGCAGGAGAACACGGACGACAGAAGACAACGTTATGCAGGAGAATTTATAGTTCTTTTATTTAAACTTTGGTGACTCGCGCTCTCGCACACATACGGGACTATTCGGTGCTGTGGGGCTCCGTGGAGGAGAAAGAGCCGAACAGAAGATGCAGCCTCCTCGATCTAGGGAGACGGCGGCTCCGTGAAGCGGCAGGGGAGTGCTCGCTCCTTGGCTGCGGGTTTCGGTGCGTCAGACTCTCGGCGCTGTCAGAATCTGTGAAGAGAGAGGATACAGGTGTTACCAGTTTCGTCATCTGAATCCTACTCACCGGGGTTCTCGGCTTTGCTCCTTTTATTGTGTGCCCTTGACTGCGGGAGGGTAGAGGATTACAAGCTGCTGGCCATGGCGCATTTCGGCGCCCCGCCCCGTGTCGCTGTCCAAGGTGCTGAACGCGCGTTGTTTCCCATCTGAGCGCAAAGCTGTGCGTTTATGTGCCGTGTGGGTGGTGGATCTGCCGTCACAGGGTGACATAAGTACAAAATAGCATAGATACATATGATCCAGTGTTCAATGGTTATTTGTTTCTATGACCAATAATAATAATAATAATAATTATTATTATTATTATTTATTTTTATAGCCCAACTCTTTGACTATTTAGAACAAAGTTGTCTCCTATTTTAGCCCATTGATGTAGTTGGTTCAAGTATTTTATTTTATTTTTTTTATCAAAACAAATTGGTCTAACAATATCCCAACAATTAAAACACCCAAACATGATGTAAAAAAAACTTTATGCTTCCAAATCAAGTTAAAATGGTAATTTGTATAAAACAGGTGAATAGAAGTAGTATTTTGCTTAAAGGTCAGTAAAATACCTGGATAACACCAGCTGCTTATCAGTCTCTTATCTGTTTTTTCTGCTTTGAAACAATGACCATTGTTAAAAGCGCTATAGAACTAAAAAAAAAAAAATTATTATTAAAGTCTCAATTTTGAAAAACTATCAAAGATTCATTCTCCTCCAGTTGCTTCAAAAGGCCAGCCATCACCCCTCTGCAACAATCCTCCCCTAAAGAAAACAAGAGAATTTTCTAAATACAAAGATAAAGAACATTAACAGAATATCTATTTTTGATGAAAAAATAAGACTATATAACACGACAGTGTGTAAAATACTGTTTAATGAATTCTGGAATGTAAATAAACTGCCTGTGCTGAATGTAAATAAACTGATGAACTTTTGTTGGCGTTAGCCGCTGTCTGTCTATATTAATGTCTGCATTAAATTAACTAGAATTTACTTAATGCGGTTTCATACAAATATGTTAAGTGATATAACACTCGTATATGAGCATTAGTGCAACTCTGAAGTCAAACTATAACTTACCGAGTATTGAAGCGGGCCTACTGCTTACATACTCCTACTAACTGTTAAATACTTCAAGGGTTTTATCCAACTTTGGTTAACTAAGCGCTCTCGCTACCGTGTACCAGTCTCTGCCAGAGTGGGGAAAAGACAGACATGGTTATGATTGTTTAGCTCACTACCTGTGGTACACCTAACCCCAGCTTGTGTCCCTCGTGGACTGCCTGACATTGTATTCCAGTCACAGAAATAAACTGCGGATTAACTCTTACCCAAAATTAAATAAATGCTGAATTTATCCAAATCCAGAGAACACAGTCAGATTCTCTCTGTCATTTTCAGAGGGCACATACACTCTTCCTAAATACCCCAAGCTCACAAAACTCTATATTAATCAGTTTCTCGGATAGTGCAGCCTCTGTAATAGCAAAGTTAATAGTATTTCTGAAGCTTTAGCGTCTTTTTGAGGGAAAGAGTGACATTCTCAGTTTGTGACACTGACAGTAAGCTGTAACTCCAGACTTGGTAAACAGATGTCCTAAAATGAACCTAAAGTCACATCTGACCGCTGCTGGAGCTACCAGTGATTTTCAAAATGGCTGATAAAAATAAATAAATAAACTGGGAACTAAACTGTAAACTAACCCAAACAAATTTTATGAAAAAAGACACCACTTACCCTGAATAAAAAGTCAATTAAACTGTCATCTTCATCTCCATATTGCAGTTTGCTAGCGTCAGTTCGGCAGGGGTAAGGATGGTTAAAATCACATGATTGCTACTTAGCAGCTAAATTGCTGGCTTCTGTTAACAGCTTCTTGAGAACAAATTGCCATCTAGTGGTGGCAGTCTGTAAATGAATAAATAGTGCTTTAATGGGTGTGTTTACTGTGAAATCATGACCCGCCTTTCTGGCAGGAGAGGGAGGAGGGATCACGGCAGCCACACAGCAGCCATACGCCATTCACACGGCAGTTGCCCGACCCTGGTAGTTTTGAGTGGCTACATCTGTATGCTTGTACAGTATGTTTTATGTCTGTTTGTTATGCTTGATGTGTTTATCTTAACCCGTTTTCAGTCAGCCATAATCAGTATTTACAAATCCCTTTCTGCAAATGAAGGTATGAATGAGGATGCAAGATATTGGATGTTTGGTATTGAATGCAAGCTTGTTGTATTTGAAGAACATTGGTGTGTATGAAATGTTAGTAGAGTAAACAGGGCTCATGCGAATATACTTTATAAAAGCATTAAAAACTTCAGCAGGATGTTTCAAATGTGACAGACCAAACAGTAGACAAATGTATGCACGAAAAGGGAATCTTGTGGGGTGTGACTAAACCATTGGGACAGACCAACTCAGTGGGGTCAAAACCCCAAGGTCCGAGCTCTTTCACTGCCCTTTCGCCTGGCTTCTTTGCCATCGCCCTTGCGGCCTTTCCTTTGCCCTTTTGGGTGCTCTTCTTCGGCATCTTTTTCGCCACTGCACCACCAAGCAATCGAGTCATCTACTTCCTGCCAGAACTCCAAGTCTTGCAGCAAAGAAACCCAGAGAAGAAGTTCCAGAACGCTGCCATCGGTAACCAAGCAACCAATGCATCACCGAAGGGCTTCCCCAAAAGACATCATCCGAACAACAGCACACCAACCAATCAGCAGTGCCAAGATTCCCTTCACTGGAGGCAAACTACCGAGGCTCTATACCTCCCTGAAAATTGGGCGATCCAAAACTAAACAGTAAGATTGTTTTTATGGTTACCAGAAAAGAATGCAAGTGGACCCGTCGGCGGGTCCGCCGACTTCTTAAAGGGTTAAAATGACAGAGCATTTTAAATTCTTTTCATGGTTACTCGAGAAAAATGCAAGTGGACCCGCCAGCGATTCCGCCGACTCCTAAGTCGTGTGTTTAAGTAGCCTAGTTTCTTGCATCATAGAATAGTTCAATCAATTCTTGTTTCTTTATAAAGAACTGTTTTGGTCATGTATTTTAAAGTATAAATATTTGGCCAGATGTTACCTCTGCTCATAATTGGTAAATACCAGATTTTGTATTATCATTGTTGGTTATGGGATTACCGGAATTGGTAAAATACACTGAATCGTGCTAGACACTTAATGGATAGATAATGAAGTCTATGCTTGACCCTGCACCAATCCTAACTTTCTATAAAAGCTACTGGAAAGATAACCAGCAATAATCTGCGAGGAGTTTTTATAAAATTGCTATGATTTTTTTGTTATGGATTGCTGCAAATTCACCAATTTTGAAAAGCCACGGGTAATCCTATGGTAACATCACGGCATTGCTGGGGTTGTGTTGGTGTGTGACCTGTAGTGAGCTGCAGTTTGTTGGCATGGGAAATTAGTTTATCAAACATGACAAATAATTTGTGACGAAAAGTCGATCTTCTATAGATCTTCCCTGTCTTTCCATAAATATATTTCAAATACACCACCAAATATAGTTGCCAGAGTGGTAGCTCTGATAAGTGAACTTTCCTTTTTACCTTGCAAATTGAATAAAAAAAATGTAGAAAGTAACAGTGTACTACATTTAATATCACCAGATGCTTTACATAGCGATCCATAGACCCTCATAGAGCACCATATGACAATTTGTAAGTAATTGTTGTCATCCATAGGCTTAACTTACTAAATTACCCTCTTTTTCATCCCATATGTATTATCACCATAACATTTCTTCTTTGTAGAAAATGATGTCAGAGCATTTCAGATCCACAACAAATGTTGTTTAAACCAACTCATTTTGTGTTTAAAAAACATATGGAAGCTCAGCTTAAGTTTCACATGCTTTGTCAAAATAGTTTTGACCATAATTGTACTAATTTATAAGAAAATATAATTATCCTTTTTTTGGTGGTAAAGCAGAATTTTTTTATATTGTTGCACAAAATCAAACAGAATATACAATATATAATAGAATAATATCCCAATGTTAACCCTTAATCCTTACTTATTTCTAATAGTGTGTCAATTTCATGGTGCATGTGACATCACCTGATGTCTCAAACCTTTTTTAATTAAAAAGAGTCAATATACTGGTTCCAGACACATTTACACTTAAGCATTTGGCAGATGCTCTTATCTAGAGCGACCTTATGGAAAGTGCTTTGACGTTTCTGTCATTGGATAGATACTGGGTTATTAGCTTTGTTATCAAAAAAAGTTGGGAAGGTTTTAATTTTTTTTATTTTTAAAGGGGTTGGGGGTTAGTCCAAGTGCTGACACCACAGCACATCCCAGTCTTTTAAAGTCATGAGGCCAGAGCTGCCCAATTGGCACAAGGGGAACCTACACAATACGGGGTAAATGCCATGCCCAGACATTGTCACAAATGTTTATCACGCAAAGAGTGGCAAACTAAATTCTAAAACTTTGTAAATATGATGTTTGATGAAGACACTAATGAGGGTCTTATGTGATTATTATCACCAGTGCATGTATTATGTTTTTTTTTTTTTTTACTTGTCTGAAATTATCATTTTATTAAAAATTTAGATTGTGGCATATTTCTTTAAAATAAATGTCACAAGATTTTTAAAAACTCATACATTTGGATGTGTCTCTTATTTGCCTATTTACATATTGCAGCCACTGTACAGTTTACCGTCATATTATATTTTTCATCCTTAATCCATGAAATATTAATATACAGCAACAATAACATTTAAACATGTTAAATAATTTTCAAGTTAAAATATTTCCAAATCAACTATTAGCACATTTTGGTATGTTTATCTTCGAGATGATTTTATAAATGTAATAATTGTCAATACAAGTTTGGTTGAACATTATAGATTAAAAATATATATTTTAGTGTGTTACATGAAGCACAAAGAGTCTCCTGATTACATTTAAGAGGAAGTTTAGTGAGGTATAACATATATAAGGTTTTTATCTCTTTAACTGAAGTTTCTAGCAGTGAGTTAACTATGGCTCGTCAGACTAAGGTGTTATTGCCTATTCTTCTCGTCATGGCAGCAACAGCCTTTGGTAACTTGATTTTTTGTTAAGCAGGATACGCAAGCTACTAAAATGATACACTATGCAATTATTCGAGTAATAGGATAGTTATAAGACAACTTTATTCTATTCAGTTATGTTTATTTAACAAAATAACCTTTTGTTACTACAAATAAGGCTTAATTAATATCCTATTCATTTCTTTTTTTCTGCATTCTAGTGCCTGATTTTAAAAAGATTGCTCAAAGTAATTAAATATCTTAATTTTCATAGAAATTAAAAACAGAAGAAGCCACTGAGTTATTTTTGTATAAGGTGTGATAAGAAATTCATATACTGATTTCACATGAAAGTGTATTGAAGGTACAATAGTCGTGTATGTACAACATGATATTGAAAACACACAAAAACAATTGGTCATGTAGTACTGGTCTTAAAAAGAGTGTATGAAAGTCAATAAATACAGCTCTGGAAAAAAATGAGACCACTGCAATGTAAAAAAAAAACTTCTGGAATGTCTTTAAGAGAAAGATGGATGGTTGCAAACCAGTTTGGCTCTCCACCAGCTTTTCACATTGTTGTTGGGTACATTTGGTGCCATTCTTTTTGCAAAAAAAGCAAACAGCCCAGCTTTGTATGAAAGCTGTAATTGCATTTTTTTTTATTTGTTTTTATTAATTATTACATATTTTATTAATTGGTTATTTCACCAAATATTGATTTTTAAATGTTATTTAGCCACAGCATTAACACAATTTGTTTACAAAATATTTGCATTTTGTTTTATTTGAGTTATTATAGCTCTGCAAATGCTGCATGATCTTGGGTTATTTTGATGTGTTGTGATGTCATTTCCTTTAAACATACATTCTAAATAACAATAGTTATTTATGTATAGGGGACTGAAAAAATTCCTAGTAGGACAAGTTTTTTCTGAAGCTTCCTACTCTTACTTTCAGCAAGGAGTAGGACTGCTCCTAGGAAAGTGTGTGATGTCACTGTTTACTACCCTGAGAGATGCAAAGTAAGTAACCAGTTATAGTGAGTGTTATAGTTTTAACATTTTGATTTTCAACAGTATAAAACTAATTATATGTATATAATGTATGTAGTTTTATACTGTCAAAGTCAAAGTAAAAGTCAAAGTGGTGAAATCAGTGTAAGCTGTGTGAAAACTTTATGCACATAGACAAAACTTGCAAATGCTGACTCAGCTGCATGACATTATACTAATCAGACAGTATCCTAATCCAAGCCCTAGTAATAAAGCCCTGAAGGACTAGCATGAGCTGATTAAAATTATTTGAAAAAAGAAAGCCAAACTGGAGAGAGAAAAAGACTGTTTTGCTTGAGGAGGAGGTAGTGAAATGTAAAAGTAAAATGATCTCTTACACTTACCTCTAAAGATAAAAAAATAGTGAGAGGATGCCAATATAGTGGATACAAATAGTCTACATACCCCTGCTAAAATGCCATGTATTTGTGATTTTGAAATGAAACGAGGTTAAATAATTTTAGAACTTTTTTCACTTTTCGTGTGACCTATAACCTGCACAACGCATTTGAAAAATAGCCTGAAATCATTTAGCAGGGGGAGTAAAAAATAAAAATAAAAAATGAAATAATGTAGTTGCATAAATATGTACACTTTTACACTAATCCTTGGTTGAAGCACCTTTTGATTTTATTACAGTACACTGTCTTTTAGGTTGGAGTCTATCAGCACGGCACTTCTCACCTTGGCAATAATTGTCCAATCTTCTTTACAAAAACAATCCAAATCTGTCAGGATTGTGGGAGGATCTCCTGTGCACAGCCTTCTTCAAATTATTCCACAGATCAGATTCAATTAATAGGATTCAGGTCTGGGTCCTTATTAACGAAGCACCTCAGAATCACTCCTAGGAATCACTCTCAATGCTACTTTAGGACTGAAAAAAATCCTAGTAGGACAAAAGTTATTTATGAAGCTTCCTACTCCCTACCTTTATTTTAGCAAGGAGTAGGACTACTACTAGGAAAGCATATGACTTTACAGTTCATGACACTCAAAGGAGCTGCAAAGGAGGCTACACATTACAGTGAGTGTTGTAGTTTTTACAGGATTTTGTAAAAGCTTTATGGACAAAGACAACTTATAGATGCATGACTCGGCTGCATGAAGTTACCTTAATAAGACAGCTCCAATCACAACTGTTTCAAGCCCTTATAATAGAGCTGTGTAGGACTGCCATCATTTGATCAAAATGCCTTCATAAAGAAAGCAAAACTGGAAAGCAAAAAAGAAGATAAAATTACTCAAATTCTGGCATACTCCTAACTCTAAAGAGCAAAAGTAAGTGGATGGCAATTTGTGAAGGCAACAATGCCTCCTGTAGGCAACCTGGCGGCTAATGCTTATGGATAAGGCGTACGGTGAATGCGTGCAGAATAACGTAAACCCAAGTGCGGGACAGAGCTTGTTCAAACGCGCATGTGCGTATGTGTATGTGTATTGTGCAAGGCCCGCCGTGGCATTTTGTTACATAGGCGTTTTATTTACGTGTATTCCTCCTGCTGTGGTTACGAAGGAGGGTTTTTTTGTTTCCCTCTCTTCCTCCTGCAACTTCTGCTCCCCGGGATTGCAAGTAACGTGGTTTACAAGTGTTCCGCAAACCGAGCAAAGATTTTTAATAAATTTTTATTCGGAAATCGAGCAAGTATTAGTTTACGAGCCCCGAGTATCATGTGTCACGCATGCAACTCTTATTTTGACACCGAGCGTCACTCACTCACCATCCTATCCCCCCCCCCCACATGGCTTCGAAACACAGAGACACTCTGCTCGTCTCTTATGAGCGCGCAATTTGACACCAACACACACACACACAATTTTTTTTTATATAAAAAATTTATTTTATTATACATTATTTTACTTATATATACATTTATATATTTATATTAAATTTTTTTTAGTAGGCTAGCCTCTAGTGGGATTGACTGCTAGTGGTTCTGGTCGCTAGTAGGTTAGCCGCTAGTTTGGAATAGCCTCATGTCTGCTTTGCTTCTTGTGTTCTGTTTCCCTATTAGGTCAGTACTAACCCGGTTAGGTCAGCATCCAGCATCCCCAGTATTCCATGTAGCTACTAACCTAACTCACCACTAACCCATCTAGTCTCTGTGCTCCTGATCCTGTCTCTAGTCTCTGTGCCCCTGATCCTGTCTCTAGTCTCTGTGCCCCTCATCCTGTCTCTAGTCTCTGTGCCCCTGGTCCTGTCTTCAGTCCTGTCTCTAGTCTCTGTGCTCCTGGTCCTGTCTCATTCTCATCCTGTCTCTCCAGTCCAGCCCTATCTCTCCAGTCTAGTCTCTAGTTCCCCTATGTGTCTTTAGTTAGCTCCAGCTCCATGTTTCCCTATTCAGTTCCCTGTGTTTCCTTGTGTCAGTTCCTGGTTTCCTTGTCAGCTCCTGGTTCCCTGTGTCAGTCCTTAGTCCTTATGTCCGTTTAAAGAGCCCTAGTTATAGTTTAAGTTTGTGGTTTTGGTTTCTTTGTTTATTTATTGTCTTTATTGTTTTGAGTTTGTAAATAAAAATACTTTGTTTCAACAACCCCTCTGCCTTCATGCCTACCATATATGCCCACGGCAACTACATCAGCCGGTCTAGCCAGTACCACCAGCTAGACCCATGACAGTATGTCAGAACAGATAACACCATGTTCTAAACATAACTTATATACTGTAGGCTAAAGTCAAAGTGAACAGCTGTTCATATTCTGAATTGAAACAAATATATTCCCTGTATTTTATTCCGTTGCAAATGAGAAACAGCTTTTTGCTGTTATGCAAATATATAAATTACAGCTGATTCCCATCTAGGAACCACACTCAGGTGTTGTGTGTTTTTTTTTGTTTTTTTTTAGAACGTATGAACACATGATGATGTCCGAATCCTTGATGCCCCTTTCCTCCCTTTCCTCAACCTTATTGAGGAGTTTTTCTCAGCGTGGAGATGGAAGGATTTTGACCATCGTCCATATGACCAAATGTCCCTCCTAGATGCAGTGAATGCTGCATGCCAAGACATCACAGCTGAACACTGCCAGGGGTGGATAAGGCATGTCAAAAGATTCTTTCTACAATGCCTTGCCAGAGAAGATATCAGGTGTTATGTGGATGAGAACATGTGGCCAAATGCAGAAGACCGGGTAGAACAGAAGATTACTTTGTTTTTGTTTATTATAATTCTGGTGCTTTTTGTGTTTGTATAATGTCCTTTTGCAAATAAAGTCTGTACTGCAGCAATTCTGTGTCTATTTTTATTTTTTTACCTAAACTGTACAATTTATAAAGCTATTCTGATATGGTCATAAATTTTTTGTATTGAATTTCTGCAGCAAAAGAAACAAAATGCATGCATTTACTAAACTCAACAAAGCAAAAATGTAGAGAGGCTTCAAATATAAGGGCAGACCTGAAACATAAAATAATGCAGTTTCTGTAATTTCAGCTGATGATGGTGTTTTTTTGTCATTGTGTTATGATTGACTAAATGTTCCTGTTGAAAGAGAACGTGTTAGTTTTTTGAATAATTATTTGATTTTTAGTCATGTTTGCAGTGTTTTGTTAGACATAGTGTATTGTGTTAGTTTATTATAGTATTTTGAAAATTAGTTTTGGGGTTTAGTTTACAATGTGTGATTTTGAGCATGAAATTAACCGTTTTGCCAATTATGTATTTTAGGTGTGTTGGTGCGTTAAGAGTTTAGGAAACTTGTTAAATGTATTGAAAAAAAGTGTCAGCGATTTGTAAAAAAAACTGTAAAACTGGTTTAACTGTATATTTAAAAGGCAGTTTCACAGCCTATAAAAAAAAAAAATGCATTTACATATGTTGACTATTGACTGGTCTGGTCAGACACGGATGTCAATATGTGTATATACTGTGTACTGTGAAATTGTTCCTGCAATAATTATTTATTTATTTAACTCAATGTCATTATTTTCATCAATATTGTTGAATGGTTAGTCTACCAAAATAAAAATGCATTCATCAATTATTCACCTTCACCTACTTTCAATGGCTAGACGAAAATAATGAGAGAATTAATATATATTAATTCTCTCATTATTTTCGTCTAGCCATTGAAAGTAGGTGAAGGTGAATAATTGATGAATACATTTTTACACAAAGAATATATATATATTCTTTGTGTTCCAAAGATGAGCAAGGAATGTAGGTAAAATGTGGCAAAATATTTCCCCTGCAGTCTTGCGAAGAAATACTTAACATGTTTTGTAATCTAAAAAGAAAACAAACAGTTCTATACATACCTAGGAGTATTTCTCGAGGTGTTGCAGGTAGTGCAAGTGTCCTTTCTACCTCAGCTGCAGTGGAAGATGTGTAAGACACAGTTTCAAGGATGAGGGGATAAGGATAAAATACACTAATTGAAAAGGATGAATGAATGGCCCTGGCATCTGCATTGGTGGGTTTGTAGCTAAAGAATTCAACAAAGGCTCTTCCACAATTCTCCATGGAAGTGCACACACAACTTTTATATCAGTAAGCATAAAGCCGTTTCTGTTTGGCTACTGTTGTATTCAATCTGATGCTGATGTTGGTAATACATTTAGTTGCTGACACTGCAGACAGTGGGTGGTTTCCGTTAATTGCTTAATTTCAGCTCTTTCAGCCCCATTCTTTTTTAATCTTAGATGGGAGATTCTGACATTCAAAACACATTACAAGCAGCATTTTGTCTGTAATCATATCACATAAATTAAATCTTACTTTCAGTAACAAAAAGATATTTTGTTAAACAAGCAGCAAAAATCCTGTATGAATAAATTTGTCTTATGACTATACTATCACCCGAATAATTTATCATTACAAAAAAAAAAATTATAGTATCAGTCACCTGCAGAAATGGGATTTCTTATGGCTTTTTTTCAACAATGGCTTTCTTCTTGCCTCTCCTCCAAAAAGCACAATGAATAGTTATCCTGTGGACAGATTCTCCCACCTGAGTTGTGGATCTCTGTAACTCCTCCAGAGTTTCCAATCGTCCTTTGGCTGCTTCTCTGATTAATGCTTTCCTTACCCCGGCTGTTAGTTTAGGTGGCTAATAGGTTTGGTAGGTTTGCAGTTGTGGCATCTTTCCATTCTCTGATGATGGATTGAACAGTCCTCCGTGAGATGTTCAAAGCTTTTGATATTTTTTTCATAACGTAACTCTGCTTTAAACTTCTTTACAGCTTCTGTGTTCCTTGAGCTTCATGATGTTTGTTTGGTATAGTTCTCGAACATAATTCTAACAAACCTCTGAGGGATTCACAGAACAGCTGTATTTAATTAGAGATTAAATTACACACAGGTGTATTTACTAATACATGATAGGAGGCAATTGGTTTTCTTTTTGCCACGCACCGGCTTTCGTGATCCAGCTGCCGACAAAGAAAAGGAAATGTTTTTGCCAATAATGCCCTGTCCCCAGTCATGGTAAGCTGCCTGGACATCAGAAGTCACAAAGGCTAATGCCGAGGCCAGACCAATAGATAGCTGGATGGAGCCGACTGGTCGCTACAGTGAATGGAGAGTAAAGCCATATTAACAAGCTTGTAGGAACCGCTGGAGAACCTAGAGGAAACCAGCCTGACCATGCTATGCTGCCTGTACTCATAATACCAACTTTCACCTGTTTAAGCTTGTTTTATCATTTTATCATTTGAGCTCATTGTATAAATGTGAGACGAATGAGTGTCACTATGTCACCTGTTAGAGCTTGTTGCATAAAAGCGAGTGGCAATGTCACCTGAGCTCACTGCGTAGAGCTCACATTGGCGGATAGACTGAACACCGCCAACTCACCTGTCCGAGCTTATGGCATAAAGGCCATTGTCATTGCCAATATGATCCTTGTTCCCAGCCAAGAAAGTCTCCCAGTTGATGAACGTCATGGAGATTCTTGCCTGAGACTGTCCCAATAGATGCCTGGACAGGGCCGGCTGCCCATCGTGCGTCAAAGTGAAACTGTTTGTTCTGCAGTGCTGTTGATATGAATGTTGAACATTATGGCTTCGTGAGGTCAAGACAAATGATAAAATGTTTTATTTTAAATGCTTAAGGATTTTTCAAGCCAATTGTTTCAGAAACAGATACTGTAAATACCATAGCCACACTGTAAAAAGTGGGACTGGGCTTAATTAACAATTGTTAAATGAATATTAGTGACAAGTACATAATAAAATTTACTAATGGCATTCTGGGGTCAAATTAAGCTGATTTAAACAAATGCTGATTATTTATTAATTCCATTTCAAGTATAAAAGTATAAATTTATAAGTATAAAATCAGTGAAGAAAAAATGGGTAATTTTTTATTGAATTTTTCTGGCCATGTCACAACTAAAGAAATTTTGTAAATTTTATTCAATTAGAGAGGCTAGGTTCTACTGCCATGCAATTTCCGCCTAAGTTTTTACGTTCAGACAAGGTGCCACGTGCTGCAGGATCTGCATTTTTCTTAAGGTGAGTTGTTTACTTAGTAATATGAATGTACAAATCATTCATAAACAATTTTGTAGCAGTGAATTTTTTTTACAGACAGTTGTAGGCACATTTTATTTTGTGATTAAATTTAGTTAAGCTATGTCCTCTCAGTCTGTTCTAAAGCAAATGTGTCCTCTTAGTCTGCTCTGTTTTTATTTGGCTAAAGGTCAAGTAAGGGCTTAGCATGGTAGTTCATCTGGTGTGTGAATTTTATTTCGATGTGTGTTATATAGTATATAATATTTATTTTTTTTATAATATCTAAGAGGCAGCCTAGCTAGTAAACGTTTCAGAGTTTCAGCATGAGCTTCCCCTCCCCCACTGTAACAAGTGATTAGCTGACCTTGACACTAAGTGCCTAACTGCAGCAGTTAACCATTGCTCTAGAGGTGAGTAATTAACTTGTGTTTTGAAATGATCTCAGTATACACTATCAAGTTAAAGGGGACACATGTAGTAACAAAATATTGTATGTCTCTTTATGGTGCAAGAAATGCACAGCTGCGTCGGGAATTGAATCGTTTTTATTTCTCTAAAACGGACAGTCTGGCTTACTATGAATGCACTGGCCTTAGTGCCAGGACTAATGATCAGTCGATGGGTTTTTTACACCAGCTTGGCAAAACAAAAACGGGAATTTACTAGCAAGGAAAAATCTTAACTCTGCGTCCAGGTTTTCTGTCATCTGTGGGGTTGAGGAGAAATATTTGTTCGTATTTTTAAAATAAATTTTATAAATGTATAGGATTTCGTAATTTTATAATTAAGTATAAATTTATTGCACACTTTTATTTTGAATACTTCATATTCCGTACATTTTGACATTAAAATGGTTTGCTTCAGGGTTGAGTCCTTTACTAAAGTAAGATGTGTAAAAGAAGGCCATGTGACCCTTAGGACAAGGGACGTGTACAGAATGTTAAGACCACACATGGGTCAAACCTCTTTAGATCAGTCGATAGGCTTTAACCATATTTTTCTTTTATTTCAGGCTCCAAGCAATCAAGACATAAACATCACTTGAGTAGTTGTTATTAGATGTTTAATCAAGTACTTTGGAGAATCAAGTGCAATTTTATGAGTATGATGTACTGTAAGTTGGAATATGCTTTTCACTTTCCTTGCATGATATTTTTTTAGATAATGTTTAACATACATTACAGGAATAGATTAGTTGATCTATTTTTTTTTTTCAAACAAACTGTTTTTGTAGATCTTAGTAAACTTTTGCTGTTCAATCGGCCTGATACTCACTTTTATTGTGATTGTAGGACATTGATGAAGACAGTGTGTCCAAGGACCTTGCAGAACAAAACCTGAAAATCTACCACATCAAGCCTAACTCTGCTGCAGAGGAATTTGGGACTCTGATAGAAGGTTTGCAAGTGCTTAGTGTTGTGGACAAATTTCCAATGGCTTGTGCTATGTTTGTTGGCCTGACATATGCCTTAAACCTTGCATATCCCAAAGAGGTGAGCTATATATTTGAGATGTTCCAAAAAATCCTCCTTGAGCTTGATCGTACAAAGCTTTTTTCAAAATTGATCAGCCTTAAAAACAAGCTCCTTGTTTAAAAATGTCAGAATGGGGAAAAAAGACACTGTTTTGGTTTTTACCAAGGCTTTGTGTCTGACATTAGCAGCAGTTAATTTTACTTGGGATTTTACTCTTTACACGAGGGTTTCCAATGTGATAGTTCAATTAAAGTTAAACAAGTTACTTTCCAAGTGTGTAATATTTGTAAAGAGGTGTTCAATATGTTTAAGTTCTTTTATCTTGTCCTGAGACTTTGTTGGTCATTTGCAGTGTATATGTTCCCTTAGATTTTCAATTGGCAAGCATTTTAAACAGTTAAAATTTACCACTGACTCTCAAAATATTATTATTATTATTATTTTCCCCCACCACAGTCTGTCGTGTTGCCATTGTGGTAATATATTTAGTATCCATTTGTATATATTCAGACCTGTTCATAATAATTGAATATGGCCCACCTTTGTAATAGTCTCATAATGCTGTTTGCTAGTTTTAATGTTAAAATTAAATTCTTGATGTTTCAGATGAAACAGTAATTGTAACATATTTGGCAATATATTCTTTTTTGATTCACAAAGTATAGAGTTACTGTCCATTTTACTAGCTTCTGATGTTGCACTTAAAAAAATCTTGCACAATGTTTATCATGTCTGCAAATAAATACCAATGTTACAAATGTTAAATGCTATTCGTGTTGTTTTTATGTTTTATGCAGCACAAGTATTTAAGTAACTTAGAAATATTACAATTGAAGTGACATCCAATATTATTGAGTTGATTTGATTTTTAATTTAACTATATTTAGATGCAGATGAAGATTTATCTGTAAAAGTAAATCAGGTTCACTCAAATATTTAATTAATGTCAGTCAATTTGTCTTAGATATTCAATTAATATAAATCAATTTCTTCCAGATTTCTTCTAGATATTCAGTGAACGTAACATCTTTTTTTAGTAAAGGTAAAACTGTTTTTCTTAAAATTATTTAATTGAGCTTAAAATATTTATGCTGAATACATCATATTTTTGACAGTTAATTTTAAAACCAACACAATAAAATGACTTGATTTCATTTACAATTAAATATATATTTTGTCTTACATTTAAATAATTTATCCTATGTTTCTTACTCATTATTATAGTAGTAAAAGTCACTTAAATATGTTAGGTGTCACTTTGTTGCCATAATTTTTTTTTTGTAAATCCTAGGTCAGATTTTTTACAGTGCAGGCATTGTTTTATCATAGCTTTATCATGCAAAGGTTATCAAACTAAATCCTAAAACTTTATAACTGTGATGTTTAATGAAGTCAAGTGTCAAAATTGACAAAATATCACCAATACATCTATTATTTTGTTGTTCTTCTTGTTGTTTATGGAAAAGGGATTAAAAGAGGAGAGACTAATAATCGTAATTTCTAAACAAAACATGTAATCCCCCCATACCTGCAGATTTTATATAAACCTGCCTGTCACTGGATCTCCTGAGCTTACACTTGCTCCAGACATCCATTAATTTTTTTCCACCAAAGATGGAGTGTGGTGGCAGGTGCACCTTATCAATGCACTACAGACTGTAATTCATTAATTTCAGACAAAAATAAAGTCTATTTAGTATGTATTAGAAAATCTTACCAGCTCATTACCTTATAAAACTGCACAAAGTACTGCATCTGAGACAACTAATGCCTTAAAAAATGAAGAAAGACTTTTTGTACTTAACATTGACTATGCTGAGTTTAATACTCTTCAATGCTTTCACTAGTGGATCTTTTACATTGAACTATACTATATTATATTTAACTATATTATTTTTAAGGCAGCTTTGCTTAATTAAATTTAATTAAATGTAATTTATTCACTTCAATTCCTTTTATGAAACACAAATATACTGTAGCATGAAATAAAAATTCATGGAAATCTTTTTCATTTATTCAGTCCCTCAAGTATATGAGGCACATGAATTTATAGTAATCTACCACTAACGTCAGGACCATGCTCATTCTGGTACCACTCACAGTTAAACATGCTACTGTATAAACATGGTAAGCAAGAATTGTGGTCATTAAAATGCCCACAGACCAGAGATGAGATTCAAACTCCGAACCATTGAGAAAACATCCCAAAAACAAATATCTTCATGAGAATCAATAGTGAAACTCTTTTCATGATTACATAATGTTGTTATTTTTGGAGTGCTTGATGAAAACTGTTACTGTTTTAAAACAGAAGTCCTAAAGCTAGGAAAATTTAAAACACTTTATGACAGAGATAAAGTATTGACTTTTTTGACACATTTTTGTGTACTGTGATAGACAAAACAATATAACAAATAAAAGCAAGTCAAAGTTGGATCAAATATAATTTAATTACCCACCTAAAGTGTTAATACTTACATAGTCGTAATTATTACATGTCCAACTGGACCCAAATAAACGCTTAAGTCAACACTTCCATTATTTGCTGTGTGGACGTGGTTTTACAGCAAAATGGTTTATAGTCAGTGCAAATACAGGTGAGAGGCTGGAAGACAATAAATGGTGTACCAGAGAACAATTTGTTTTATCATTGGGAAGGGTTAGGCTTTATACTATAGGCATGAGACTGGCATGAAATAATAAATAGAATAAATATTTTTCTCACTAAGCCCTCACTAAGTGGATGAAAATGAAACATTTTAAAATTAAACAAGACATACATCAATCTAGATTGGCAAAAGCTTATATTTTTTAAACTTCAACAATTGATGTCTTATGTTACTAAATTCTTATTTAGTGGTGCTAAAAGAAGGGGTTATATAACAGTGTTGAACATGCCCATGTTCCAACTTTTTAAAAGTGTGTTGCAGTCATCAAAATTATAATAATCATTTATTTACAAGAAGCAATAAAGTTTATCAATTTAAACTTTCAATACTGTATGTTGTTTGTTAATTGATGATTTTGAGGCTGGTAACTTGAACTTCTCCTCTGCAGGAGACATGGTCTTCATGAGAGCCAGCTTCATCATGGTGCTTGATGGAACAATACAGATCTTGCAAGAGCTCTTCTGGAACAGCTGACCTTTGTGCCTTCAAATAACAACAACTGCTGTTGTTGTTATTACTTAATTAACTAATGCTGTATGTGTTATGTCATACAGTACTTTGAAAAGATCTTTAAACAGGTCATGTAGGTCAACGTCTAGTCAGTGAACAAATATTTAAATGAACAAAAGTGGAAGATCAGGAGGATGACAATGATGATGATGATCTAAATCCTATAAGAAATTTATGGAACGCAGTAGAGAAGGAAGATTGCATCTTTATTCCACACAGTCTAAAAATACAGCAAGAATGTGTTTAAATGTGTTAAATCGTTTAATCAAGTCCACACAATTCCAACTCAAATATTAGCATATCCTGATCCTTTAATCTTCAAGAATCATTTTGTAAATGCAATAATCATAAACCGAAGTTCAGAGGAACAGGATGATAAATTATGTTTTTTTTGGGGGGGGAAAGAGGAAGCATGACTATATAATCATCACTACTTACCTGAGTGTTATATCAAGCAAGAAGAGACTCCTGATTACACGTAAGATAAATTTTGGAGAGGTATAACATATGATGTTTTTATTTCATTAACTGGAGTTGGGCTTTTCTTGCAGTGTGTGAACTATGGCTTATCAGACTAAAGTGGTGTTGCTTCTTCTTCTCGCCCTGGCAGCAGCAGCCTTCGGTAAGGTCCTTCTCTGTTAAGCAGGATATGAAAACAACTAAATTATAGACAGCAAAAGTGAAATGTAAGTGATAGAATATTTATTTGACAGTTTTATTCATTTAATGATGTAATCTTATTAGTGAAATTAGGACAGGTTACATATCCTGTGATTACAACCAAACAGATGTGATCATGATTTTGAACATAAAAATCTGCCATCTCTACAAGAATAAAATGGACAAAGGTTTGATAATCATTAGTAGACTATTCATATTGACCACTAGTACTAATGTTTCTCTGTTTTTTTTCTTCTGCATTTTAGCGACTGATTTTGATAAGATTGTCAAAGGTAATTGAAATACAATCCTTATACAGACATTATAACCAGAAGAAGCCACTTTTCCTGTGTTATGTAGTGGCCTTAACAAAAGTGTATATAATTCACCTAATACCTTGTAGTAGATAAATTTCACAACATCAGTGATTCCACTATGTCTTGGCAAGATTGAATAAAAGAGTAATATTTCTTAGAATTCTATGGCCAAAAAAATAACATTCAGTTGATTTGTCTTTGTACAGTATGCCATGGTCAACACCATTGGGCTTTATTTCTAAAAGCATAACTTGTGATCTCAATGTATTAATTCATCATCACACCTTATTAAAATATAAACACCAATAGCGCAACAATTACATTTTAATTAAGTTCTGTACTAATTGTTTTTGTTGTTCTTTTTGTTGTTGTTTTATTTTGAGTTAGATGCTGAAGAGCATCAAGTAAACAGCAAATGTCCCTCATGTTGTCCACTTGGATGGGTGAAGTATGAGAGACGCTGCTTCTTGTATCAGGCCAACAGCATGGACTGGGCTTCTGCTGAGGTTCAAATCAATTAATTTCATCTGTATTTATATTTATTTTCATAGAATAAAAGGATAATTACAAATTATAATAAAAAAATAATAATTTTATTATTCACAGCAACTTGAGTAATAAGTAGAATCTTTAAAATATTCAATATTTTAAAGCTTTTTAGCATTTACTTTTATGAAAGTGTGCCCTTGAGATAGCGTTTGTTTGCTCAATATCAAAAAATGTTATAAATTTACAATTAAATAGCAATGGAGAAATTGTCCTACACCTTATCCATTTTCTTTCTTTGTAATGCTTTAAATTTTAAAACTTTTCTTTTTTAAATTGTGAATGAAAGATATTTTTTTTCTAGAAACGCTGTCTGAATGTTGGCGCACATCTCGTCTCAATACACAGCGAAAATGAATACCAGCTGGTGAAGGCTGTTATTCGTGCTCATGACACCCAGGAGAATCCAACATGGATCGGGATGACTGGCTGTCAGAAGGTTAGCTAAGAAAAAAAAATAAAAAATGCAGGGAATCATATCTGCGTACTGCATGATATCTAATTATTTCATAAAATCAAATGTTAAACACTGTTATTTCCACTGTTTCATCCTTTCAGAAATTCAACTGGTTTTGGTCAGATGGCTCCAGATCAACTTTCACCAAGTGGAACCGAAATGAACCGAATTTTCTAAGTGGAGAATGCTGTGTGCATATGAACTGGGATAGTAAGCGGCTGTGGTTATAATCTATCATTTAATAATTTAGTTTAATAATGTATGTTTAATTCAGTTTATATATAAACAATATTCTCTCTGTGTCTGCAGGCATAAAAAACTGGAATGATATTCCGTGTGATCACAGATATCCTTTTGTGTGTGCCAGGAGTATTTAACTGAAATGCCCTCAGCCATATCTCACCAACTGTTATACCATGTTGGTTTTCTATATGAAAAATTATGTGGAAATTGATAATAATCAGAGTAATAAAAATACTTTGCTGTCAACAATTGTATTTCTTTAAATGGAATTATTTAGGTGTTATTTATTTTGGTGTCATTTATAAAAATACACTAGATTAATGACTATCACATACACTGGTGATGCAGTGACATAAATAAACAGTTTTGCCAAATTTTGGCAAAAAAAAAAAAAAAAGAAAAAAAAGTTACCATGACTTACAATTAATGAAACAAAAATAATAAACTTTTCTTGAACAACAACTGTTGGCCTAGCATTCTGAAACAATGAAGCTTTAGACCACACTATTAAAATACATGAATAAATAAAAAAATAAATAAAAAAAGAAGTGAAAAAAAATTATAATAATCACAAAGGATTTTGCTTTGGTATAAAATGTGATCTGGTTTGTAACAAATCGGCTCATTGGTTTGAGGACCACTCTCTTGCAGTTATGAGCAGAATGACATAATCAGCAACAGCATGCACTATTGAAGTTTCTAGGTTTTTGTTGCTGTTGTTCTATTTTTTATTTGTACTTTTTTTAACCTCTCAAGTAGATGTTACATTTGCATAAAGTACCTTGTTTTTTTCTTTGTGTTCCTCCGATATATTTTGTAATAAGGAGCATTTATCATAGTTATAATGAATACTACATGACTAAATATTGCATATGCATTAATAGGAATGTAGTAAAACTTTCATCAGAGTCACATCGCTCTGGAGTAGGGTCAATCTATAAGCAGACCACACAACCTTTTTCATTGCTCCAAAGTCCAATTTGATCCCCTTTTTAGTTGATAATAATAATAATAATAAATTTTATTTATAATGCACTTTATATTTGAGGCAAATCTCAAAGTGCTATAAACTATTTCTGCTTTCTCTGATTTGCTTTCTCACAAACAACCTCACTACACACCACTATGCTCATTACACATTATATATGACACATTTGCATATTTTGCAAACCACTAAACTTTGAACTGTGACTTTGTATATTATTCTGCACAAGCTGCACATTGTCTTGCCCATGACTGGACATGGTTTCTATATTTTACTTCAATTCAATTTAAACTTTTTTATTTCATTATTTTATCTGTACATAATGTCATGATAACGTAGTTTTGAACATTTGCTTGATGCAACTGTATTGTTGTATGCCTAGATTTATGTTAAAATGACCAAAACCTAACTGGTCATAGTAAAAAAAAAAAAAAACAGTCATCTTTAATTTTACATCCCAATGTTAATCCTCCATCCATGCTTAATGCGAATCACTTTCATGGTGCATGTGTCAACACCCAATGTCTTAAATGTCTTGTAAATCATCCTCCTTACTGAAGTTACTGTGTGTCCTTGGCCCTCCCTTATTGCATACATTCTGCATTGCATGACTCCTCCAGCCATATCCCACAGAAAATTTAATGCAGACCAAATCACCAAAAAAAGTCACGCTAGCAATGAAAGAATGGAACCACAACCTACAGGGAATGGGGCAATTTCCAATTAGCATATATTTGTCCATTCATCTTCAATATCATGTTATAAGTTCAATAATAATAAATTCAAGTTCTGCTGAATATGATAGATAAATAAGGGTTTTTTTTTTTTTGGAAAGAGGAAGTTTCTATCAGCATGATTATATAAGCATCACTACTTTTCTGAGTGTGTTACATCAAGCAAGAAGAGACTCCTGATAACATGTAAGAGGAATTTTGGTGAGGTATAACAAGGGTTTTATTTCATTTACTGAAGTTGTGATTTTCTTGCAGTGTGTGATCTACAGTAGGTCTCGTCAGACTGAAGTAGTGTTGCTTCGTCTTTTCGTCACGGCAGCAATTAAATTATTTTAGTTTTTTGGGCCCAAGCACTATAGGGTGCGCAGGACCCTCTTGTTTTCCTAAGGATTTTTTTTTTTCCCCCCCCACAAAACCTTATAAAGTATGTGAACTCAGAAACCGGAAGTGTTCCTTGACAGCAAAATTAATTTCTCTCTTCTCCATCTCAAAGAACTCGAGCTCTTAAGAGCTCACCACATTTTCCAAAAAGAGCAAACCAATATTGGTGGTCACAAAAAAAAAAAAAAAAAATTAAAGCTGCAACAACGTTCTCTCACTAGGATTACTGCATCATGTCAATGAAGTTCTAATGATGATTAGTGTTATGACGTTATGTTTGTTAGCTTTCTTGCCATGATGCTTGTTATGGTTTTCCAATAGGATTTAACATCCCACCCACCAATTGTCATGGGTCTAGCTGGTTGTAGTGGCTAGACCGGCTGATGTTGCCGTGGGCATATATGGCAGGCATGTACGCAGAAGGGTGTAACAAAGAGTCTTTATTAACAAACAACTCAAACAGACAAACGAACCAAAACAACAAACTCAAACTAGGGCTCAGGAAAAACACATGAACAAGAACTGAACACACGGAACCAGGAGCTGACAGAACTAGGGATGAGGAAACATGGAGCTGGAGCTAACTAAAGACACATAGGGGAACTAGAGACTGCAGAGACAGGACTAGGGGCACAGAGACTGCAGAGACAGGAACTAGACTGGCTGGGTTAGTGAGGTTAGTAGCTACATGGAGTACTGGGGACACTGGAGGCTGACCTAACTGGGTTAGTACTGACCTAGGGGACCGGAAGACAAAAGGCAGGGCACACATGGGGCTATACCAAACTAGCGGCTAACCTACTAGTGACCAGAACCACTAGCAGTCAATCCCACTAGAGGTTAGCCTACTGGAGGCTAACCCTACTAGCCATCAAGGTCTACTAGTGGCTAAACCTGCTAATGGCTAAGCCCTCATGTGGCTACACATACTAGGAAAAGCTTTAAACACAGAACTAAACAAAGAAGACTGACACTGGGAAGACAGAACAGTACTTACACTGTACACAGGAGGAGACAGCCTAACTACACACTGAACAGAGCAGCTCCATGAATCCACAGACACAAGGAACATACAGGAAACAAAACTAGAGCCCTCTTTAAACAAAGGTAAAACAATACAACTAAAATATAAACTTAAAGAAAGAAACAAACAAAAAGGAATGCCCACATGACAGTATGTACAAAAACAACAAATAAACATCCAACAAATACAAACAGACCAAACAATGCTCGACCCAGTGTTCCAGAACAAACTGCTATTTATAGAAGCTTTAACGAGCCACCTCAGTTCAGGTGAGCACTCATCACCTGACTGAGGTGACTACAGAGAGACAGACATGAACAGTGACCTCTAGTGGAGGTTCCTAACATCAATAGAATCCATCACATACCAATACACACCATTATACTTTCCATTACAACCAATAAAATTCCCAGTATAACCCTTAAATCCATTACATGGTGTTTTGGGCAGGGTTGTATAGTTGATATATATATATATATATATATATATATATATATATATATATATATATATATATATAGTGTCTAATGAGTCATGACAGACATTTAGCATGTAAAGGCATGTTTGTTTAAATTTAAAATTTATAAGTGTTACGCTGCAGACTACAGTGTTTTGATGTCAATTTCAATTGCAATTTCAGGGGCACTTTTAAAATATTTTGGAGCAACCCTCTTCCACTTCTCAGGATGAGCCACCCACCTCCCCCACTACACAGGACTCAGTTGTGTGTGTGCGTGTACATAATTTTAACATTTCTGATAATTTGTGAGTAGGTCTTATGTTCCACTGCTTTGTGCTTTGAGTAATGTGCCAATATGTTTTCTTAAAGAAATGCCTGCAGCTGAACCTCCACTTAGCCCCATTGCTGAGGATGAGCCTTTGTCAACTAACCCTGCTAACTGGCCCTCACCTCTGACTGACAGGATTTGAACTGAGCTGGTTCGCAAAGGACCAAGTAGGTTGGCACCTGACTTTGTTTTCCATAGGAATGAGAGTGATGGACGAAGTTGCGACCACCAATATTTTAAGAAAACATTAGTTAGTGGTGAACACATGGCAAGAAGTTGGCATGAAGCATATATTCCATGAAGAACAACAGCCTCGTTTGCTTCTGCTGCAAATTGTTTTCCAAGAGGAACATTATTTTAACAAGTTCAGGAATGGCAGATTGGAAACATGTGAGCACTCTCCTCACATCACATGAAAACAGTCCAGAATATCTCCATTGCATGAAAGCATGAAAGGAACTGACAGTGAGGTTAAGAAGTGGGGAAACTATTGATAAGCAGGAGCAGGCACTTTTTGGAGGCTGAGAGAGTCAGATGGAGAGCAGTGTTGACACGTCTCACTGCTATTGTACAGTCACTAGCAGTTTAAAACTTGGCCCTAAGGGGACACACAAACACTGTTCACACCATCAAATGGGAATTTTCTCAAAGAGGTTGAACTTATGGCCAGGTTTGATCCCATTATGAAAGATCACCGTAACCGTGTCCAAAGAGGAACAGCAAGTCACAACAGCTACCTAGACCATAATGTGCAGAATGAGCTGATTGATTTGTTGAGCAGAAAAATCATATCTGCTATAGTGGAAGACATCTAGCAGGCAAAGTTGTTTTTTTTTCAATAATTCAGAACTGTACCCCAGATATACAGTAAGCCACACAGAACAGTTGTCAGTGGTCGTTAGAGTGGTGTCACTGAGGGAGACGCCCCATATAAGGGAACATTTTATTGGATTTTTGGAGGCAGAAGAGTCCTCAGGCCAGCACTTGGCATCCATGATCCTGACGAGAATTGAGGAGTTGGGAATTCCTTTTGAAGACTGCAGAGGGCAATCATATGACAACGCGGCAAACATGAAGGGCATAAATAAGGGATTTCAAGCCAGGCTCTTAGAAAAGAATCCCCGAGCTCTGTTTGTGCCATGTGGGGCACATACATTGAATTTAGTTGTGTGTGATGCTGCTAAGGGATCTGTTGATGCTATGAGCTACTTAGGTGTCCTGCAAAGGCTTTACACATTGTTTTCAGCTTCCAAAGATGTGGGCAGACACAAGATGGGAGAGCGAGGTCAAGAGCGCTAAGCCCATGAGGTACCAGGGAGCTGCTGTGAGAGAAGCTTTAATTGAGGTGTGAGACAATACCAAAGACCCTGCTATAAAGGCTAAAGCCCAGTCTTTGTCTGAGGAGGTGGGGTCCTACCCCTTCAGCATCTGCACAGTTGTTTGGTATGACATGCTATCTGCAATACAGCATGTCAGCAAACTCATGCAGTCTCCAAATATGCATGTGGACCTAGCTGTGAGCCTTTTGAAGAAGACTGAGCAAGGCCTCCAGAGCTACAGCGCAAGTGGCTTTGTGACTGCACAGATGGCGGCCAAAGACATTTGTGAAAAAAATTAATGTGGAGGCTGTTTTGAAGCAAAAAAGGCTGAGGTCCACAAAGTGCCACTTCTCATATGAATCACATGATGATCCTTTAAGTGATGCCCTTAAGAAGTTGGAGATTGGATGCTTCAATGTTGTTGTTGATGTAGTCACCTCAGCCATCTCAGAGAGGTTTACAACACTGGAAAATGTGGAAAACAAATTTGGTGTTTTGACAAATTTCCCAAGTCTTGCAGATGAGGAGCTGGCAGAGCAATGCAATACACTAGGCACCACACTGCACTTTGAAGGGCACTCTGATTTGGACAGTGAGAGCTTGTGCAGGAAATCAAGAACTTCCCTCACCTGCCATCAAAAACCATGAGCCTCCTTGAGCTCATCACTTTTATTCATGAAAAGGATCTATCGGAGATCTACCCCGACTTTTGGACTGCTCTCAGGATTGCACTTACTCTGCCAGTGACTGTGGCTCAAGCAGAGAGGAGCTTTTCAAAAATGAAGTTGATCAAGTCATATCTGAGATCAACCATGTCTCAAGAACGGCTCACTGACCTTGCCATCATCAGTATCAATCACTCAATAGGGGAGCAGATCTTGTACGATGACATTATTGACGATTTTGCATCAACACCCAAAAAAACGAACAAGGCAGGTTGTGCATTTTACATAATATAATTACTTTCAGTTTACTCATAATAATAATATTTGTTGATTTAAAATGTCGATTAAGGTTAACGTAATTTTGTCTCAACTTGACCGTACACATTCCTAATACGTTGTCTAATCATGAACCATTCATGTTAAGTCAACATTTCATACATACAGCAGGGGGCAGTAGCGAGACGCCAGCTGTCATGAACCGCTAATGAAACAGAAGAGCAAGACGAATCAAACTACACCTGCGCAAAGTTAATGGACTCTCTGTCTGCTTGCGTTACGTTCTGTCCGTTTTGGCCGAGGGAGGTCAACACCCGAAAAAGGTAAGATTTTTCCTCAGATTTTTTTTTCCACCTATATATATAATTCGTATTTAACTTTGGCCTGCTTCTGTAGTTTTAAAGAGGCCTAGTGTTTTAGACTGAAGTTAGCCAGCTAACGGATTTAGCCACGTGTCACAGGTCGGTCCACTGCATGTCTTTTGATTATTTGGAGAAAAGTATATAAGTAGATAAGAACATATGGCAAAAGTAACGGTACCGATGGGCTCTTCAGAATATCAAAATATCCATTTAGCCTTAAAAATGATAAGATAAAGCTGCTATTAGATGGCATCAGCTCACCTGTGTACTTAGGAAAGTGTTTTCAAGTTTGTGAGAAATCAGTGTGGACCAAAAGTTAGTGATGAAATATTAAACAACATTTAGAGGGAAAAATGCAAACAGGCTCTTTGGAATTCTGTATTAGTCTAGTGATTTCATTTTTGCTTTTTTTGTGTGTAACAATAGGATACAGATGGCCATGTGGCAGAGAGGGATCTTGAACATGTTGTATTTGGCAACTACAGCATCAGTGTTGAGGGAGGTGATGCCACGACCCCTCCAGTGGTTGAAGTGCTTCACGACTTGGGAGACATCGCTACTGCATGTGCACTCTTAATAGGTCTAATATATGCAATGAACCTCGGGAACTGAAAACATTATTTGAGGTACTTTACAGCAGAGGATCTTCCTCCAGCTGGATGCTACCAGTTTGTGTTTGATAGCAAAAAATAGGGTAAATTGTTAATTTTGTTAATATGGTAAATTAAATAATGTTTAACACAATTTTCCTCCCTCTTTTAATGTGTCAAAGTTGACAGAAGTTTTGGAAAAGAAAAAAATAAAAAAATAGAATATGTTGCATATTGTGTAAAGTATGTCTTTTGTATTGTTGGACTATAATATTCTCAATTTCTCGATTTCTGTGCTGCAGAAACAGTGCCAATTGTTATTAAATACTTGTAACCGTAATCTTGTTGTGAATAAAGACCCTTACAAATGTTAGTTGAGTAACTGTGGAACATGTGGGCAAGAAAAAAATTAATTAAACCCAACATTTTATTTTTTTTAGTTTGTGAATTAGATTGTTAGTGTTTTAGAAAAGTATGGTACCTGTTAAGTTGTCCCCTAATAAAAAAAGGATGAATTACATATTTACTGCCTCTGGAGTTGTCTTTAAGAGTCACTAAAGCATGGAAAAATAGGGCTGGTATACATTATGGTATAACATCTAGTTGTAGTAACATACGTAGCACAAAGAACTTGTTAGACTTGTCAATAATAATGGAGTATCATTGACATAATTAAATTGCATTACAATTACACAATCAAAGGGAGTACATCAATGTAGAACCGCCACTGCTTGCATGCTGCTAGCTCATATCATGTTGGCTATAATTTCAATTAACAAATCATGGAAAAAAAGTTTTTTATTTTTTATTATTTCCTTTTTTTTGGCATGACACTAAAGAAGAGTTTGCCACACACACTAGAGCTACTGCTCAAGGGAAAATTTTAGGTGCCACAGCACAAGAGCAAAAAATTACAGCAAAAATGCAAAATAGAACACAGTGCAATCAGGCAACTCAGTCTATAATTAATTAATTATTATGATTAATAAATATACAAGGTGATAAAATATTAGCAAAAATATTTTTCCATACTTGTCACACTTAAATGATTGAGGTCATTAAGCAATTTTATTAATTTCTCATGAGGTTCAATTACTTTGTTCAGACATGGCATTTGAACACATAAAATAAATTAGAAATATTTTTAGAAACATTTGTGTGTTATGGAACTTTTATAAACTCATGGTGGTACTGTACCGGTCAAAAATGACCTGTCATTAGAAATAAATGGGTAAGACTATAATTAGTGTATAAAACAGGGTTCAAGCACATGTTTGGTCACATATACATGCACACACTTCTTGTGCATCTTTTTGGCTTCCTTGGCAACCTGCACAGAAACCTAATCACCAACATAATTTTGACCACATTTGTTGAAAAACAAAAGTACAAGTTGTGTACCTAAGGTTAAGACTAGTGAATGAAAAATTTATTTGCGTTTATTTAAAACAAAACAAAAAAAAACTGCCGGAGTTTGTACGCTAAGACGGCTGTACCGTATTGCATGAAATTGGTTATGTTTAAGTACCGTTGGTTAATGATGTAAAAAAAAAAATTATAGAAAAGTGGTGTAAATATAGAACAAGCCAAATTTGGAGTGAGTGCTGTTTGTAGTGTACTTATAGTTATGCTTAAAACCTTCTGGACTTGCTAACGTGTAAGTAAAGTAATATCGCTAAAACTATATTCCCTCATATGAAACAGGGCATTAGCTCATTTTCTTGACATACTCGTAACACTTTATGACATGTTTTTAATGTTATCAGAATATAATCCCTAATACTGGCAGCAATTTTTGACACGTTGATTTAACGTTACTACAAGTAAAAAGTACAACAGTCCACAAGTTGACTGTTAAATAAACCATGTAAATAAATAATAATATTAATAATAATAATAATAATAAATTGTTTTATTATTATTATTATTATTATATAAAATATTTTATTAATAAAATAATTACTATTTTATTAATAGTTATTATTAATAATTAATTATTTCAGATATGTAATGATTATATTATATAATATTATTAAATTGATTATTATTTAATAATATATAATATAATATATTTTATAATATCATAATATTTATAATATTTAATAATAATTAATTATTAAAACATTTAATATATTTTTTTATGTATACCAGCATGAGACACATGTGATTTTTATGGTCTTTATTTATGATGTATTTTTATGGCAGACTTTTGGACCAAAAGTCTTTGTCCCTTTCTTGAATAGGTCCTTATGACCACTACCTTGTAATCAGAAGAGTTTTAATCTAACAATTCGTTCTCTGCTCAGGGGTAGGCAAAAAATCTCAGTGACTAATTTTTGAGTAAAAATTCCTACCCTGCCAATGTTTAAAACCTTGACAATGCATTAGCATCTCATCAGAGGACTGTGTTCTAGTTATATAACAGTATAACATGTACAGGGTGGGCCATTTATATGGATACACCTTAATAAAATGGGAATGGTTGGTGATATTACCGTCCTGTTTGTGGCACATTAGTATATGTGAGGGGGCTTTCAAGATGGGTGGTGACCATAGTGGCCATTTGGAAGTCGGCCATCTTGGATCCAACTTTTGTTGGAAGAGGGTCATGTGACACATCAAACTTATTGGGAATTTCACAAGAAAAACAATGGTGTGCTTGGTTTTAACGTAGCCTTATTCTTTCATGAGTTATTTACAAGTTTATGACCACTTATAAAATGTGTTCAATGTGCTGCCCATTGTGATGGATTGTCAATGCAACCCTCTTCTCCGACTCTTCACACACTGATAGCAATACTGCAGGAGAAATGCCAGCACAGTCTTCCAGTATCCGTAGTTTCAGGTGCTGCACATGTCGTATCTTCAAACCATAGACAATTCCCTTGAGATGACCCCAAAGATAAAAGTCTAAGGGGGTCAGAATGGGAGACCATGGGGGCCATTCAACTGGCCCACGATGACCAATCCACTTTTCAGGAAACTGTTCATCTAGGAATGCTCGGACCTGACACCCATAATGTGGTGGTGCACCATCTTGCTGGAAAAACTCAGGGAACGTGCCAGCTTCAGTGCATAAAGAGGGAAACACATCATCATGTAGCAATTTCAAATATCCAGTGGCCTTGAGGTTTCCATTGATGAAGAATGGCCCCACTATCTTTGTACCCCATATACCACACCATACCATCACTTTTTTTGTACCCAACAGTCTTGGAGGGATCTATCCAATGTGGGTTAGTGTCGGACCAATAGCGGTGGCTTTGTTTGTTAACTTCACCATTCACATAAAAGTTTGCCTCATCACTGAACAAAATCTTCTGCATGAACTGAGGGTCCTGTTCCAATTTTTGTTTTGCCCATTCTGCAAATTGTGTGCACCAATCTGGGTCATCCTCATTGACATGTTGCAGTAGCTGGAGTTTGTAAGGGTGCCATTTGAGAGTAGCTAATATCCGCCGAAGGGATGTTCGACTAATGCCACTTTCCTGTGACATGCGGCGAGTGCTACGCTGTGGGCTCTTGCTGAATGAAGCTAGGACAGCCACTGATGTTTGTTCATTAGTGACAGTTTTCATGCGTCCACATTTTGGCAAATCCAACACTGAACCAGTTTCACGAAACTTAGCAAGCAGTTTGCTAACTGTAGCATGGGAGATGGGTGGTCTCGTAAGGTCTTGCATTGAAATCTGCTGCAATTACCCGGTTACTGCGTTCACCAGATATCAACACAATTTCGATCCGCTCATCATGTGTTAACCTCTTCGACATGTCAATGGCTGTGAACAAAGAGAAACTTTGAAAGAAACTAATGAAAGAATAAAGCTATGTTAAAACCAAGCACACCATTGTTTTTCTTGTGAAATTCCCAATAAGTTTGATGTGTCACATGAAACAAAACTAAAGTTGTATCCAAGATGGCCGACTTCCAAATGGCCTCCGTGGTCACCACCCATCTTGAAAAGTTTGCCCCCTCACATATACTAATGTGCCACAAACAGGACGTTAATATCACCAACCATTCCCATTTTATTAAGGTGTATCCATATAAATGGCCCACCCTGTATTGTCATATACAATTACATAAAATAAACACAACAAAAAGAAAAAAGAAAAAAATGTCCAACAAAGTCTACGGTCTCGGTCCATGGTCTCTGGTAAAGTCTATGGTATAGTTGTGTCGTTTTGGCAAGGTCGATGTCATACTCTTCAGCCATGCTTGTTGTGTTAGGTTCGAGTTCCACAATTCAAAGTTATTGACTGAGATATTGATAATGGTAAATGCATTAAGTATGGATGATAACTGTCTGACAGCATTCATAGACAGATAGTGTTCGCATTCAGTAGTACAGAGTTGTAGTCAGAAAAGTTCTTGTGTAGTATCCACAATGTATTTTGTTATGGTTTTGCACTGTAGCCAAGTGTCTTCATTCAGTATTAAATTTGCATAGGTTAAAAGAAGTTCAGTTGGTTGAAGTAGTTCTTCCACAGTGTTCCCATGTTTCAGGTCTGTGTGGTTAAGGTTTGGGAAACATCGTCCTATCCAAGATGCTGTGCTTGATTCTGAATAGCATACCTTTGCCTGCTCACATGCCTAGATAGTACTTCTTCCTCCCTCTCTTAGGCATGAAATAGTTCATGCACCAGTATGTCAACAAGAAGATGATTTTCCTTGCCTCCCGCTGCAATGTTAATGACTCAGGCCCTGCACACATACTAGCATACGATATAATACCATTACAGTGTCTCAGATTAGGCTTTATCTATACAATGTGGTTAATTCTGTTATTTTCTTTTCAGTTAGTAATTAGTTGTACTTGCTATTATATTTGCATTACTTTGCCCTTTCATTTAACTTGTAACATACTGTATATTTATGTTGTTGCCTTGTGCCCTGAATGACTACAGGCCTGTTGCTTTGACATCGCACATTATGAAGGTGTTTGAGAGACTGATTCTGGATACACTTCGTCCCCTGGTGAATCATCTCTGGACCCTCTTCAGTTTGCCTATCAGCCTTTCATGGGAGTAGATGATGCCATAATACACCTGCTCCTACTCTCACCTCAACAAGCCTGGGACCACTGCTAGAATGACGTTCTTTGACTTCCCCAGTGCCTTCAACACCATCCAACCTGCAGTACTGGGAGAGAAACTTATGAACATAAACATTGACACCTGCTTGGTTTCCTGAATTATGGACTATTTGACCGCCCTCCCCAGTATGTCCGTCTACAAAACTGTGTATCTGAGACTGTGATTTGCAACACCGGAGCTCCCCAGGGGACTGTACTGTCTCCATTTCTTTTCACCCTATATACATCTGACTTTAGATATAACTCAAAGTTATGCCATCTACAGAAGTTTTCTGTCAGTTCTGTTGTTGTTGGGTGTATAAAGGATGGAGACACCACTGAGTACCTGTCTGTAGTTGACGACTTCGTTTCCTGGTGTGAGGTAATCACCTACAACTCAACATCAGGAAAACAAAGGAGATGATGGTTGACTTTAGGAGAAGCAAGACCCCTATGACTCCTATATCTGTCAAGGGGTAGACAGTGGATATGGTCTCGGAATACAAATATCTGGGAGTTCATCTTGATAAACTCGACTTGTCACTCAAAACAATAGCACTCTAGAAGAAAGGACAGAGCCGGTTGTACTTTCTTTGAAGGCTCAGGTCTTTCAACGTCTGTAACACCATTCTACGGATGTTTTACGAAACTGTTGTGGCGAGTGTCATCTTTTACGCAGTGGTCTGTTGGGGCTGTAAAGGTATCAGACAGGAACAGACTGGACAAGGTTATTAAAAAGGCTGGATCTGTGCTAGGCATGGAGCTCGACTCTGTGGATATAGTAGCGAAGAGGAGAATTCTAGCCAAAGTACAATCCATTTTGAACAATCCTTCTCACCCGCTATACAGTGTTTTCACTGACCAGAGGAGTAATTTCAGCCAAAGACTGATTACCACCAAGTGTTCCACAGAGCGTCACAAGAGATCTTTCCTCTCAACGGCAATAAAATTATACAACTCTTTCCTGTAATCCACACACTATGTGGGTAATCACTGTCAGTGACAGTAACATAATAGGAAAATAATACTTACCGGTATTAATTATGACAATTGTAGTATCATATCGCAATAAATTATGTAATACAATATTACATATAATAATACAAGATTACATATATTTGAATATATACTATATTGTGCAATATTTACAAATGCCCTTGTATTAACGTAGTGTACAATATGGTACTTACTGTTTGAGGACACTTTATATTTTATTGAAATGTTTTTTTTTATTACTTTTATTTATTTATTTATTTATTTATTTTACTTTACTTGATAGAAAGGTTGAACAACTGTAACCAGGAATAAGCAATTTCTCTTTGGGATTAATAAAGTTCTTTGAATCTTGAATCTTATAAAATGTACATAGAGTTAAAACATGTTTTTTGTATTTATTTATTTATATATTTATTTATATATTTATTTTATATTTTTCTCTTCTAGGTCTGTAAATGTAGTTGTTTCTGGGTTGGGTACATTGTATTCAGGTTCTGTGGGAGATCTATTTCATTTTAATTCTGCTTTTGTCACGAGCAACCGAGGGATGAACACAGTAGTCTTAGCAGTTAGCCCGTGTTTCGTGGACGGTAAACCCAAATGCGGAAGCAGCACGAGCAGGCAGGATAACCACGCGTTTACTTTGTGTAACTTTCTTACACAAAGAGCAAGGATCTACACAAATAAACCCGCGTTCTGGCAACACACACTCAATCAAGGAAGCAACCTGAATAGGTGAGTACTCATGAGAAATAGTTGGTGAAGTGATAGCGAAGGCATGAATGAACTCAATGACTGAGCAATGTGAAGCGCCATCTTGTTTCCTTTTATGATTTCTGAAAGCGTGACCGTCTTACTTCCGGGTCCTCGTGCCGGTCGCGGAGCAAGTGTGCATGACAGCTTCTTGTACTATCATTATCTCTCTCTCTCTCTCTCTCTCTCTCTCTATATATATATATATATATATATATATATATATATACCACACCACCCACACACCACACACACACACGCACACACACAGAAAAAGTGGTCCCTGTCTCTCTCTGTTCCCCCTTCGTCCCAACTGTACAGTGATAGGTAATGCCTTCTACTTATACTCACACCGCTACACTACCCCTCCTTATTAAAGTCCTCGACCCCGAGGACAAAGTCTTTAAACCTTAAGGGGGCTCTTCTCTGACTTTTTGATCGGACATTGCTCTTTGTAGCCCCTACTGGACCCCCCTCCCCAGGAGATATATCCGGCAGCCCGGAAGTAGCATAGCCGCCACGATGCATATTTTCTGGGTTTGGGGTTACTTCCTTCCCCTTCTGAGCACTGGCACCGGGACCCAAGGATGTGTCCTCTCCCCCACTCTTCTCTGGTGGAATTGCAGAGCCTTTGTAAAGGGCAAGCCGGTCACTATGCAGCACCACCTTGCGGCCCCGTGGGGGAAACTGCACTTGGTAGACAACTTCCCCCAGCCGCTCCAAGACTAAGCATGGGCCCAACCAAGAGCTGTCCAACTTAGGGCATCACCCCTTCTTCCGAGTTGGTGCATAGACCCAGACTGACTCCCTGGCTGAAAAACCCCTTCCTCTGGCACAAATGTCATAATTCCTCTTTTGTTTGACTCCTGCATTCTGCAGTTGACTCCGGGCATATGCATATGCGGTGTCCAAGCGATCTTGGAGACAGCTGGCATAATCCGGCCCCGCAGGAGTAGCTGCTGCATCTGGGAGCCACCCAAAGGCAAGCTGTGCAGGGGTCCTTAACTCCCTGCCGAACATAAGGAGCGCTGGAGTGCATGAGGTGGAGTCCTGGACTGCGGAGCGACAAGACATGAGAACTAAGGGTAAATGCAAGTCCCAGTCCAGCTGATGTTTTGATGTAATAATGGATAACTGCTCAGCTAGAGTGCGGTTAAATCTTTCAACCAAGCCATCACTCTGTGGATGAAGGGGAGTTGTGCAGGTCTTGGTGATACCCAGTTGTTCACACATGGTTGAGAATACCCTGGATTCAAAGTTCCTTCCCTGGTCACTATGGATGGTCTCTGGAAGTCCCAGACAACTAAACATTCCCCCAATGAGGGCACTAACGACAGTCTCGGCCTCTTGGTCGGGCAGTGCATAGGCCTCAGGCCATTTAGTGAAATAGTTCATGGCAGTGAGTATGAAGCGATTACCACAAGCTGTACGTGGGAATGGACCTATAACACATCAATGCCGACTTGCTGCATGGGTTCCCCCACCAAAACCTGTTGAAGCGGGGCCCTCGATTGTCCCTGAGGCCCTTTACGTGCCGTGCAAAGGTCACAGCACCTACAAAAGTCCTCCACATCCCTTCTCATGCGCCCCCAGTAGAAGGCTTGCCTCAAGCGGCGTAGTGTTTTTGTAACCCCAAAGTGCCCAGACCCAGCAGAACCATGCACGGCTTTGAGAACTTCCTCTTACCTCTGTTCGGGCACCACAACCTGCCACCTCCTTTCCCCAGTCGCTGGCTAAACCAATGCTTGTTGAAGGATACCATCTTGCAACCGCAGATGTTCAAACTTGGCCCACAACCCTTTTGTCTCTAGCGATAGAGCTGCCACTTCTTGCCACGATGGGCGCTGCCGTGCCCCCACCCACTGTATCACAGACTGTATGTCAGAGTCCTGTGCCTGTTCTGCAGCCCAGTCTATAGTGTTTATTACCCGCAGTTCTCTACATCCCTATGGGACTGCTGCGCCTTCTACCCCATCTTCTGGGTCTGCCCTAAGCTCCAGCTCGTGCTCCCGGGACTCCCTCCTGTCGCAATATTGGCACCCCTCAATGCTACAAGGTCATCGTGAGAGTGCGTCTGCATTACCATGTTGCTCCCCTGCACGATGAGTGATAGTAAATTCGTAGCACTGTAATTCCTCTAGCCAATGGGCTAACTGTCCCTCAGGTTTGCGGAACTTCATCAGCCACTGCAGAGAGGCATGATCCGTGCGTATGGTGAAAAGTCGGCCACACAAATAGTACTTGAAATTGCGAAGACTACCGCCAGTAGTTCCCGGAGTGTAACACAATACCGCCTCTCAGCCTTGCTCAGAGTCTTGCTGTAATATGCCACAACCTTCTCTCCCTCTGGCCGTACCTGTGATAAGACCGCACCTACCCCTTCCCCACTTGCATCAGTGTCCAAGACTTAGGGTAGTTGAGGGTCGGGTTGCGTCAAAATGGGGGCATTTGTCAGGGCCTGCTTTAGCTTACAGAAGGCTTTTCCACAGTCCTCCGACCAGGTGAATGGCTGGTTTTTCTATAGTAATTTATGAAGTGGGGCTGCAATGCTCGAAAACCCAGGCACAAATCTCCTGTAATAAGAGGCCAGTCCCAAGAAACTTTTTAGCCCCTTCTGATCCATGGGAATAGGCCATCCCTTTATTGCCAACACTTTCTCCTCTGCAGTTCCAATTCCTTCACTGCCTACGGTGTGCCCCAAGAAAGTCAACTTCCTGCACATTAGCCTACACTTGTCTGGATGTAATTTCAGCCCAGACTCCCTGATCTTTACTAACACTTTGTGCAGCACTTCAAGAGCAGAATCAAATGAGTTGCCATGTGCCAGAATGTCATCCAAAAAAAACAGGCATTCCGTACATGGAACACCAGCTAACACTCTCTCCATTAAGCGCTCGAATGTGGCCGGCGCATTACATAGTCCAAAGCAGAGCACTTTAAACTGCCATAGTCCTTTCTCTGTGCAAAAAGAAGTCTTAGGTTGTGCTTCTGGAGACAGTAGAACCTGCCAGTAGCCGCTCCTCAAATCTAAAGACGAGAACCATGAAGAACCAGCCACCAAATGCAAGCACTCATCGACACGTGGGAGGGGGTATGAGTCTTTTTTAGTGACCTCGTTCAATTTCCTGTAGTCCACACAAAAACGCCACTCTCCCCCTTTTTTGGGTACCATAACCACCAGCGACGCCCAGGGGCTCTCAGAGGGCTCACTTATTCCTGCCCACTGCATTTTCACCAATGCCTGCTCTGCTGCTTCCTACCGGCCCAGGGGCAGTCGCCGTGGTCGCTGCCGTATTGGTTTGGCCTCCCCTGGAATGCGGCGTCAGAAATGTCTTTCCTAACTCATCTTCTTGTAAAGAAAAACAGTCCTGAAATTCCATTAGTAGCTGCCACAATTGCCCCTGCTGTTGCTCATTCAGGTCACTGACACTCTGCTGCAATACCTTGTGCAGACAGCCCATTCTTCTGCCCATGCTGTTCATTGTGGCCCCCGGGTATGTAGCGCATATCTGAGTAGTAGCACTCCCCGTGGACTCCCCCTCGTACCTATTCTGCCCCGGTTCCTCCACATTTGACTCTCCCATATCTGACATTGCACACAACTTGGGTTCACCCGGCATCCCCCCACTGTCCGCCTGTCTGTTCTGTCTTTGCGGTCCCATATTGACTGAATGCCGTATCTACCAGAGCTGTACATAGAAGCCGTCCTATGCAAACAGGTACATGGCAAAAGTCTGAGATAGAAGTCCATCCGACCACCACAACCTCCTGCCCCTCATCCCAGATAATCTGCACTTCTCCATCACTTAACGGCGTCGATGAAAGTGATGAACGGGACGTTAATGTTGGGGTACGCAGCATCCCGTCTACCCTGACCCCCTGTCGTTTCCCTTCACCTCGGCGAGAAGAGGGCAGGCCCTCACCAGGTGTTCCTCCTGACCACAGCCCCAGCAGAGGCAAGTCTGAGCCTGCGATCTTGTCTGCTGACGCCTGGCCGGGGGTAGGGTCAGGCCCCTGATCATCTCTGTCACCTCCTCTACCCATGCCAGCCTCTCAGTCTCAGCCTTGTGTCTATCCATCTCCCTAACCGCGGCATGAGTGTGTCCCCCTGCGTTGTTTTGTGCCGCTTCCATAACCATCTCTCTCTCCAGAGCATATTCTAAAGCTTCAGGCAAGGTGCGAGGACGGGCTAGCTGAGTATGAACACGCAAGTCAGTTGGAAAGAGTGCTCTGATGAACTGGTCGCGGCTAGCTCTGTCTGCACTGAAGGTGGCATATGTGCGTATGTCCGTCTCGTCAAGCATTCAATATCATTCGCCAACGCCCGCGGTGATTCTCCCGCACGCCTTTGCCGCCCATGAAGCTCTGACCTCAGGAGTTCTGCGTGAAAGCACTGACCAAACCGCCGCCTCAGCGCCCCAGTTAATGCATCATAATTAGTTCTCTCACTGGGATCTAATAATAGTAGGCAAGACAATGCATCCTCTGTTAAACAAAGAGCAAGCTGGAGAGCTTTCTGTTCATCTGACCAGTCATTTGCACGTGTTAACAGTTCAAACTGCATGGAAAGCCTCCCAATCCGATTTGCCTGTATACTTAGGCGTTTTAATGGCAGACAGCGTACGCGTGCCGCCATTTTTGTTTGCCTCCGCGCCCGAAACAGCATGCATGCCGGCATCTTTGTTCACCTTTGCTCCGGGAACAGCATGCGCGCCGCCATCTTTGTTTCCCTTTGCTCCGAGAACAGCATGGGCGCCGCCATCTTTGTTTACCTCCGCTCTGAAAACAGCATGGTCGCCGTCATCTTTGTACCCCTCGAAACCAGATATTCCGACCACGCTCTTTGTCGTTTTCCTCGCGTGCGGCACATTATATTCGCTAACCTGGTAGGTCTTAGCGGCGGCTACACAAGGCTCTTTTATAATGGGTGTCGGCTCACTCTTCGTCACATTTTTAGAATATCCACACGCTGCGAGTGGGTTATCTCCCCAGCCCGACACACGAGTAGCCCCCATGCCTGTTCCTCCATTTTAATGTGCACTGCAGGCTCCATTCCAGCACGTTCGTAAGGCGGCTAGCGCTCCGCACACTCGCTGGTAATGTTACTTTACTTCTGACACCAGTTGTAGAGTCCCCCGCTAGAGAAACCACACCACAAGTATGTCAATAGGAACTTTTTATTAACTTGACTGTTGTCGGCCTCAGTCACGCCATACAAAAGAAAACCCCGAACTCGTTCAGAACAATCACATGCCTTTTTCCCGAACGGGCACAACACCCCCCCTCTACCCATGCGCCCCGCCCATACACCCACACACACACAAAAAGTGGTCCCTGTCTCTCCCTGTTCCCCCTTCGTCCCAACTGTGCAGTGATAGGTAGAGCGTAGTCTACTAAGTTAGCAACATATGGTGAGCATCATTTTGAATGAGTGGTACACAGAATCTCCCCTAAAAAAATAGTAAGTTAATGTCACTAGTTTTAAAAACCAGTTGATTAATTATAGAGTCTTCAGTGTTTAACAGTAGTTACCAGAACACTGCATGCAGACTTTGGACAAACATGTTGGTCATCCACCACAAGAGAAGATTGATGTAGCAGTCATTTATGATCAAAAGGGTGGCAAACTAAATTCTAAAATGTGAATATGATGTTTGTTGATTCAAGAAGATTTTATATTTGTCACATACATGGTTGTACAACAAACCCCTGTACTGTGCAGATAAAAAACAAAATAAACAAAAACAAAGGATGTATCTTTATACAAAATAAAAATAACAATTACAAATAAGATTAACGAGACAGTGATAAAGTGACTGTGTTAAAGTGACTGTGTGCTGAATTTGTCGGTCATTAGTGAGGTTGTGTGTTTATTTTCCTTATAGCTTGATGAAAGAAGCTACTGTTTAGTCTTTCAATACGTGCCCTGAGTGACCGGAGTCGCTTTCCAGATGGCAGCTACTGAAACAGATTGTGGTTAGAGTAGTGAATGTCTTATGATAGATGCTGTCCCCTGGACCTGCACCTAAATTCAGTCCTAGTGATGCGCTCAGCACACCAAATCACTCTTTTCAAGTACTTTTTGTCCTGTGAGCTGCTATTCCCATACCAGATGGTAATATTCCCAGAGACACCAGATTGGATGATTGAGATGTAGAAGGTTTTGCGCAGACCCCATAAAATATAATTCAATAATTATAATAATTATAATTCCTGTTCAGTTAAATATGATGGATAGGGAAAATAAATCTTCAGAAAGAGGAAGTTTCTTTCAGCATGACTATATAAGCATCACTACTTTCCTGAGTGTGTTACTTGACACAAGAAGAGACTCCTGATTACATGTAAGATTAATTTTTGATGAGGTATAACATAAGGGTTTTATTTACTGAAGTTCTGCTTTTCTTGCAGTGTGTGAACTACAGTATGGCTTGTCAGACTGAAGTGGTCTTGCTGCTTCTTCTCGTCCCAGCGGCAACAGCCTTCGGTAACATGCTTCTCTATTAATCAGGATAAGCAAGCTATTAAAATAATACATTACACATTTTTTTCAGGTGATAGGATAGTTATAGAATAGCTTTATTTGTACAGGTTTATTGTTGCCTGATTAAGAAAATATCTTTTAGTTACTGAAAATAAGACCTAAGACCTAATAATAATATCCTCTGATTACAGAATAACTGCTGTGACCTATGTCAAAATGTGCCATCTGTACATAAGTAATGGAGAAAAATAAATAAGTAAATAAATAAATAAGTTTTAATCATTTAAAGGTTTGATGATCAGCAGTAGAATATTCATTCTGACCACCAGTACTAATGCTTCTCTGTATTTTTTCTGCATTCTAGTGAACAATTTTGATAAAATCATCCAAGGTAATAAAGTTTTTTTTTTTCCATAGAAATTTTAAACAGAACAAGCCACTGAGGCTTATTTTTTATTATAAGGTGTGATGAGAAATCCATATATTGATTTCACATAATAGTGTATTCAAGGTGGAGTAGTCATGTGATTGTACAACATGATATAAAAAAAACAACAACAATGGTTTAAGTAGTTATGGTCTTAACAAAAGTGTATAAAGTCAGTAAATATCTAATGGCATGTAAATTTGTCAACTCCAGGGAGTCAAGCTGTGCCATTTAATTGTTTTGTGTGTGTATTTTGTGGTTAATAAATAGGGCTTTATTCTAAAAGCCTAACTTGTGACCTCAATGTAATAAATCATCATTACATTGTATTAAAACATTAACAATATTTGCTCAGCAGCTCCATTTTTAACAAGCTGCTGACAAATGTTTTTTGTTGCTTTTTTGTTTTGTTATGTTTTTTTAATACCAATGAGTTAGATGCTATAAACCATCAAGGAACCGGAAAATTGCTGGGTGGAGTATGAGGAATGTTGTTTCTTCTATCAGGCCAGCAGCATCGGATGGGCTGCTGCTAAGGATGACATCAACTAAATTGTCCTGTATTTACACTGAATTTCATATAAAAAGAAGTTTTTTTTAAATTACAGATTAGATTACTGACAGCAACTCAAGTGAAAAGTGAAATCTGTAAAATATTTATTATCTTTAAAGCTAGCATTTCATTTTTTGACAGTGTTACTCAAGCCAGCGCAAACTCCACAATTCTACTGTACATAAAATAAAAAAATGTTTTCTTCCTCTAGAAACGCTGCCTGAATCTTGGTGCACACTTAGTCTCAATACACGGCTACAATGAATACCAGCTAGTTAAGGCCCTTATCCGTGCTTATGACACCCAGGAGAAACCAACATGGATTGGGCTAAGTGGCTGTTAGGAGGTTAGCAAGAAATCATATACCTGCACATTTCATGATTTCAAATTATTTTATGGAATCAAAGATGAGACCCTGTGATTTATAATGTTTCATTCTTTCAGAAATTCAGCTGGTTTTGGTCTGATGGCTCCAAATTGACGTTCACTGAGTGGAATCCAAATGAACCAAATTTTCAAAATGAAGAGTGCTGTGTGCATATGAACTGGGCTAGTAAGCATATACTCTATTATTTCATATTAAGTTTTTGGTGATTCATGTTTAATTCAGGTTCATTATAAATATATCCCTTCTGTTTCTGCAGATGCAAAGAACTGGAATGATTGTCCATGTCATCAGAGCTATCCCTTTGTTTGTGCCAGGAGAATTTAACTGAAATTCTCACAGACACACCAACTACAATACAATTTTGGAATAGTTTTTTTTTTTAATGATGTCAATTTGTCATAATCAGAGCAATATAAATACTTTTCTGCAAATTAATATTTTAAATGTTTTTTTGTCATTTGTACTGTAAATACAGTCTCCGAAAATAAAATGAATAAATACATAAATATATACATAAACAAACAAATATGTAATATATAACCAGTGAAAAGTGAAAACTGATTAAATTTCTTGTGAATATCAGCATAAAAACAATTTAATCCCCCCCCCCCCCCTTCAAAAAAAGCACATTCTACCTTGATCTCCCTTAATCTACCCTCTCATAGTTCCATTTCAGGGAGTTGGCCACACTACAGTATTTTGGACCCTAAACAAGCATGGTCATTTAAACCATAACATTAAAATTTTGGAAAAACAAAAATCGTCTAAGTGGAAACTTGGCTTAACCCAGCCTAGTTTTGCCAGATTGACATTATGTGATATATATTTTTTCTAAATGAGAGTATAAGATTAAACCCAGTTCTGTAAATTTTTTACGCACAGTTATTGGTAAAACTAAAAAAAATTAGAATATTGTGCAAAAGTTAATTTATCAACTTATCATTTATCATATTATTCAACTTAAAAGGTGAAACTAATATATGAGATAGACTCCTCATTACATGCAAAGCAAAATAGTTCAAGCTGTTATTTGTCATAATTGTGATAATTACAGCATACAGCTCATGAAAACTCCAAATCCACAATCTCAGAAAATTAGAACATTACATGCAATCAATAAAACAAGGATTGTACACAGAACAATATCGGACCTCTGAAAAGTATAAGTATGCATACAGTATGTACTCTGTACTTGGTTTAGGCCCCTTTTGCAGCAATTACTGCCTCAATGCTGCGTGTCATGGAAGCTACAGTATTAGTCTGTGGCACTGCTGAAGTGTTATGGACGACCAGGATGCTTCAATAGCAGCCTTCAGCTCTTCTGCATTGTTCGGTCTCATGTCTCTCATCTTTCTCTTGGCAATGACCCATAGATTCTCTATGGGGTTCAGGTCAGGTGAGTTTGCTGGCCAATCAAGCACAGTAATCCCACAGTCATAGAACCAGGTATTGGTGCATTTGGCAGTGTGGGCAGATGCCAAGTCCTGCTGGAAAGTGAAGTAGCATCTCCATAAAGCTCATCTGCGGAAGGAAGCATGAAGTGCTCCAAAATCTCCTGGTGTCAGATGCTTCGACATATTATTATTATTATTATTATTATTATTATTAGTTATATATTTGTTGTTGTTAAAATGTTTAACACATAATTAGTGATGGTGAAAAAGCCAGTCATATTTGCTAAAACATCTCAAAGCTAACAAGCTCTCATGTTAAATTAATGTCTATGATTATGTCTTGGGTTCTCTCTAATGGCTTATAAATGATTGCACATAAACTACCTACTGAATCGTTGTGTATGTTTTTCTACAAAGGGCCATAGCACAGAGATCAATCACAGTGATATTTTCTCTCTTAGACCTGTACCTCATGCCCTCATGCATGCAATATACAGCCAACTTCATGTCTCTTCACATATTGCTATTTATGAATCTCATTTCAGTTTTTCTTAGGTATACAAGAACAGGTCATGTTGTTTGCATCACATGAACTATTTACCTAGTTCTTTATTTCCAATGTCTGGTGACAGAAAATTGGACCAAAAAATAAAAAAGCCAGCACAGTTGCCAGTTTATTTCTTATATTACCCCTTAGCAGTCTTATTTAAAAATGTTTTATGCCATGTGGTTGTTGAAACATGATTTAAATAAAATAAAATAACAAATAAAGCAGTGGCTTTTCAAAATAGTTTTTTTGTACACTTTTCAAAAATAACATCTTGAAACGTGTTTATGGCAAAAAGAAAGATTTCAACTATTTATTTATCAGTACCTAGGGAAAAACAAGTGAAGGAACTTCCCCATCCACTCTGACACTTGCTGTCCATTTTCAGATTTATCCCAATAAACCACCTAAAACAAACCCTTACATTCAGAATAAGTGTTAGGTGAATTAGTTATTCACTGACATAATATTAATATAAGTCTATTTTTGCAATAAGAACCTTGCTTTTTATGCTAGGTATAGGTAATGTTGCTTGTTGGTTCATGAAACATGGATTTTTCTGTGCATATGCATGGAAAAGAATATGTTTACTTAAAGAGGAGAATTTAACTAAATGTATGCATCTAAGCATCTAACCTCGGAATGAATTCTATCGTGCATGCAGCTTCGGCTTGATAATCCACATTGAAATTTCAGTAAGTACTGTAGAAATGACAGCAGCAATCCAAGACAAAATACTTGACCGGATGCCTCCACAAAAGACTGATCATCCACTGGTGAATGCAGTTTCCTGGTTTTCACTGGTTGGATGATCGAAGATGAAAGCAGTAACTTAACCTACAATTGCTTGCTAGTTTAAAACTACATCAGTATGCTTATCTGTTGTCAAATCACTCTCAGTATTTTCGAGAGGTTTCAGCTTCATTCATGATGCACTATTAATGTCTTCAGTTTGGTGTAAATTTTCTTAGGTGAGAGGTAAATGTAGATTTACCAAATGACTTATCACACTGATTAAAGGGGCATGTCACTGTTCATCAGCCTTTAATGTGCTAGGAATGTGCTAGGAATAAACTGAGCAAACTGAACAGTCTTGGGTATGAAAATATCTCCACTGAGAAATATTAATAATGTGAAAATATCCACCACTATAAAATGAATATTAGCCTTCTGTACTGTGCAAATAATATTGCAACATCAACTATTAACACTAAAACTTTGAACATTAATTATTCTTACATATTACAAATTATTCTTACTAATAACCACTGAGCTAAATTTGCTACCAGTTCTACATTGATATATTACATGTTTAAGTCTGATGCACAGTGGAAAGGTTTTAACCTAAAATGTTGGTGGTTTGATCATTTCTGTTAATTTCATGATAAAGTCTGATAATAAATTTATCACATAATTTTTATTTATAAAATAAATGTGGTATAGGTGCCAACTTTTCAAAAAAGCATGGAGTGAAATTCTAAATATAACAGCATTGGTTTTGTAGGCACCTGCATTCAAGGCCCCAGTGCGCATACACAATACAGTGCACGGCTAAGGTTATGTGTATTCTAGGAAGAAAATTACAATATCTGCATTGAGTTTAATCATACAGTGAGTCAAAACAGTGAGTCACTATTTATATTGATGCTAACATTCAGAGAATAAGACACATGATTAACACAAAATACACAAAATATCAAGTGTAATGCATGAAGGTTTCTCATTCTGCATTCATTCCTAATGCAAGTTCATAAATAATAATAATAATAATTAATATTATTATTATTATTATTATTAAATTATTATTATTATTATAACAGCATTACTACTACTACTCTTCTACTAATACCGCTAATAATAATAATAATAATAATAATAATAATAATAATGAAGTACAGTAAAAGAAAAAAGGAGAGAAAAAAGAAAAGGAAAAATTACCATTCCATATATAAATTGAATGAGATTGTGCTGCATGTACTATTATGAATATCGCTCTCTCATACATTTTCTCTCTTTTTGTTTCTTTCCTGCAACTTTATGCAATTTTCTCTCTAATCATGTTTGTTAGCCTTTGAGTGTTCTTATGAATATTAAAGGCTTTACATGATTGTAAACTCAATACTAATATTTTAATAGCACTGTAAATACTGACATGTATTTCTATCTTTGGATAATACTGTCATTGCCCTCGTGCTCTGGGTGCAGTATACCTGTGTATGTAAGAGAGTGCAGAAGGAACTGTGGCACATGCATTCCTCCAACATATACAGGTCGGCATGTATCTGTCAGGTATAACCCCTAGAGGGCGCCCTGCACGCAGAGACTCTTTTGTGTTTCGTTTTGTTTGTGGAATTTCCCAGAGTGCACCTCGGTCAGGTGATGGGACCTCTCCAAGGTTGCTAATTAGTGTGGTTATAAATAGCCATATTTTGAGGCGCTTGGGATCTAGCATCTGTTTGGTGAAATTGTGTTCCTGTGCGGTTTTGTTTATGCTGGTGTGGTCTGTTGGACTTCTTGTTTGCCACAGTATCTCGGTTTGATTTGTTTATGTTTTAGAGTTGTTTGTTTATGTATGTTTATATATACAGTGGGGAAAAAGGATTTGACACATCAGCATTTTTATCAGTAAAGGGATTTCTAAGTGGGCTATTGACACAATTTCCACCAGATGTAGCCATCAAGCCAAATATTGAATACAATATAATCATACAAAGAAATCAGAACATTTAAGTATAAAAGTTGAGTCATAATAAATAAAGTGAAATGACACAGGGAATAAGTATTGAACACACTTTAATTAATACTTCGTAGAAAAGCCTTTGTTGGTGATTACAGCTTTTAGACGCCTCTTGTATGGAGAGACCAGTCGTCTGCATTGCTCAGGAGTGATTCTGGCCCATTCTTCCATACAAATGGTCTTTAAATCTTTAAGGTTCCTTGGGCCTCTTTTATGAACTTTGATCTTCAGTTCCCGCCATAAATTTTCTATGGGATTTAGGTCAGGTGATTGACTGGGCCATTTAAGCAACTTGATTTTCTTTCTTTGAAACCACTTCATTGTGGTTTGTCCACCCTCTTTTCATTTGAAAAGAGGGTGGTTTGTCTACCCTCTTTTCATTTTCAGCTTTCTGGTAGATGGCAGCAAATTTTTATCCAGAATGTCCCGGTACATTTCTCCATTCATCCTGCCTTCAATAAGATGAAGTCTGCCAGTTCCCCTTGCTGAAAAGCAGCCCCAAACCATGATGCTTCCACCCCCAAACTTAACTGTTGGTATGGTGTTCTTGGGGTGGTGAGTAGTGCCATTTCTTCTCCAAACATGGTGTGTAGAATGACTGACAAAAAGTTCAATGTTGCTTTCATCTGACCATACTATAGTCTCCCAATAATCCACAGGCTTCTCCAAATGCTGTTTTGCAAACTAACAGAGTCTCAACATGCTTTTTGTTCTGCAATGGAGTCTTGCATGGTGAGCATGCATGGATGCCATGGTTGTTCAGTGGATTGCTTATCAACAGTACCTGCTGATGCAAGGTCTTCCTGAAGTTCTGCCTGAGAGAGCCGTAAGCCATAACCAAGGGGCTTTGTAAGAAAAAGGAGAACTCTCCTGATTATTTTTTGGACTCCTCAGACAGGGATCTTACATGGAGCACCTGATCGTGGCCGTTTTTTGGTGAACTGATGCTCTTTCCTTTTCCGGATAATGGTCCCCATAGTGCTCACAGGAACATTAAGCATTCTGGAAATGCCCCATAATCATTTCCACCAGAATGCTTTTCAACGATAAGCTTACAAAGATCTTGGGAGAGTTCTTTGCTTTTACCCATTATGAAGTCTTTGCTGTGTGCCTCCTGGGTAATGAGAAGCCTTTATAGGCCATCAATTAGGACTAAAGCAGCTGATATCAATTAGTACTGTAGGGTGTAGGGTTTCTCTCTCAATACTGACAGATTTCAGGTGATCTCCTGGCTTTCTATGCCATTTTGCACCTTTGTTATCTTTAGGTGTTCAATACTTAGTCCCTGTGTCATTTTATTTATTATGACTCAACTCGTGTACTTAAATGTTCCGATTTCATTGTATGAATTCAATATTTGGCTTGATGGCTACATCTGGTGGAAATTTTGTGTCAATACGCCACTTAGAAATCCCCTTACTGATAAAAATGCTGATGTGTCACATACTTATATATATAGTAAATATATAAATAGTAAATATATTAGTAACAATAGAGGTGGTCAAAAGCAAATCTACAGTAACAATGGCAAGAAAAACATGCTTGGATAACATGAGGAAGACCAGAAATGTCTGGAGAAATGAAAGAGAGAGATGGACATTTTATGCAGACAACGAGCAGGAACTCTGGCAGGTCTATCTAAAAGCACAAATGAAGCAAGAATTAAAAAAAAACAAGCATATGACCCTTGACCACTAACTGGAAGGCTGTTCCATAGCTGTGGGGCTTTGTAAGAAAAAAGTGGTGCAAGACCATTCAGTGCTTTATAGGTTGATGGTAATAGTTTACTCAAAAGAAATGCAAAATTTCACTGAGAGTCAGTGCAGTGTGGATAAGATTAGGGGTGAGGTGGTCATGTTACCTCAACAGCTCTTCCTAAATTTGACACTGTCAAGTAAGAAGCAGTTGTCTCGCATGCTGTCGAGTTGATTGGATGTACTCTGGTGGACGTGCATCAGGCCAACAGCATGAACTCGTCTTCTGCTGACGTTGAATTTAATTCATTTCAGTTGTATTCACATTTGCCAACTTTTTCCATGAAGAATCAGGTGTAATGAAATCTTATTTGATTAGCACACTGGTGAGAATGAGTATCAGCTATGAACAGTAAGGCTCAGGATAGAGTTATATGGAATATGGAATTTACACATGGTCTTCTATATACTGTACAACAGTGAATCGTTTAGCATGGCAACATGTAAGCTGCTTCTTTTTCCACTTTGATCTTGCCATAAATCCAGAGCCTATTCCTGGTACACCAAGAACAGTCAGGAGTCATGCTTATTGATATACCAGTCCAATGCCAGTGCAATCAATATATTTATATTTATTTTTTACTGCACACTTAAACAAACTTCTGATTTTTTTTTTTTTTTTTTGTAACCAAAATGTGGTCTGTGAGTGTCTCATGAATTTGGATGGTGAATGATGCTAAAGATGATTGAATCAATTAAATAATGAATAAAAAGTACAAATTAGGTTTTGTTTTAAAACAATATGCAAGATTGTTCATTGTGGATTTAAGAAAGTTAATGCAAGCTCCATTTTCTAGAAACAATGTATGGAGCTTAGTGCACATTTCCACATGCCTTATGCCTATCAAGAGAATCAAGCATGGCTTTGCCTTTCCAGCTGTCACAAGGGTAGTTAAGAGTAAAACTAATCATGAGGTTTATCAAATACAATATGTGACAGCAGAGTACACAGCAGGGAACTGCATAGTGCATGATTTATTATTTAAAAGATTGTTTTCAAGAGAGTAAATATTTTAAAGGCTTATCAACTGTAACTGCCAATAATGAACTCTCTGCTGTTCATTTTTTTCAAAAGAAAAAAAAGAAGAGTTTTTTTTTTCGTCTGGTGGTAATACATTAACTTACAACAATTTGATTTTTACTGAATCAAACTTTATACACAGAGCGTGTTGTGTGTACTTTGATGGTAGTTAATTTCTTATTGCTTTCAAGCTGCACAAATACAATTTTAGATCTCACTGCCTGATTAAATCATACTTTTTTATTCTGTGTCTGTAGGCAAGAAGGCCTGGATTGTTGCCTGCATTGTACATTGAGACATCACTTTGGGATTTTATATGTATCTAATATTTAATTAAACAAACTTTTGCCGTTTTGTATATTTTTGACACAGTATTGATATGGTAAAACCCATCTTCTATTTAAGATCTATTTTATATTTCTCTCGTTCCTGGGCAGTTATAACCAACCAGTGTAAAGTGTAGATTAGAGACATTTGGAATCATGCTACGAGTCTGTGTTAACAATATACTGATTCATTTCAGTATTCAATTGAAAGGCTCGTGACCCAGATTACTATCAGTTGTCTTCTATCCTTTCTGGATCAGGGATGAGAGCTGATTATTTAGCAGACTGTGTATTTACTTAATTGTTGATAAGAAGAGCAGTCTAAATGTTTGTCATGGGCAGTGAATCTTTACTAGCAACATGGGGCCGTAAAAATGGGGCCATCTGATCATATTTGCTTTTCATCTGACAAGCTATCTTATAGGTAAGATAGCTTGTGTTGGGTGGTGTCAAATATTTTATAATATCCAGAAGAGGTTTAATGAGTAACCTTAAAACACAAGTTTTAAAGATTTCTAAAACATGTGTTTCAAATCCATCACTTGGGTTAAAACACACAGTGAAACTTATGGTTATAATATATATGTATTAATAATTATAATATTTACACAATAGTCTGGGGTTAAAAATCAGAAAACAGTTGTAACACAACTTTAAAAAATATAATTAGAAAACAAAGCCAGAGATGATATAACTTTTTACTTTTTGTGTCACAAGGACTCAAATTTCCCCTGGCAAGACCACTGATTCATTTATAGTTAACCCACCTCATTGTTCTCTAAACATTCAGCCAATGTAGGTTCTTTCATAATTCCTGCTGTTTTGTGTAAGTTCTGAGTCATTCCCTAGTGTCTGTATGATTTATGACAATTGCTGTAGATGTATTCTTCACCATTTGGCCTCTGTTCGTATAAATATTTGGGTTTTGGATTGCAGCTGTTGGTTACTGTTCACATTACTGTATTTTTGTTGTTTTGTTTTGTTGTTGTTTTTTTTTTGGGGGGGGGGTCACATATTTTGTTAGAAAAAAAATATAATAAAGGGTCCTCAGTTTCAATCAAATATTATCAAATCAATTATTTAATTTCCAGGCACAATGCCTGGATTACATTGTATAATGTAATTCCATTACAGAATGCAAAATGATCAATACAACATATGCAATGTGCTATATTCCTTTTAATATAATATTTTAATAAAGGCAATGAAATATATGTTTATAATTAATATCATCAAAAAGAGTAGTGAACTTCGTAATCAAATACTCAAGGTTTGTTCATGCACTTGATTATAATCATTACGTTTTAAATCCCACTATCACACACAGCAAACTAAGCTGCATAGTTCATAAGGCACACATACTTTAAATCACTGTGTACATTAAGATACATAATGATGGGTCAAAGTCAGATCAAATACAGGTGGGAACATGGTTTCCCCTTGTTAGTGTAAACACAGGTGTACAGCTGGGACATGTGGGAATGTCATAACTGAAGGGCAATCCCAATATACAGTTTAGCTCATCAGTCATTTGAAACTATGCTTGTCAAACATGTGAGCCTGTGCATTGTCATTGTATTAGATAAGAAACTATTTTACATATTTTTTAATCGTTTGTTAGATGATAGATCTAAGATCTCACACAACTGCATAGACATGTTCTTAAGTACTACAGTATATGGAGTACCCGTCTACTAATTTCTACTAATTGCTCTTTCAGCTGAACCCATTAAGAGTCACACAACATTGTGTGTGTGTGTGTGTGTGTGTGTGTGTGTGTGTGTGTGTGTGTGTGAGTGTGTGTGAGTGTGTGTGAGTGTGTGAGTGAGTGGTATAAGTTGTGAATCTCTGATAGTAGTTACTAGACTAATATGTTTTAAGATGAGTGTAAAAAAACAATGTCACGATACTCACACACACACACACACACACACACACACACACACACACACACACACACACACACACACACACACACACTACTGCTTAAAAGTTTGTGATCACTGGCAAATTTCTATGTTTTTTGTTTTGTGATTCATTTTCTACATTCTACAACAATGCTGTGGATTTCAAAACTATAAAATAACACATATGGAATTAGGTAATTATATAACAACAATAACAAAAATGAGTTGTTATTTTAAGACATGAAGGTCAGCTGTTCTGATCGTGAAGGACCTCAGCCACCACAGCAATGGACTGCTCTCTCTGTTGAGGTCAGGAAAGCGATTCTGCTCCCTGAAGACCAATGCAGAGAGACTGAGGAGGAACTTCTTCCCGCCGGCGATACGGTCTCTTAATCAGGACTGATCCACTTTACACATCCACACTCATGCTTCTTGCACTTTCTGAGGACATTCGGGACAATCATTGACACTAGTGGTCACTGCACATTTGCACATTACTGCTTATTCTATTATGCACAAGTAACATAAAGTATGAACACTTTAAAGTATGAACAGCATACTTGCACACCCCCTGGACATTTCTATTTACATTTCCTTCCCACACAAAAAATCCAGAAATTCTATATTTTTCTATATTGTACACCTAGGTTTTCTTATATTTTCTTCTATTTTTCTTGTATTGTATATTTTGTACTATTCAGATATTTTATTTTTTTTTAATATTTATTTCCTATTAATAGTCTTTTATGTTAAGGTCACGGGCAGTCGTCTAAACATTTCACTGCATATCGTACTGTTTATGACTGTGTATGTGACAAATAAAATTTTAATTTTCTGCAAAAACAGTATTGTCAAGTGGATTTGCAAAACCAATCAAGCACCAGGACAAAACTGTCTTTTGGAAAGCAAGACCAAAAGTTAATTTAGAGTTATCAGCCTCAGAAATCAGCAGCTCACAAACAGCACCTCAGATTAGAGCCGTTTTACAGAACAAAAGTAGCTAAGTATCATAAGTAACAAACTTTTTCGCAGTAGTGTATATAAAACTGAAATAAATTACATGTAATTAAATGTATTGAATTTTATTCGAGAATGTTATTTTATTTTTTTTATTTGTTCATAAGCATAAAGAATTGTTTTTTCAACCTACATATTTTGCTTAAGTGTAAATTCTGAATTAATTAAAATATGTTGGTACATGAATCTTACTGTATGTAGATTTTTCACTGCAGTGAAATTACTTTTACAATTTTCAAACACTCGGCAGATATGATAACTATGACTACTGTCCATGTTAAATCATTTGCATATCAGTACATATCCAAACATTTCTGACTCAGCATGCCATCTGTCAGCCCTGAAATTACTGTGTCTGCATGTTTAAAAATATGTTATGTAATCAGACAATCATTAACTCAAATTTAAATATAATTTTCCTTTACAACAAGGGAGGTTTCCGTCACCATCACTATATAAGGATCACCACTTACCTCATGTGTTACATCAAGGAAAAGAAACTTCTGCTTAGATGTAAGTGGATGTTTTTGGGGGTTAAGGTTTTATTCTATAGCCATGCTTTAACGTCTTCATTTCTTGCAGTGTGTGGAAATCAAGAACTATGGCTCGTCAGACTGAAATGGTGTTGCTTCTTATTCTCGCCATAGCAGCGACTGCTTTTGGTAAGGGTCTGAGCTTTATTAAGGAGGATACATTTAACTCAGAATAATACAGTTGCCAAAGCACAAATACATCAAAAAAGTATTTAAATTTGTATACCTTGTATTTGCACATTTGTGATTTGTTAAAATTGTGAATTGCTTGGCATATCAATGATTTTTTAACAAAAATATCTGTATTCTGTATGCCTAAAAAAATGAAAAGAAGTTATTATGCATGCTGATCTTCATAATTTATTCTCCTTTTAAGCCTCAGAAGTGGAGCGTCTGTCAGGTAAAATTTAAATTCCGACACAAATTGGATGGGATCAAGAGCAGCAATCATCAGCACTAATATTTCCTTTCTTTTTCTGTTTTAGATGACTATTTTGAAAAGCTCATAAAAGGTAAATAAACAAAAAACGTAATCACAACAATCACGAAACATTATTACGGTATTGACTAACATTTTAAGATCTTTTTTTTTTTTTTTTAATAACTTAAGCATACCAGAGTTGAATGCAGAGTCGTGGCCAATACCTGTATAACCTGGGATCATAAGAAACATCATATTTAACAAGTGACAGCAGCTGTCTAATATATTTATTTAATTTTATTTCCAATGATTCAGAAGCTCAAGAGCGTAAAGCAACTGAAAAGTGCTCCAAATGCTGTCCGACTGGCTGGGTGGAATTTGGCAGTCGCTGCTTCTTATATCAGGGAAGCAAATTGAACTGGGGTTCTGCTGAGGTTCCAATCACTTCATTTATTTCTTCATTCACTTTTGTTGTGTTTATATAATAGAACACAGTGTGATTATATGTTTTGCTTTGATCGCTATCACAGCTTTTCAGATCTATACTGATGTGTTATTATATTCGATTGGCATTAAGCTGTAGGTTAGCAGTCTATTTAATCTTAAAGATGTTTCAAATATTAACTTACATACACATTCATATAAAATATACCAAAGGAGTTTAATTGTTGGTTCTCTTACAGATTCATCCTTTTTATTTTAGATTTATTAGGCATCCTTTGAATTGTATGAGTGCCTACAGAGCCTAAGCAGGAAGATTAGTATTCATGTGCAAGCAGTTCAATATAGACAGCATATAACAGATAATAGGAAAAAAAACAGGGAACAGTTTTAGGTCATACACGATATAGGGACTAGAATCCAATAATTCACCATTTACTCTCCAAAACAGATGATAGAATTCGCATAAAATGAACAACATAATTTGAAAAGGCATTAAGGCTTTGCATTAAGTTTATTGTCCATGTAATTTTATTAAAGGCACCTAAAAAACACCAAGACGGAAATGAATAAAATTTTCAGTGGGGTGGTCATGTTATTGTGAGTTATCATCCTGTACTGGCGTGATAATAGATTTAATAAAATTAAATAACTCAAAAACAAGTAATACAACAGATGATGTCAATTTAAAAGTAAAAAAATAAAAACAACTATAACTTTAAAATTATTGTTCACATAAATAAAAAAAAATACTTCCATAATTTCTGCACCTACCCCTTTACTCTTAAAGTAAATATTATTTTTTAATTGCATATATACAGTACAGTATATAGTGTGACAGAAACTTAGGCTTAAAAAATGATGTGAAATTTTGCATGGTTGATGAATGTGGACTGATGCCCAAGCTGTTTCTCTTTTTCTAGCGACACTGTGTGAATCTCGGTGGACACTTGACCTCGATGCAAAATGAAAACGAATACCAGCTGGTCAAGTCGATCATCCGTACTTATGACAAAAATGAGAATCCAACATGGATCGGCCTGTCTAGCTGTCAGACGGTCCGTTGATAAGTATCAAAACATATTTATCATATTACATAATCAGATGATGACACTCTCAAATAATCAAATATTATGGCCTATAATGGATGGTCCTCTGTTCATCCTTTCAGAAATATAACTTTTTTTGGTCTGACGGCACCAAGCTGACTTACACCAACTGGAATCCAAGAGAGCCAAATCGTATATTTGGAGAGTGCTGTGTGCAGATGAACTATGGCTGTAAGCAGATGTCAAAACAGTTTCTTCTTTTCTCCTGTTTGGTGTGTGTCCTTTTTGATGCAAACATAATTATATAATGTGTATTTTTCTTTCTGTGTCTGTAGCATACAAGCACTGGAACGACATCAGCTGTAACAAGAAAGTTCCCTTTGTGTGTGTCAAAAAGCTTTACTGAAGTGCTTACAGCATCACCATACCAGCTAATATACAATTATTCTATTAAGATTTTCTTGTCACTGGTGGCTTTGAAAAAACCTCATTGTGACAAATTAATATGAGCAATAAACAATCTTCTGAACTTTGGTGTTGATAAAATCATTTTATTATCAATTAGGAAGATATACTCAGAAGAAATACGTCGTTTTCTCCTTTATTAAATTTTCCGAAAATAAATATTTTACATTTTAATTATATTCACGGTTTCCCATGAATGGTATATAGTTTTATAGTTATGTAGTTTAATCCTTTATAATCAGTGCATGCCAAGTGGCAAATGTATATAAGACCCTAAACCTAATTAAATGAATTAATAAAACCTAATAAATAAATTAATAAATCTGTGCAGGCCACACACTCTGTGTTTTTTTTTAAAGGGGAAAACAAATGATGGTTAAAATGTTCTGAGCTTTAAGGGCTACACCCATTTCTCAAAAACTTTAGCATTTAAAAAACATTGAGGTAAGACCATTGTTAAAAAGATGCAAGAATTATAGAATTTCAGTTACCACCAGCGGATGTGTGCACATCTGTGTGTATACCTCACCTCCATCTTTACCTTCATTGTCATCAATAATAAAGTGATAACCTGCAGCATGTCATAGGAATTGAACCCTACATGAGCGACTTACAAAAAGTGCTTTGACGTTTCCATAATTGGATAGATACTTACACTGGGTTAATAGGTTACAAACAAAGTTCCATCAGCCAAACAAAGTTTAGAAAAGTTGTTTATTTTTTTTTTTGTGGTATGGGGGGGATTAGTCCAAGTATTGAAGAGACAGATATGTCTTGAATCGTCGTTTAAAGATTGTCAAAACCTCAGCTATATGGACATCCAGAGGGAGTTCATTCCACCACCTAGGTGCCAAAACAGAAAAGAGTCTGGATGAATGTCTTCCTCGATCCCTGAGATATAGTGGGATGAAGCGAACACACACACACACACACACACACACATTCCCTCCTATCCTCCAGCACTGGAGGATAGGAGGGAATGTGTGTGTGTGTGTGTGTGTGTGTGTGTGTGTGTGTGTGTGTGTGTGTGTGGTGTGTTTAGAGCTCAAAGGTAAGTGGGTGCTGGGCCATTTTTAACATTGTAGGCAAGCATCATGGTTTTGAATTTGATGCGGGCAGCTACAGGAAGTGGAGAAGTGGGGTGGTATGGTAGAATTTGGGAAGTTGAAAACAAAACATGCAGCTGCATTCAGGATTATCTGTAGAGGACGACTGGTGGACAGAGACAAACCTACATCTAGGCATTTTTTGGCAGACGCCCTGCCAGGAGTGAGCTGCAGTAGACCAAGTCTTGAAATAACAAGGGACTGAACAAGCACCTGAGTAGCCTGTGAAGAAAGAAATGGGCGGATTCGTGCGTGGGGAAAATGACAGATGATTGTCCAGAGTTAACCCAAGATGGCAGGCATTGGCTGAAGGAGTGATGTGATTGTTGTCCAGGGAAAATCACAAGGTTTTGCCTGGGGATAAATCGGTAAGGATGAACAGCAGTTCGTTTTTTTACTCAGATTGAGCTTCAGCTGATGAGCTTACAACACTTTGTATTAATGTTTTAAGGACTGCCATATGAAAAGGCAGACAGAAAATGTATGTGGGCGTCAACCTGAAATAATAATATCACTGATTACATTAAAGATGATGATCCTATTTTTAGCTTTAACATTTGAACTATTTCTACAAACTCTTTACACATCAATGGCAGGTCCTTATGCTAGCAGTAATGATATAATAAAGTTCCCTGGGTTCAAAGTTTATGTGGCTTATAAACAGAGGTACATTGACTCGCGTTACTGTAATTGAGTAGTTTTTTGGTGTACTTCTACATTTTAAAGTAGTTTTTCAAATCTGTAACTTTACTTTTACTTAAGTATGTTTTGTTTGAAGTCTTGTAATTCACTACATTTTACATCATATGCGCTACTGAGTAAAACTAATGAATGAAAATGCAAAAAAAATATGATGCTTTGTATAAACCAGGGGTATCCAAATCCAGTCCTGGAGGGCCAGTGTCCAACACAGTTTGGTGCTTCTTCTTCTCAAACACAGCTGATTTAACAAATCTGTTAATTACGAGGATCAGTGGGTGTGTTTAGGTGTTGGTGAATTACAAACTGTGCTGGTCACTGGCCCTCCTGGACTGGATCTGGACACCCCTGGTATAAATGCTTGGTTTCGCTCTCCTGTGTGTATCTTGTCCTGGTCGTGCGCTGCTCCAGACTTCACTCCAGGTTTTCTGACTGTTTCCCCACATCGGCATCTACCTGACCTTCCACGCGGTCGCTTCCGCCCTGAGAGAGACGCGGGAAAGAGGAAAGAGATTGTGATTTTGGCGTTTTTATATTTGGTTGTGTATTCTGGTTTTGACTTTTTGCCTCCCATTGACTTTGATTATTGCTTTGTCCCTTTGATTTGGTTGGTCTTTGTATATATTTGTAGATAATTTAACTGTATGTTTGTGCACTCACCAGTATTAGGGGCGTGGCCGCTATTTATTTTGGGACGAGGTAATTTATTCACTGTTTTTGGTTTAGGGAAGGTACCTGTATTTTTGTTTGTGTTTTTTTTTTTGTGCAGGTAATCTAGCTACTAAATATAAATACCATTAAGTTTATTATTCCTTGTCTGGGTCCACCCTGAATCTGATCCCCCTCCTCCTGTTGTGGGGTGTGTGTGTGTGTCTGTCTGTGTGTATTTTTATTTTTTTTTATAAAGCAAGACAAACCTCATTATTTCATCAGTTAATGACTGGATCTAGTTCTTTCTGCCATATACCACCATTTCCATACAGTTTATAATAGAACCCTGAACCATTCTTTTGCTGTTTGGCGGACAATAGACTGGGGCGTAACGCCATGTTTAAGTGACCACTTTGATTTTCAAGCAAATTTTTTATGAGCTACATTTTACTTTTACTTAAGTAGATTTACTTAGACCTCAGTAAAATTTCACTGAAGTAACAGTACTTTTACTTGAGTACAAAATTTTAGTACTCTTTCCACCTCTGCTTATAAAGTTTATCTTTATATTAGTTACAAGTAAAATAAATTATGCTCTCCATCATGTTTATGTTTTTGTTTACATGCCTAGGTAATGTTTGTACGTTCCTCTCTAATTTCTATAAACAATTAACCTTAACAACAACAAAAAGCCACAACAGTTCACACATTTCAGTAGGTATTAATCAACCCCCAAATAAAAGTAAACCAACATTTAGAAACCAGGTGGTAAAAGATGCACACCCTTCAATAATTAGTTCAAAAATAGTTAATCTTCAAAAAAGTTATTTCTTTATAAAAAGAAAAGTAACAATAATGACAGTAAAAAATATATTACAAATAATAAATAATAAAATTTATGTTTTTAATGTATTTTATCATTATACTTTAATAATAATACTTTCATTGTAAATACCCTGAACATGAATAATCAGGAATATGTAAATAACAAACAAACAAATACTACTATTACTACTACTACTAATAATAATTTATATATAATAAATAACACATTACGTTCATAGAACGCATAGGTTACAAACAGTGAGTAGGAACCATTTAATATTTTCTTCGGTTTCAGAGGTGGGATTTGCAAGGCGTGCCGCGCACATTCGCTGATCTTCAATTCATTGTTTTCCGGAAGTAGTGCTTTTGGATTGTTTGTAGATCGGATACCTTACCGGAAATTCCGGTGTTTGTTCACTTCCGATGAAAGCCGGTGACAATGAATGTGTTTTTGCGGACTTTTTGATGTTTGGTTACACAATTTTTTAAGGTACGAATTTTGAAAAACTAAACTCTATTCTTATACGCATACGGATGTTTTAATATAAATAATTTGTTTACTTTGTAAATGTTATAGAATGGCAGCTGACACACTGGCTGAGTGTTTGACAGGTCTCGTGCAGCTAGCACGGAGTTAAAGGAATTAGCAGCGATTCAGGGATACAGAACTCTTTCTTTCCTGTATGTTAAATTTTATTCATATATAAATTTTAGTGTGTCCGCGATGTTGAAGAGGTGTTTAGACGTTTAGTCAACGTTGTTCAAGGGATATGTTCTGGTTATAGATGAATAATCCGGTTCATTCTGCTCTTAATTGCTCGCGCGCGCACATCATGGTTTATTTATCAGATTGCTGTGAGAGCAGTGACTGTTTTATTCAGGTTTATTGACATAACTGTAGCCTCAGATTCCTGATCTTGGCTGTGAGAAGAAAGCCTGATGTGGGTCTCTCCTGTTTTAGCTCATCCATCTGAAGCTTGAGTTTTGATGTCTCTTGAATATTGAGATGCTTTTCCTGCTTTCCATGGTTGCACAGAGTGACTATTCATTCTATTTAAGTTCTGCCCGGATCCAAACAAACAAAGAAACAAAAATAATAATTATGTGCACCACCAACATTCACCCATTCTGCACAAAATCATGTCGCCTGTGCATCATGTTGCGCCTCAGATCAGAAAGCTCCTTGTCTTACACTAGCTCGTGTGATGATGTTTTATCATAAACTGGAGCATGTAGGTCACTTACCATGAAGATGTCAACATTATTGAGAGAGTGCTTGTTTTTATCGTACTAAATATGTACCTGCTGCATTTCTGGCTGTATGACGTGGTGTCAAAAAGTTTCGAGACTAGTTCCGTAACACTCCAACAGATGGCAGCACAAGGATGCACACACAACCACAGGATGCAAAGATTTTAATAAGTCAATGTGCCAAAAGACATCATCCTGTGTACATCAGGAGGTGTGCAACTGGTACTATTCTAACCTCATGTGATAGTGAAACCAACCGGAGCTGTGGCATGCAGATCTCTAACTTTTTGATACCCTCTCGTATTAGTTCAGATTCAACTTGTCCCTCTTATAACCACTATAATCAGCGAAACCCCATTGGATTTTATAATCGTTTCCCAGGTCACAGTGAGTTCAACATGGGTCTGTTATCTGACCCGAACCGAAGGAAGGCTCTGACCAGTCTCCTCACCCGCCTCAACACTCCCATATGGTAAGCACTCACTCAACAAGCTTAGTGGTGTGATTGTGTGAGAAACTGATAAAGGAATAAAAAATAACTGTTATTGGGTGGAGTATATTGAATCTGTCTTAAATGTTGGATGCTATTCAGGCATTTTATAATCTGTGTAGCCATGAGTTGGTCAAGTAACATCTTTTTAATGCTATGATTGGCCCACAGTGTGGTGTGCTACCTGGCGGGCATCGCCTGGTTCATGGGCCTGGCATTCGAGCCGTTCACTCTGAGGACGTACATGTCGGAGAACGCGATGGGTTCCACCATGGTGGAAGAGCGGTTCCCTTCAGGAGAACGAGCTTTGGCTACCGCACAGGAGTTTGCAGCTCAGAAGAAAAAGGTTGGGTAAGTAGATCAGTCTGTCATAAAGTGGAATGAAAACCAGGGACTGTGTTGAAATGCCTTATAGAAAATGAATATGCCGCTTGTGTCGCTCTCGGTTGATGAAGGGGCATGCCAGTCGACTGGCTGGTGAAGACGATGCAGGCCAGGGGGCTGGAGGTTTTCACTCAGAGCTTCTCGCGCACGCTGCCTTTCCCTGACGAGAACAAGGAGAGATTTGTGAGTTTCTACACCGGATACATAAACAGCTTTATCGTCATGACAACATATTGTACAACATTTCATAATTAATGAAGCAGCAAAACATAATTTAATAAAGTGTTGGATCACCTCAATCGCCTTAGACTTTTACAGCATACTGTAAGGATTGATATATGTAATGTGTTATTTTTATATAGCAATATATTATTTATTCTTCATTCGTCTTTCTTTCTCTCTTGTTTTTCTTGTGTTTCACTCTCAGATGGTTCGAGGCACTAATGTATACGGGATCTTGCGAGCACCCCGAGCGCCACGGACAGAATCCCTGGTGCTCAGCGCCCCCTGCAGTCCCGGCAACAGCAACAACCAGGCAGTCGGCCTTCTCCTCAGTCTCGCCCAGTATTTCAGGAGTGAGAGGCTTTATAAACTATAATTACATTAAAAATTATACACTTTTTCATTATCATTAAAATTATTTACGGAGTGTTCGATTAGCCATTTCTGTGTATGTCTGTCTATTTATTTGTTATTATGTGAAGTCAGGCATGAAAATCAAGACATGAGACTAATGTGAGGTGAGGGGAAAGTGGGTGGAGCTTCCAGGGTGTCAGACAATAATAGAGAGACAGGATGATAAACATATTTCGGGGTGACTAGGTAACTCGTAGCAGAGTTATAGAGAGTATAAAAAGAGTTCCTGGGCAAAAATGTAACACAAAACATAATAATAAGAAATAAAATGCACACAGTCTGAAATGACAGGACTTCTCTGGTTTTTTCTGTTTGTTTTTGCTACCCTGAACTGCTATGTAACACCAAGTGTACTGTTTCTAATGTTATAATCCCAGGTCAGGTTTTCTGGGCGAAAGACATCATATTCCTGGTGAACGAGCACGATCTCATCGGCATGCAGGCTTGGTTAGAGGGCTACCATCACACCAACATCACAGGTGAATTACACATCTCCTCTCTACACTAAAAGAAAAATTTTATATAATATATGAAATATATGTAAAGAATTAAATACATATTTGTATATATAGGCAATGAACATGAATATTCAGTGGATATTCAGAAGAGGTGCAGCAGTTAAATGTGACAGCATAGCACATTACATTACACAGTACATTAAATTCATACACACAATATGCAGTCATTAAAATAAAAAAAATAAATAAAAATACATGAAATTAAAGAAATTGCATAAAGTTGAACTTGACTATGGTAATCTTTATCCAATTATGCAATTAATTGATTGAATCCTAACAACAGGCTTCAAATCTTTCAAAAGATTAGCCTTATATTAACAAAAATATGAAACTTTTATTAATGTTATATTAATTATCTGTATTAATGTATACATGTATACATTTTAATTGATTTGTTCAAGTATCAATTATTTATACATGGGTTTAGGTTCTTCCTTTTTTGGTAGAAATTGCTTGATACACAGAATCAATTTTAAATGTCTAATAAGCAACACTACAAAACTGACCTCAATCTTTTTACATTTATTATTACTATTATTATTATTATTATTATTATTTCCAAAAGATCTGAAATATGAAATTGAGACATTTTTTTACAATATTTTTTATATTCTCGCTTGCATGGCATAAGGAGGTAAAAAAGAAATAAGGCTTTCCTTTGAGATTGAATTTGTATATTTAAACAGCTTAAATGTTCTAATTAATAATAATTAAAAGGTTGCCTTTTTCTTTTTGCCTAAATCCTACTGTGCCGGACTAATTGTGCTGGTCGATCATTCAGGGATGAGCTACACGCCGCTACAGGGCCGGGCTGGCTCCATTCAGGCTGCTCTCTCGCTGGAGCTCAGCAGTGACGTCATCACCAGTCTGGACCTGGTACTGGAGGGCCTAAACGGACAGCTCCCTAACCTGGACCTGGCCAACCTCTTCCACGCCTTCTGCCAGAAGCTCGGCATCCTCTGCACCATTCAGGGGAAGGTAAGAGACACTTAGAAGTTATCGGAATCATTCATGATGCTGACTGATTTTATCTCATGTTCCTGTGTGGAAACCATGTAGAGTTAAGAGTATAAGACGTGTGTGTCGTCCCTCAGCTCCAGAGAAACGACTGGGAAAGTACGGAGGGTTACACTCAAGCCGCACAGACCATGATGCTGATGGTGCTGAAGCAGGCGAGCGGCCGGCCCTGGGGTGACCACGGGCTCTTCCTGCGCTACCACATCGAGGCTGCGACTGTCCGCGGCATCAACAGCTTCAGACACTACAAGACTGACGCCACCACTCTGGGCAGGTCAGCCTTGTTTCCATCGCTGTCTGTTCAACACCAGGGGCCTTGTTTATCAATGATGCATATCGTTTGCAAATGGGCTTAGAAGGTACATAGGAAGGAACATGGGTACTAATGTTTTATATACGCTTCATAAGCGCTTCACAAGTCTTATCATTTTGATTCATACACATTCACATCTCATACAAAATTAAATAATTATTTTGATTGTGTAAAGCTGCATTGCGATCAATTGTTAATTGTTAAACGTGCTATACAAATAAAATTCAATTGAATAAAGCTCAATAGGTTACAGTTAAACCTTGCATTGCGAGCATAATTTGTTTCAGAAATGTGCTTGTAATCCAAAGCACTCATATAATAAAGCAGATTTCCCCAAAAGAAATAATGGAAACTTCGTTCAACAACCCAAAAATGTTCATATAAAAATAATGAATACAAAATATAAAGTAAAAATAAAAAAATTAACCTGCACTTTAAATTTAAAAAGAATTTTGGCTGGCCTGAGGGAGATGACAGAGAGGAGAGGGGGACAGGTGTTATTGTGTAGGAATACTGGAATCATCTTCATTTTCTATGACTTTAACAAGAAACCTCTCTGAAGACACTTACATTTGCCTCCTTTTGAGGATTTCATGGAAACGTGGTGTTGCATTGTCAGATTCATCTTGCGCACTGCTGCAGACTTTAACTTTTTTCTTCATGGAGGCCATTGCTGCAGTACTGTTCCTAAAGAAGTTACTACACATGGACAAAAAAAAAAAACGCTAAAAGTACACACACACATGGTCACAGTGTTGTAGTAAACAGTACACACACACACACACACACACACGCACGTTGTTGGCTGTACGAGTGACGCACCAAGCATGAGAGACGATTACCCATAATTCCTCAACACAAGAAAGAGAAGAACCATTGGCTCAGTTGTGATCACATGTTGCTCACAGACCAAGTTACTCGCAATCCAAGGTTTTAGTGCATATTCCATCTGCTTATTTAAATACAGACACAATTAACCATATATGCAAATATTAGGTGCAAACAGAAATAATACCACCAGTGATAAATGAGAGAATGCACAATTGTATTCCTGACTAGGTAGTTTAGTGTGTGTGTGTGTGTGTGTGTGTGTGTGTGTGTGTGTGTGTGTGTGTGTGTGTTTTATTTCGTTCTGCTTAAACATTAGATACTGATCTGAGATCAGTCACATGATACTGATGATCAGTCGAAATACATCTTTCAGATGAGTGCCATCAATGACGCAATAAGTAAAAATGTGACCTCAGTATTAATGTCAGAGTAAAAACAGCATTGGATTAAAAATGAATGATTATGAATAAATCTTAAACTTTCTTCCCTTGACATTTCTCAGACTGTTGGAGGGAATGTTCAGGAAGCTGAATAATCTCCTGGAGAGACTTCACCAGTCCTACTTCTTCTACCTGATGCCCTCGCTGTCTCGCTTCGTCTCTATCGGATACTACATGCCTGCGTTCGGCCTGCTCGCTGCCATCCTGCTCCTGCGAGTATCCTCTCCGCTACACAAGTCTCTAAAATAGAAGAAAAACATTATATTAGCACTTATTCATGACTATTTATGTTTAGTTTTTTGTTTTTGTTTTGTTTTTTGTAAATAAAAAGGTTCAGATAATCATAAATATCCATAATGACTTAGGTTGATTTACGTCATTGTGTTTTTATACACATAGCAGTACTTTTTTCTTATTGAATGTACTAATGTGTGCACTTTACTGAACTACATCATGTCCTAAAGTGAGTAGAATAATTTAAGGTTTTAGTAAAAATGTCTTGAGGATCCTTGACTACAGTGCAGGCGTTGGATCTGTGGGTGCAGATTGGGAGTCCGGCTCCAGTGACCCAGGATGGAGTTGGTGAAGTAGTACTGGTCAGTATGGAGAGATTATCTGTTGTAGCCGGTCAGTTTAAATTGTATACAATCCCACATACAGTCGAATCTTGGATTGCGACAGTAATTTGCTCCAGAAGTGTGCTGATAATACAAAGCACTCGTATATCAAAGTGAACTTCCCCATAAGAAATAATGGAAATTCGAATGATTCGTTCCACAACCCAAAAATATTCATATAAAATAATGAATAAAAATTATAAAGTTAAAATAAAAAAAATTAACCTGCACTTGACCTTTGAAAAGAATCATGACTGGTGTGAGACGAGAGGTGGAGGAGGAGTGGGGGGGGGAGTGGGGGGGGGGGGCTCCTGTGTAGGACGACTTTCTCTCACACTAACACACCAAAGGAACCGATGCTCTGTGACAGAGAGTCTCACTGGCAAAGTCTTTAACAAGGAACCTCTCAAATAACTCTTGCTTTTGCCTGCTTTTAAGGATTTTGTGGAAAATGTGATGTTGCATTGTCGTTAAACAGAATCATCTCCCACACTGCTACAGCGTTTTTAATTTTTTTCTTCAAGAGGGCCATACAGTTACTGCTTATAGTACAGTTATGAAAGAACAGACATGCAATGAGGCTGAGCATGGCAGATGAATACGCACGATCCCACAGCACAAGAGAGAGCGAGAGAGAACCATTGGCTCACTTGTAATCACGTGACGCTTGGCAGACAAAGCCTACAGTACTCGTGTATAAGGACTTCGCTCGTTTGTCTTGTTAAAATGTATTAATAAATTTTGCTCGTTTGCAAAACACTCACAGACTGAGTTACACTGAGTTACACACAATCAAACCAATTAAAAACCAAATCCAGGGTTCCACTATATTTAGTTAAGGTTACATGTATGTGATTGGCATTAGTGGCTTAGTGGTTTTGTGTGAATGCATATTCTTCACCTCATTGTCTTGGTGTGTGTTGGTGTGAATCTTTTTCTGCAGCCGTCCAGTCCGGGTGTCCTTTCAGTGCTGACCCCGATAGTAATCAGTCACCTGACGGGCGTGGCTCTGTACACACTCCCCGTCCTGTCTCAGGAAACGGCAGTAGAGCACTTCCCCGTATCTGAGACCGAGGCTGTGGTTCTCACCGCCATCGCCATCTACACTGCAGGCTTGGCGCTACCCCACAATACACACAGGTACCACACACATACACAGTTAAGGCTTCAGTGATTAAATATACGTTGCATTCGTTCTACTGCTGTCTGTATGAATCACAATAAGACTGTGCATGATCACCAAACTGATGACAATCAGTCTATGTTGTATGTGGTTAAAGGAGAGTGATGAAACATAAGGATGTGTTATCTGTCTCAGCAGCAGGTTGAATTCTCGTTCCCTCCCTGAAGTTAATTATATCATTGTAACAGCGCATTACAAAGTATTTACTCTCAGTACTAGTTTTGTGACTAGTTTAGCTCAACATTGAATTTAAACGTGTGTTCCAGGTTGATCTCGGGCGAGGGCACGGAGCAGGGTTGGCGAGTGCTGAAATTGGCCGGTCTGCTCTACCTGGCCGTGCTGCTCGGCTGCACGGCTCTCATCAACTTCTCCCTGGGCTTCATCCTGGCCGTCACGATGGTGCCAGCTGCTGCCTGTGTCACGCCACACATGCCCAAGTACGTAGTAGTATACACACACACTAACACACACACACACACACACACACACACACACACCCCTACACTAAACTCATTGGCTCATCTTATTAACATTAGGTCACCGCAGTCTCTTCAAATCACAATGTTTATTATCAAAGTTATTTTGATATATTATATAGGCCTCCAAGCACCAAAGTCACCTAAGATCCTATGTGTTTTACGGAACAGAGCATTATATATTTCTAAATAAAAAAAGAATTATATGGCTGTAATGAATAGACAAAATATTCTTTGAATTGAAAATTCTAATTACAAATCTGCAAGTGTCTCTGAAGATGATTTTACTCTGAAAGTTGTCTCAAAAACGGTCTGAACGAAAAATTCCAGGTTGTGTCGGTTTTGAGATCATTTGAAAGAAACACATTATACTGCCAAAAGTATTCGCTCACCTGCCTTCACATGCATATGAACTTGAGTAACATCTAATTCTTAATTCACAGGGTTTAATATGATGTTGGCCCCGTCCCCTAACAGCTTCAACTCTTCTGGGAAGGCTTTTCACACAGTCGTGTGCAGTCATGTTAGGTTGTTTTTCAGGAGTTGGGCTCGGCCCCTTGCCTCCAGTGAAAGGAACCTCTCAATGCTTCAGCATACTAAGATATTTTGGATAATTTCATGCTCCCTGCTTTGTGGGAACATTTTGGGGACGGCTTCTCCTAGTTTGGTGTGGAAGAACTTGACTTTTGGCAATATAGTGTATGTTTTTTATTTGCATAAACGTTTTATAATAAACCATCATGATTTAATATTAAGTAAACAAAAATCATGATCATGAGTTGTCACTAACATTTTATGTATTTATTTATTTTTATATCCAGTCATGATCAAAGACTATAATAACTTTGTTTCTGGACATTCCCAGTTTATTTCCAGCCATGTTTTCCCTCATTAGCTAACTCAAAGCATGGAATCATTTTGTTTATAATCTGTCTGAAAGCTCAGTCAGGCTGAAGTATACACTTCAGTCAAATTGAATTGATTGGATTCAGGGTCATCCTGTTGACTTTGAGATGTGAGTAATCCTTTTAATAATCAGTCCATCCAAATAAATGAGTCAATGTCTGAGCATGCCTCGTGTATGAGTAATTATGAGCTCATTGTGCAATAAATCAGTTTAGGAGGATGGATGGATCTTTCTCGTTTGTTCCCAGATCACGCTATTCTTCTTCCTATAATCGCTTTGTGTCATTTTCAGACAGAGCTCTTTAATATTGTGCATTTTTATTGTTTTCAAGCGCAGGTTATCTCTGCACCTAGATGAGGCAAATATCAAATGTGAATAACTTTAGGATTTCAAGGTTCATTCTCTTAAATGGGGCCTGTGATGCAAAATTCACTTTCTAGTCATGTTGAGACATTGCGATGGGTCTCCAGACTGTGTGAACACACACAAAAAACATGAGATATAAAAATGACCCGCTATTTTGCGTTTTCAATTTTTTTCCCCGTAACAAACAAACAAGCTAGCTAGATTTGCCCCCTAATGTGATCTTGAGACTCTCCCCTGGCTCAATGCTCAGCGCCCTCCGTAACATTTTTTTTTTTTAATATAATGAAAGGAAGCCCTGACTGGATGTCGGTTGCTGCTTGTCAGTGCAAACCTTTCTCCGTCAGAAGGAGGATGGAGGAGCAATGGGAATTTGGAGAGGTTGTGGAAGTATACACTGTAGAAGTGTTAAGGAGAATTGAGAGAGAGGCTATGGAAAAGTACTTGATAAAAGAGGATTTAATCTGAAAGGAAGATGAGGGAGATCAAAAGCAGAAGGTAGTGGCAATGCAACTTACTGGATGTCGACCACCTTAAAACAAGAAGAACAAATAAGTCCAGGCTAGTAGGCAGTGGCTAACTGCTAAAAACTAGCCTAGCAGTCTTTCACTGTTAAAAAGGGCTAGGTTAGACGTTAGCAGCTAGCCGTTAATGGCTAATCTCGAAACATGATAATCTTTAGCTCTTAAAAATGACTAGATTAGCCGTTGGCATTCAGCAGCTTTTAGCTAACTGCTAAAGGGTAAAATAGTGATCTTTAGCTCTCAAGGAGGGCTAGGTTAGCAATTAGCAGTTAGCAGCTAACTGCTAAAGATTAGCTCTCAAGACGGGATACAGTGGAGAACAGGGATGTTTTCAATCCCTGCTTTTTAATTCGCTGTGAAAATGAACTTCCTCAAAGCGGTGTTCAGGGGCACTAGAGACTGAAACAGCATGTTTGGAAAAGGAGTGCAAAAGAAAGAGAATCAATGAATTGAATATCAGAATTCATGATCTGAGATGTTTAAGCTGATAAATGAACACACACACACACATTTTGGAGACACTGGTTTAAAAAGGAGTACCATATATGACCTTTACAGGCAGGTTAGGTGAGTTTGTCATATTTTAATGATTCCTGCTCAAATGTACAAAGCGCCAACCCCAGGATTTACAGCAGCCGGTATAATGTCTATTAGCGCATGTAGCTTGTGTGCTATGATTCATGTATTACTTTTTTTGTTTTTTGTTTATCATGTTGTGCGCACTTCATTAGGAGTCTGCATTTAGATTGCAGAAACACTCACCTGTGTCATTTTTGTGTCTGTGTCTTAGGTCTTTGGGTGCCTTGGCGATGGTGCTGCTCAGTCCAGGCTGCACACTTTTCTATTGCATCTTCCTCTTCCAGGACCTCCAGGAAGCGCCGGTTACGCTGCCCGAGTGCTGCGTGCTCTTCCTGTCCGTCATCTCTCAGGGCATCCTGGACCACGCCCTCTACGGTTCGCTGATCTACCCGCTGTTGGCGCTGTTTGTGTATCCGTGCTGGCTGTTGCTCTGGAATGTCCTGTTCTGGAAATAACGGGATGAGCAAACTGAGCCTTTTTCAGGAGGGAAACAGATCATAAGAAGAACTCGGCTTGGAGGTGGGGCTGTCTGTAGAGGGCGTGGTCAGGAGTGTGGGTGGAGCTACTAAAAGGAAGACCTAAAAAAAAAGATTTTCTGCTGCAAGCAATGTCTTTGTATGTTGTTTATATTTGTTTAAGGAAACTACACAGGAAGGTTGCTTGTTTAACACTGGAATTAAGTGTTTTTTTTTTTAATTAAGGTTTTTGTCTGGATACCTGATGCTTCAGAATAGCTAGCAGGAAACACTGGGTCTTGATAGTAATGAACATTTCAGTATGTGAACATGCACTTGCAAAGAGAACAAGTTCATGTTTCAAGCCTTACTGCCAGCAAATATCTGATAAACCTGGTACTTTCCTCTCAATAATGTGACGAGCTGTTTTGAACAAAGCAAACGAGGCGTGACGTCATGAAGGCGAGCATACGCCACACTATCCCAACCTGCTAGTTTGGTTTTCGTTCTTGGGAAACCTGTTTTTAAGTTGATGGGCACGGTTTTTTTTTTTAGTATTTGTTTTCCTTACTTGATTTGAAATTTCCTTTTTTTATTGTTAATAAAATACCTAAAACCTGAAAGTCTGTAAATGAACTCTGTCCTTGTAAGACATTCACACTCAAAATAAGTATTCTTGAGGATTTCCTTACAAACAAACACTACATCTACGACCACAGGTAACGCAACATAATTTTTAATTCGGAGTAATTTACTACCAAACTTCCTTTGTTCATCATTGATGCCATCATGTTACCATCAGAAGAGAGGCACATTTTTCATGTTTAAGTGCATTTAAATCCAAATTCTTGCACATGATGTTTTTTTGTACAAAATTTGTTATAGATTTTTTAGTACTATTATTATTTTTTACAACTCTTTTCTTCCATTCATACAAAGACATTTAGTATTTTCAAGCATTAGTGTTCCAACACAAAATTAAAAGTTACAGAACAAATATTTGTATGCCAGAAAAGCAAGCAGCATATTAGATAATAGACTAAAAAACACCATAGCTGGTTTTGCATGCAAAAAAGTTGCAACTAGGGTGGTTCAGCCAAAAGCTAAAGTATCGTCAAAGCATTGTCACACCAAATACTGACTTTGTTAATTAATCCTTACTGAGCTTCATATAAATAAATAGAACCTGTCTGACAAAGGCAAGCATGCTAAAAAAAAAAAAAAGTAAAACAAGCTAAAGAAATTTAAGAACAGATGAGAAACAAAGTAATTGATTTATCAGTCTAGAAAGGGTTACCAAACCATTTATAAAACAAACTAGGGTGAGAGCCAGTATCCACAAATGGAGAGAACATCAAACAGTGGTGAACCTTCCCAGGAGAAGTATACCAAGAGCACAACCATGACTCATCCAGGAGCTCATAAAATACTTATAAAGTATTATTATATTATAGATTTATTATTATTATTAGATATATTATTATATATTAGAGATGGGAGTAAAATCGATTCAGTGATCAATTAATGATTCTTCTAGGTGGTAAGTCATGTACAGTATCGCCAGACAAAGGTGCATCTCATCCTATTTTAGTAATTCAATTAAAAAAGTGAAACACATACCTTATATAGATTTACACAGACTGATATGTTTCAACTGTTAAAAAAATATAGTTGAATGATTATGGGTTACAGCTAATAAAAACCTAAATTTCAAATTTAAATGTGGGAAAAGTTCAAAATTGGAGACTCATGGTGTCACGCTCTAATCAGCTCATTACTCAAAACACCTGCAAAGGTTTCCTGAACCTTTAAACGGCCTCTCAGTCTGAAAGAAAGTTTTGCATTTTAAATTCAATTACTAAAGTAAATAAACTTTTTGTTTCTTGATATTGATATTCTAATTTATTGAGATGCACCTGTATATTTATATTTGAAGTGGTAAAATATTCATTACTATCTAATCCTGCAGGTGGTGCATTCTAAACTACAGACAGTCCCCAACTTACAAAAAACATTTGAGTTAAGAATTTTCCCACATACGAACAGACTGCGATTCTACTTCCGGTTCAAACACGGAAGTAGTTCATATGTATTTTACAAAAGATAGACACTGCAGTACACCAAATACCAATATTTACAATTATATACAATATTTTTTAGTGAGCAAGTGAATGTATAAAAGGCCTAAAGTCAGATATATTGTTTATTGTGTGCGTGTGTGGGTGCGGGAGCGCTGAGTCGGTTTCAATGAATCTGTGCGAGAGCACAGCAATAGAAAATGTCTGTCCTGTAAATTAATAATCCTAATTTCAGAAAATCCACAACAATAGTCCAATACAGTGGAAAACAGCTCTGATGGCGTCAGGGATTCCACTGTTACGTTTCACTGTGAGATTAATTTCCTCAAGTGCGGTTGACACATGATGGCAGTGTGGGGAAAGGGAACAGAGATTTAGTCGAGCGGATTGGTATTCATGTCAAAAGACTCACTTTGTCAGATTTAAGAACAAATCCAATTTATGAACGTGCTCCCAGAATGGACCTTGTTCATAAATCGGGGACTACCTGTACTGACATGACACAGGCATGAAGGTTTGGACAGAACTGTAACAAAATCTTTTCTTTTATAAAAAAAAAAATGACATTGATTCTGGATATATATAAATCCGTGATAATTATAGAACTTCAATAACTTATTTATATTTACAGAATTGCAGGATATATGTGTGCGCGCGTGCGAGTGTGTTTGTGTACCACTTTAAAGGGTACACCTTTTTATGTATATTGTACTACTGTAGTGTATTAAAAGGTATACCCTTTAACTTTGTCCATCTGTCTGACGAGGAACGCTTAGGTTTACAGAAATACCCCTTTCCCCCCCGAGAGACAACGTTTAAAGTCTTGATTAAATACTACACTGTACACAGCAGGGTGCGCGCGGTCACAATTATTCCCCCGTCACAGTTTCCAGAGGAATGTAATATCAGACGGACTCACTTCCTGTTTTGATTTATTTCCCTCTTGTGTCAGAAGGGAAGACGATGACAGCGCTTTGCGTGTTTACCTCCACGTAACTCCCGTCTCTCTCTTTGTTTTTATTTCCCCTGTCCGTCTCTCTTTCTCTGTCTCTGTCTCTCTGGTCGCGGCGGGGTATTGGTTCTAAAGTAGGTTGTCATGGCTCTGAGTTCGGGGGTTTTGGCTCCGGTGTTTCCGGCTCCCGGGCTGCAGCAGGGCTCGAGCTCGGGCTGCGGCACGGTGCTGATGTCGGTGCGGGTGTCGGTGTCCCGGGCAACGCTGCGAGCTCTGCGGCCGCTCCGCTCTACGCTCTCCGGTGATGATGACGCGGCTCTCCGTCTGCAGCTCAGCATGGACCCGAACCGACCCGGAGACTTCCGTCTGACGCTCAGGGACTCCGGCAGTAACGGCAGGATCACGGTGAGAGTCTCTTGGCCTTAACACACACGCGCGCGCACACACACACACAGAGCACAAACTTCAAGTTTAAAATGAGCAGTATTAGTTAGCAAATATCAAACTCAGCTGCCAAGTGAAACCAAAAGTAAGATCTTGAGTTAGGATTATCTCGTTCGCTTTCTTTACACATCACTTCTCTGTACAGCTGATCAGTCTTCAACAAATCCAGCACACATGCTGATAGAAAACCATTTACAACCGTTTCCATCAGGATTCTGTTAACGTTTTCTAGAATTTGCTCAGCCACGCCCCCTTTTTCTTATAAGGAACAGTGTTAACAAACAGAAGGGGCGGGGTTAGATATCCTCCAAACATACTAAATTTTACTCACTCACTCATCATCTCTACCGCTTCATCCTGTGTTTTAGCCTATCCACGAGGCAGGTGCCAGTCCATCACAGGGCCCACACACACACACATACTCACATGCTCATTCACAAACTATGGACAATTTGGGAACGCCAATGCATAGAGGAGGGGAAAAAATATTTCCAGTTACGAATTGCGATTTTTTTTTTGTGTGTAGTGTTTCACGTATCGCCACACTGACTGCAAAATCGATTAAAAAAAACATTTTATATTCATAATAGAGATGAACCGGTCACTCGGTCAGTAACCAGAACTCTGTAGAGAATCAGTCTCAATTCCACTCATTACCCTCGCGCACACCAGTCTCAAAACACCACCAGCGCTAATTAGTCAAAAATCAAATGTGCTTGCACGCTCGCAGCCACTCGACCCGGCCTCTCACTGTCAAACTTTGAGTCTTTGGAGGTGTTTGAGGAGCTAAAATGGCACTATTTATAATCCTATGGACTATTTACGCATTTTAATCCTGTGTAGCGGGATGGAATTATTTGCCAAGTTTGTTTAGGAATAATAATTACGGCAGGGGACAGAGAGAGAGTGCCGAGTGCTGCTCAGTTAAATGTTAAACACTTCTATCTGAAGATAGTTTGTATGCTGCGCTGGATTTTTAAATAAGAAAACCTATGTTATTAGGAACGGGCTACATTTAATTCATCATTAAACTTTTTTAAAAGTGTAGGCATAAAAGTGTACCAAAATCGTGGAGAATTCATTCTGGAAATGTATAAAATCACGATTGAGGTTGTGATATTATCGTATCGGGAAGTGACTGGTGCTTCCAATCCCTTACTGATTAGCCTAATCTGCATGTATTTGAAGGAAACCGGAGTACCCGGAGGAACGCCACCAAGCACTCCACCAAACTCCATGCACACAGGGCCCCAAGGCGGAATCGAACTCTCAACCCGCACCACCACGATACAAACAATCGGCTTCAAGACCTGCCTATTTCTCGGTCTCACCGTTTATTCTGTTCATCACTCACAACTCGAGTTCCTACTCGCAAAAATACACTGATTAGTGTATTATTTTATTTTGTTGAACTAGTTAACTAATAAACATCATGGACTCGCATCTCCAAGATTGAGGGTTCGATTTTGGTTACTACGCTACACTTGTAATTTAACTTGCAGGCAGTAGATGGCTTAAAAAAAAAAGACCAACACCTCCTTTAAATACAGCGAAGCCTTAATCAAATAGTGAACATATTAACATGTTGTTCAGGTTCATCAACAATTTCCTAAAGCCAGAAGTCCACATGTGAAGAGCAGGGCCCAAAGAACCATATGAAAGCAAATGCTTATTCACAGCCTGTAAGATGCTTTCTTCTTTCTTGTCTTCAGTCTCTGGCAGAGTTCGAGCTGCGTGCGGTGAAGTATGAAATCAAGTCACCTCGCTGCCACGAGCTGTGCGTCATCAAGCCGCCACACGACACGCTGACCTTTACCTTCCGCAGCGAGCAGGAAGCCCAGGAGTGGGCCACAGTCATGGTGTCATCGCTGAGGGAAGCCCACAGAGGTCAGATTTCAGATTTTTTTCTTTTTTTTTCCCATTTCAACGCTGCTTTTAACACTTGACTTGCCCTCATTTCGCTCGACACCACCTGGATATCATTCTGATCCAAAGCTTTTTATACGCTCAATTCAAACCAACAAAAAAAACTAGGAGGACTTGTTCATTGAAGAAGAAGACTCATGGATTGAAACCAAACAGTTACAAGGACTCATTGATTGAATCCGTAAACCTAGGAAGACTTGTATATAGAGAATGTATTTAAAATAACATCATTGTTTTCATTGAACAAGACTTCATTAGTCTCGGTCTTCAATTAACATCACTTTCCTACATATTTATATCAAGTGGCGTAGGAATACATTCAGACAGACACACACCCTGACAGATACGGACTTGTGCAAGCAGCAGACATACATAGATAAGTGCAAACTTAAGATAAGTGCAAACATATACACACAGATACACAGACACGTGTTAACTGGTGCAGACACACAGCTGCACTGATAGACATGTGGAAACAAGCTCAGACATGCAGACAGACGGCGTGTAAACAAGAGCAGACACACAGATGGACAAAACAACAATAGTAAACGCACAGCCGGACAAAACGTAAACAAGAGTAGACGCACAGCCGGACAAAACGTAAAACAAGAGTAGACGCACAGCAGGAACAAAACGTAAACAAGAGTAGACGCACAGCTGGACCAAACGTAAACAAGAGTAGACGCACAGCCGGACCAAACGTAAACAAGAGTAGACACACAGCTGGACCAACGAGAGTAGACGCACAGCCGGACAAAACGTAAACGAGAGTAGATGCACAGCCGGACCAACAAGAGTAGACGCACAGCTGGACAAAGCGTAAACAAGAGTAGACGCACAGCTGGACCAACAAGAGTAGACGCACAGCCGGACCAAACGTAAGCAAGAGTAGACGCACAGCTGGACAAAGCATAAACAAGAGTAGACGCACAGCACAGCCGGACAAAGCGTAAACGAGTAGACGCACAGCACAGCTGGACAAAGCGAACAAAAGTAGACGCACAGCTGGACAAGCGTAACAAGAGTAGACGTCACAGCAGACGCACACCAACGTGAAAGAGTAGACAGCACAGCCGGACAAAGTAAACAAGAGTAGACGCACAGCCGGAAAGCGTAAACAAGAGGTAGACGCACAGGCCGACGCCACACAAGAGTAGACGCACAGCCGGACCAAACAAGAGTAGACGCACAGCCGGACAAAGCGTAAACAAGAGTAGACGCACAGCCGGACAAAGCGTAAACAAGAGTAGACGCACAGCCGGACCAACAAGAGTAGACGCACAGCCGGACAAAACGTAAACAAGAGTAGACACACAGCCGGACCAACAAGAGTAGACGCACAGCCGGACAAAGCGTAAACAAGAGTAGACGCACAGCTGTACAAAGCGTAAACAAGAGTAGACACACAGCACAGCCGGACAAAGCGTAAACAAGAGTAGACGCACAGCCGGATAAAGCGTAAACAAGAGTAGACGGACAGCCGGACCAACAAGAGTCGACGCACAGCCGGACAAAACCTAAACAAGAGTAGACGCACAGCCGGACAAAGCGTAAACAAGAGTAGACGCACAGCCGGACCAACAGAGTCGACGCACAGCCGGACCAAACGTGAACAAGAGTAGACGCACAGCCGGACAAAGCGTAAACAAGAGTAGACGCACAGCCGGACAAAGCGTAAACAAGAGTAGACTCACAGCCGGACAAAGCGTAAACAAGAGTAGACGCACAGCCGGACCAACAAGAGTAGACACACAGCCGGACAAAACCTAAACAAGAGTAGACGCACAGCCGGACCAACAAGAGTAGACGCACAGCTGGACAAAGCATAAACAAGAGTAGACGCACAGCTGGACCAAACGTAAACAAGAGTAGATGCACAGCTGGATCAACAAGAGTAGACGCACAGCCGGACAAAGCGTAAACAAGAGTAGACGCACAGCACAGCCGGACAAAGCGTAAACAAGAGTAGACGCACAGCCGGATAAAGCGTAAACAAGAGTAGACGCAAAGCCAGACAAAACGTAAACAAGAGTAGACGCACAGCCGGACAAAACGTAAACAACAGTAGACGCACAGCCGGACAAAACGTAAACAAGAGTAGACGCACAGCAGGAACAAAACGTAAACAAGAGTAGACGCACAGCTGGACCAAACGTAAACAAGAGTAGACGCACAGCCGGACCAAACGTAAACAAGAGTAGACACACAGCTGGACCAACGAGAGTAGACGCACAGCCGGACAAAACGTAAACGAGAGTAGATGCACAGCCGGACCAACAAGAGTAGACGCACAGCTGGACAAAGCGTAAACAAGAGTAGACGCACAGCTGGACCAACAAGAGTAGACGCACAGCCGGACCAAACGTAAGCAAGAGTAGACGCACAGCTGGACAAAGCATAAACAAGAGTAGACGCACAGCACAGCCGGACAAAGCGTAAACGAGTAGACGCACAGCACAGCTGGACAAAGCGTAAACAAGAGTAGACGCACAGCTGGACAAAGCGTAAACAAGAGTAGACGCACAGCCGGACCAACAAGAGTAGATGCACAGCCGGACCAAACGTGAACAAGAGTAGACGCACAGCCGGACAAAGCGTAAACAAGAGTAGACGCACAGCTGGACAAAGCGTAAACAAGAGTAGACGCACAGCCGGACCAACAAGAGTAGACGCACAGCCGGACCAAACGTAAACAAGAGTAGACGCACAGCCGGACAAAGCGTAAACAAGAGTAGACGCACAGCCGGAGCAACAAGAGTAGACACACAGCCGGACAAAACGTAAACAAGAGTAGACACACAGCCGGACCAACAAGAGTAGACGCACAGCTGGACAAAGCATAAACAAGAGTAGACGCACAGCCGGACCAAACGTAAACAAGAGTAGACGCACAGCTGGATCAACAAGAGTAGATGCACAGCCGGACAAAGCGTAAACAAGAGTAGACGCACAGCTGTACAAAGCGTAAACAAGAGTAGACACACAGCACAGCCGGACAAAGCGTAAACAAGAGTAGACGCACAGCCGGATAAAGCGTAAACAAGAGTAGACGCACAGCCGGACCAACAAGAGTCGACGCACAGCCGGACCAAACGTGAACAAGAGTAGACGCACAGCCGGACAAAGCGTAAACAAGAGTAGACGCACAGCCGGACAAAGCGTAAACAAGAGTAGACGCACAGCCGGACAAAGCGTGAACAAGAGTAAACGCACAGCCGGACAAAGCGTAAACAAGAGTAGACGCACAGCCGGACCAACAAGAGTAGATGCACAGCCGGACCAAACGTGAACAAGAGTAGACGCACAGCCGGACAAAGCGTAAACAAGAGTAGACGCACAGCTGGACAAAGCGTAAACAAGAGTAGACGCACAGCCGGACCAACAAGAGTAGACGCACAGCCGGACCAACAAGAGTAGACGCACAGCCGGACCGAACGTGAACAAGAGTAGACACACAGCCGGACAAAGCGTAAACAAGAGTAGACGCACAGCCGGACAAAACGTAAACAAGAGTAGACACACAGCCGGACCAACAAGAGTAGACGCACAGCCGGACAAAGCGTAAACAAGAGTAGACGCACAGCTGTACAAAGCGTAAACAAGAGTAGACACACAGCACAGCCGGACAAAGCGTAAACAAGAGTAGACGCACAGCCGGATAAAGCGTAAACAAGAGTAGACGGACAGCCGGACCAACAAGAGTCGACGCACAGCCGGACAAAACCTAAACAAGAGTAGACGCACAGCCGGACAAAGCGTAAACAAGAGTAGACGCACAGCCGACCATATGAGTCGACGACAGCCGACCAACGCGTGAACTAGAGTCACTATTACCGGATCAAACGGAATTAAGAGTAGACGACACCGGACAAAGTTTAAAAAAAAAAACAAGAGTAGACGCACAGCCGGACAAAGCGTAAACAAGAGTAGACTCACAGCCGGACAAAGCGTAAACAAGAGTAGACGCACAGCCGGACCAACAAGAGTAGACACACAGCCGGACAAAACCTAAACAAGAGTAGACGCACAGCCGGACCAACAAGAGTAGACGCACAGCTGGACAAAGCATAAACAAGAGTAGACGCACAGCTGGACCAAACGTAAACAAGAGTAGATGCACAGCTGGATCAACAAGAGTAGACGCACAGCCGGACAAAGCGTAAACAAGAGTAGACGCACAGCACAGCCGGACAAAGCGTAAACAAGAGTAGACGCACAGCCGGATAAAGCGTAAACAAGAGTAGACGCAAAGCCAGACAAAACGTAAACAAGAGTAGACGCACAGCCGGACAAAACGTAAACAACAGTAGACGCACAGCCGGACAAAACGTAAACAAGAGTAGACGCACAGCAGGAACAAAACGTAAACAAGAGTAGACGCACAGCTGGACCAAACGTAAACAAGAGTAGACGCACAGCCGGACCAAACGTAAACAAGAGTAGACACACAGCTGGACCAACAAGAGTAGACGCACAGCCGGACAAAACGTAAACGAGAGTAGATGCACAGCCGGACCAACAAGAGTAGACGCACAGCTGGACAAAGCGTAAACAAGAGTAGACGCACAGCTGGACCAACAAGAGTAGACGCACAGCCGGACCAAACGTAAGCAAGAGTAGACGCACAGCTGGACAAAGCATAAACAAGAGTAGACGCACAGCACAGCCGGACAAAGCGTAAACGAGTAGACGCACAGCACAGCTGGACAAAGCGTAAACAAGAGTAGACGCACAGCTGGACCAACAAGAGTAGACGCACAGCCGGACCAAACGTGAACAAGAGTAGACGCACAGCCGGACAAAGCGTAAACAAGAGTAGACGCACAGCCGGACAAAGCGTAAACAAGAGTAGACGCACAGCCGGACAAAGCGTGAACAAGAGTAAACGCACAGCCGGACAAAGCGTAAACAAGAGTAGACGCACAGCCGGACCAACAAGAGTAGATGCACAGCCGGACCAAACGTGAACAAGAGTAGACGCACAGCCGGACAAAGCGTAAACAAGAGTAGACGCACAGCCGGAGCAACAAGAGTAGACGCACAGCCGGACAAAACGTAAACAAGAGTAGACACACAGCCGGACCAACAAGAGTAGACGCACAGCTGGACAAAGCATAAACAAGAGTAGACGCACAGCCGGACCAAACGTAAACAAGAGTAGACGCACAGCTGGATCAACAAGAGTAGATGCACAGCCGGACAAAGCGTAAACAAGAGTAGACGCACAGCTGTACAAAGCGTAAACAAGAGTAGACACACAGCACAGCCGGACAAAGCGTAAACAAGAGTAGACGCACAGCCGGATAAAGCGTAAACAAGAGTAGACGCACAGCCGGACCAACAAGAGTCGACGCACAGCCGGACCAAACGTGAACAAGAGTAGACGCACAGCCGGACAAAGCGTAAACAAGAGTAGACGCACAGCCGGACAAAGCGTAAACAAGAGTAGACGCACAGCCGGACAAAGCGTGAACAAGAGTAAACGCACAGCCGGACAAAGCGTAAACAAGAGTAGACGCACAGCCGGACAAAGCGTAAACAAGAGTAGACGCACAGCCGGACCAACAAGAGTAGACGCACAGCCGGACAAAACCTAAACAAGAGTAGACGCACAGCCGGACCAACAAGAGTAGACGCACAGCTGGACAAAGCGTAAACAAGAGTAGACGCACAGCCGGACCAAACGTAAACAAGAGTAGACGCACAGCTGGATCAACAAGAGTAGATGCACAGCCGGACAAAGCGTAAACAAGAGTAGACGCACAGCTGGATCAACAAGAGTAGACGCACAGCCGGATAAAGCGTAAACAAGAGTAGACGCACAGCCGGATAAAGCATAAACAAGAGTAGACGCACAGCCGGATAAAGCGTAAACAAGAGTAGACGCACAGCCGGATAAAGTGTAAACAAGAGTAGACGCACAGCCAGACAAAGCGTAAACAAGAGCAGATACACATGAATACCTGCACAGAAGCAGAGACACAGCTGAAAGATGAATAACAAACACTGTGTAGTGGAAGCTGAGCTGCAATGTCTGTCTCTTCTGTGTTCCAGTGGCAGGCGTCCCCTCTCAGCCCACTGATGACTCGATGAACTATCTGCAGCCTGTGGAGCACAGCACAACCTTGTCTTTATCAGCTAAAGGTGAGTGAAATGAGGAACCTGCTCAATACCACATCCGCCCGGAGGGGTCACATTCTTCTACAACTTCTGTTATAGCTGTGGTTCCCAAAGTGTGGGACATAAGAGACATCTAAGTTCCTGTAAACTATTTCTCATGAAGCATTTACATTTAGAAAGTAACCAGAGCTAATAAGTCGAAGCCATGGGATTTATACAATGTGATATTCCTTTCTTTATCTTAGTCTCGTGGGTTGATTCAAAGTTTACGCAGGTGTTCAAACTGGGCCGCAGCGTTTTTAACTTTGGCACATTTGACACATTTACACCAAATTATTATTATATCAAAAACAACATGTTCTGTAGGATACTGTGTATTTAAATTGTGCCATTTATTTATCTTTCTTCCTGAACTTTCTTTCATTTCTGTAGAAGAGCTATGTGCCGAGCTGGCCAGAGCCATCGAGGCTGGAGACGCTCAGGCAGCAGTGCAGCACGCCACATCGCTGGCACGGCAACAGATGGCGCTCACTATCCAGCCGGCACGAAAGGACTCTGAAGACGGAGAGATCAGGTGCTCAGAAATCTTGCACAGCAACTCAATATTTAATATTTAAAGCTTTATGAATGTTTTTCATACACTAAGCAATATCCTAGCAATTCTGGGTTGCGTACTGTTGTAAGTTCCTGCTCCTTAAATATCTTGGGATCAGTAAATAATTTAAGTAGGAATTAACACCTCACCGTGTTGTTTCTGCAGCTTGGCAGTTGCGGTCGAAGATGCCACGTCGTCCTGTTGTGTCACGGTTAAAATCCTCCCCCACATGACTGTGGCGTCTCTTAAGCAGCAGGTAAGAGAGAAAGCGGAATGCTATCGGATGTGCATATGAAATGACAGTGTTGTATCCGAGAGCTCACACCATTACAAATGAGTTTAATTAGTCCTCTCACTTGCTGTTCCTAACCCCTGCCTCTGTCCCAGATGTTCACCGAATACGGTTTCCACCCGCGAGTTCAACGCTGGGTCATAGGGCAGTGTTTGTGCTCCGAGCAGCGTTCACTGGCGTCGTACGGCGTGTGTCGAGACGGAGACACGGCGTTTCTCTACCTCCTGTCAGCGCGCCACGCTCGCCTCAGCCGACTCCAGTGCCAGCAGGACCAGGAGAGCGCCCTCCTAACACCCGCGCCCAAGCCGCCACCCACCCTGCAACCGGCCAGTCACGACTGGAGAGGATACAGCACCCTGCCACCTCGACTCCATCACTCCAACACGGGTGCGGCTCCACTCTCCACCACACTACAGCAGGCTTACTGTCCTACACAGGTCCAGTCAGTGCTTTAAAACCTGGTCACTCTTTATCTGAATGTGTCCAGAAATGTCCGTATGGTGGACAGGAATTTATTTTGGAAGGGGAATAACCTAGAGCTGACGAACACCTCTGTGCTTAATCAGGGACACAAGTGGTGTGGTTTTTAAGGCAGTGGTGGCTCAGTGGTCGAGAAAGAGGTTCACAAGTTCAAATCCTAGCCCTGCTTTTGAGCAAGTCCTTCAAACGTCTCTGCTCCAACGGTTACTGTATCACATCTCACAGTCACGAAGTCATATTGATTTGGTTAGAACTACAATAAGCAAAATCAGATAAACGAGGAAAACTCCCCATAATGCTCTGATATACATGTACACATGATAATCGAGGCAGGCTAGCTTTTTTTTTTATTCACCACTGCAAAACCTCCCAGACTTTGTTTGTTTGTTTTTGTGTGTGGGTTATGGAGCTGTGACTCTGACCATGATCTGTTTATGGAATCATTACTGAGCATGATTTAATCTTTTTAAAGCTCTTCTTTTGTTCTGCCGTGTTCCATCCTGACTCAGCGTGGTAGCGCATGGCGGCACGTACGTGACGGTGATGTTGTCTGTGTGATTGTTATTTGAATAAACAGGAAGTAGTGGGAGCGGAGCCGGGAAGCACAGCATCGGTGACATCATGAACCTGGACAGACTGCAGCTGGCTGGACCTGGGGTCAGACCAACAAATCCGCAGGTACACACACACACACACACACACACACATGAACCCGCGCTGATCACATTGTAGTGAATAAATAAGACGTAATACTTTCGATTCACTCACTCCACAAACAAACTAACATACAGAGAGATCCACCTTGTTTAAGCAGGCGCTAACTGATAGTTCTTCTTCTCCTCCCCTCTAGCTGGGTTGGTCATGTCCTTCTTGCACGTTCATAAACAAGTCGACGAGGCCCGGCTGTGAAATCTGCAGTACAGAACGACCAACTCGACCAGAGCTCAGCTCGTCTGAGGAGGCGGCTCTTCTCCTATAAGAGCTCTATGACCCACACTGTGAACCTTTTCAGCCATAAGCAGGCCAGTATAGACATGGAAAAGACACACCCATGTGCACACATTCAGCTGGCACAGGATTCGTTGTGCTGAGTGAGGACTGAATGCGAGGTGAGAAAACTCGTCCCTGAACTCCCCGACCTAGCTAGGAATCTCTAGTGCATGTCATGTGCCATGTCATTGTTTCCGAGCCACCGTCGCTCCGAGACCGCCATTCCGGTCACACCTAAGCCGAGAGGAGAGGAAGACGACGAGGATGAAACTTCACCGCAGAGATCATCGAACATCAGCTGCTTTGCTGTCCTTCAAGCGCATTATTTAGAGTTTTTACACAGAACCAGCTGATTGAACTTTTCTTTAAAGTACCCCAGAACTTTTATTTATTTCATTTTTTTTTTTTTTTATAGTAAGGAATAAACACCGAAAACACAGACGACATGCTGTTTTTACTAACATGTGCTTGATTGTTTTCCATTCACACCACGTTTAGAGCTGTGAGAAGTCACAGCAAACCGAAATCTCCTCTGTCCCGTAGCGGAAAATTCTCGTGAACCACGTGGAACATGCACTCCTCAGGCAACCGTTCAGGGTGTTACTATGGTAATGGGAATTTACAAGAGAGCACATTTAATAAATATGTGACTTGTTCTGTCAGACCTATACGGTTGAACAAGATTATTCGATTATTCGATATGGCAAGTCAACAAAATTCTAAATTCTATTTTATTTGTCATATACACAGTCATACACAGTACGATATGCAGTGAAATGCTTATACGTATTTTTTAAATTTCTTTAAAAAAAAGAAAACAATTTACAACAAGAAATAACTTATGGGATAAAATAATAAGTATATATAATATATATATATATATATATATATATATATATATAGAGAGAGAGAGAGAGAGAGAGAGATTTTTTTTTAAACAGCGCTGTAAACCAAATAAGCCCTCATATCCACATTATTATGCTAAATGAATCGAAGAAAATATGAAACTCGGACACCTTGAGATTCCGATACTGAAATCCCTTTTGAGTGAATGGTAGAACAAGAAGAAAGCGCTTATAATATTGTTAAAAATAATCTGAAAGGGTTTACAATAGTTTTCATGAATGAGTGTGTCTAAAGGATTTAGGTACAATTTGAAGATGAGTAGTACTGACGAAGGGGGTGGAGATGCTAGATTATGGAATCATGAGTCATTTGTACTATGGGCTGTTCAGGGATACTTTAAATGTAATGTAAGACATACAGGCGGCTAATTCATCTGTTCATTTGTAAATATGTCACTTATAACGTCTGCACCACATCTACACCTCGCCGTCACCACAGACGGGAATCAAATCCCTCTTTGAGTGGCTTCTTTTTCAATTTGTTTAAGGTTTTACACTAATTAAGATTGTGGTAGGATTTTTATTTGGATTCACTGCTGATGCAAGCTACACCGTACGAGTGTACCAGATTTCTTAAAGCTTCATTTGTAAAATTAGAGCATGTTTGCAGGACTCCTGCAGTATGAATTGTAATGAGATGGAAATCCTACTCGCATCTTGATTATTGACTTGGATTGTGCTTCTGTTCTTTTGTTTTGTACTGTTTTATCTTCCATAAAACTGTTATTGCAGATAGTGACTGGACCTCAGTTTGTTGTTGTTAAAAAATGATGATAAGGCAAGGTCAGGAGCCTGATGTAGCAGCTCACCAGACAAAAATAGCATAAAAATGAATCCTGCTGAAAATATGATTCACACGAATCCAAAGCCTGTTTAACAAGATACGGTGTCGGAGTTTTTACTTGTGCCACACAAGCTCATGATTGTAAATGATTGCATATTATATAATTTGAGTAAGTTATATTTGGTGTTTATTTTATGGACAATAAAATTGAAATGAGAACAAATATGCACTTGTATTTTCATTGTTAAGTACACTGTAACATTAAATCCACCCGCATACTATTGTCCAGATTCACCAAAACAGCTCTGAGCCATCCAGGCCTGGACTCCACAAGACATCTGATGGTGGTCACCCCAGGACGTGACAAAGAGCAGATCCTTTAAATCATGTAAGTTGTGAGGTGGGACCTCGGCAGATTGGACTTGTTTGTCCAGCAGGTGCCACAAATGTTCAACTCGATTGAGACCTAGAGAATTTGTAGGCCAAGTCAACACATCTGTTCCTCATATTCCTTAAACCATTACTAAATAATTTTGGCAGTGTGTACACATTATTCTGTTGAAAGAGGAAATTGGTGAAATTGGTTAGTATGTCTGTCTGTCTGATGTATGATCAGATGAAGTGGTTCCAACTCCACCGCAGTCGTTCCTATGAAGAACACCTGATCCTTGAAAATTGACAGATACCTTGTTGCCAACTTGTGGAAGATCTGATGTATTGTTCACAAACACAACTTCGACCTTGGGAATTATTGCTCCATCCCTCTAACAGTCCTGACCTCACTCTAAGCCATTTTCATAAGCGTTTCAGACGTGAAGAGGCAGTCTGATTATGGCTCTGGCGTACTGAGGAAACTTTCTACCTTGATGTTGTCCAAGCACTAGTGAAATGCAGTTTTTTTGTTTGCTTTTGATGACAACAACAACAAAAAAGAAAAATCACTAACAATAATTAAAATGGTGAAACGTGGTGTTGTTAAGGCTAACTAGCCCATAAGCAAGAGTATAGTATAATAAAGAGTAAGACAGTGTTAGCATTTACATTTCATTCATATTATAATAAATAAAATTATATAAAATGGGAGCTATTTATGAAAAGTGAGAGCGACGTAAGAAATGTAGCTGGCTTGAATAGCAACGACAAATCTTAAGTATGCCTTAAATAAATGAATAAATACTGACACAATGTAATTACCCCTGCAGTGTATAATACTAAATTACTAGGTGAGGACAGTCACAGACAGAAACTGAAGCATTAAGCACTTGTTTAAGTCGCTCTGGATAATAGCGTCTGCCAAATGCCTAAATGTATATGTAAAACTCTTTTACTTGTCAAAGGTCCCGACAATCATACTTTCATCTTTAGGTGCAAATGGTCATTTAGTTCTGCCACATGTTCTGGTATTGTAAAAGTTTTCTGCAAATGTATTAGATTATTGAAGGTAACATTAAGTTCATGCTTTGTTATTGCATTAAAGCCACATTCAGAGGTGGAAAGTAACGAATCACATTTACTCGCGTTACTGTAATTGAGTAGTTTTACTGTACTTCTACTTTTTAAAGTTGTTTTTAAAATCTGTAATTTTTACTTTTACTTAAATGTTTTGTTTGAAGTATTGTACTTCACTACATTTGAAATCATATGCGCTACTGAGTAAAAAGAAATGATGAAAATGTAACATAATTAAATATATATCCGTTGTATAAATGCCTCGTTGCGCTCGCGTGTGTGTATCGTGTCCTGGTCGCGCGCCGCTCCAGAATCCACTCCAGGTTTTCTGACTGTCCCCACATCGGCGTCTACCTGACCTTCCACACGGTCGCTTCCGCCCTGCGAGTGACGTCATCAACCAGCGCCACCATATATAAACCGGAGAGCGACGCGGGAAAGAGGAGGCGTTGGTTGTGTTTAGTTCATTGTGTATTTCTGGTTTTGACTTTTTGCCTCCCATTGACTTTGATTATTGCTTTGCTTAGCTCTTTCTATATTTTTGTAGATAATTTCACCGTATGTTTGTGTAGTAGGGGTGTTGCTGCCATTTATTTTGGGAAGAGGGAATTTATTCACTGTTTTTGGTTTAGGGAGTCAGGGAAGGTACCTTTATTTTTGTTTGTGTTTTGTATTTTTTTTGCAGGAAATCTAGCAACTAAAATACAGATAACCTTTTGTTTGATATTTTGGCCAGGGTCCACCCTGAAGCTGATCCTGGTGTTTTGTGTACATTTTTGTTAAGCAATACAAACCTCACTATTTCCTCTGCAAAATATTGGCTCTAGTTCTTTTTGCCATATACCATAATTTCCATACAGTTTAAAATGGAACCCTGAACCATTCTTTTGCTGTACAGCCCACCCCTAGACTGGGACATAACGCCATATTTAAGCAGCTACTTTGATTTTCAAGCACAAGAAAGGCGACAGCTTTATTATGCAAAGGTGTTCCTTCAGTTTAAAACGACTAGTTTGAGACTTGTGTTCGCTCGTGTTTTTTGAACTACACTAGAATCCCTCATCTCACCCCTGCTGTTTAAAAAAAAAAAAAAAAAAAAAAGGTAACGTGTACTTCAGTAAAATTTCACTGACATAACAGTACTTTTACTTAAAATTTTATTACTCTTTCCACCTCTTTCCACATTACATAAAATTTCCACCCCAAGCCCTACAGCCAAACTTCAGGACCCTTTCTCTCCTCACCTACCTAAATTTTCCAGCCTAACAACAGAAGAAATTCAGCATGTCATTTCATCTTCCTATTCCACCAACTGTTCATTAGACTTAATTCCTTCCACAATGCACCAGGCCCTCTCACAAGACCTGCCCCATCCGACCCTCTCCTCCCCTTCCCACACCAATCAGCAACCTTTCCATACGATCTGGTCATGTTCCTGATGCATTCAAGAAGGCAAGTGTTATTCCTATCAAGTGTTACTGCCTGGACCCAGCAGACATCAGTAATTATCACACTTTTTTTTCTTCCCCAAAATTCTTGGACTCAGTGTTTACAATCAAATGTCTATCTCTTGCAGAGCAACCTTAATGATCCTAACTAATCAGGATTAAAAGCAGCATATCTGCAGAGACTGCTCTTCTGTCTGTTGCTGAGAAGCTCCATGCTGCTAGATGAGCTTAACTGTCATCTCTGGTGTCCCACATGGCTCAGTACTTGGTCCACTTCTGTTCTCCCTCTAAACCTGGTCTCTTGGTGAGGTCATATCCTCGCAAAACTTTACATACTATTGTTATTCCTCCCTCAGACCTATCGGTTTCCACCTGGCTCTCAGCATGTCCAGCATCTTATTCTGGATAGCAGCTCATAAGCTGAAACTCAGTAAAACCAAACTGCTGTTCATCCCAGGGTATAGTGGTTTGCAGTGTTGCTTTGCACCTCCAGGGTCCCGGTTCAATTGCTGGCCAGGTTTGAGTCACGTCTCTGTGTGCATTTTCTTGACCCTGATTGGTGGGTTTCCCCTTTTCTCCGGTTTCCTCTCACAGTACAAAGACATGCACATTAGGCTAATTGGCATTCACAAATTGCCTGTAGTGTGTATGTGTGCCCTGTGATGGATTAGCACCCTGTCCAGGGTGTACCCTGCCTTGTACCCTAAGTCTCCTGGGATAGGCTCCAGGTTCCCCGCGACCCTGAATACAGGATAAAGTGGTATAGATAATGAGTGAGTATTCATCCCAGGCAATTCATTCCGTCAGGATCTTAGTCTTCCTGGACAACAATCCGATCACTCCTTCGGTCACCCCCTCATCCTTGGGGTAATTTTGGACAGTCAATGGTCATTTTCTCCACGCATTGCTAATATCACTCACTCTTATTGATTTCTTCTTTACAACATCAGAAGAATTTATCCATTTCTCTCCAAAGGCTACTTGTTCATTCCCTTCATCTTCTGCAGCTGATCTAGAATGCATCTGCCTGACTAGTTACAACATTCCTAAGTTCTCCCACACCACCAATGCACTGGCTTCCATCAAATTTAGCTTCTTGCATCAAATTCAAAACACTGATGCTCGTGTATAAATCTAAAAATGGCCCAGCACCCACTTGCCTTTCATCTCTATTCACACCCTGCACTGAAACATGTACCCTCATAACTCTCAGGGATTGAGGAAGATATGCACCGAGACTGTTTTCTGTACTGGTACATAGGTGGTGGAACTTTCTCTAGATGTCCCTATAGCTGAGTCACTGGTAATCTTTAGGTGATGATTAAAGACCTATCTGTATCTTAAATATTTGGATTGATTCTCACCTTAAAAAAAAAAAAACTCTTCTCAAGAGTGTTTCAGTGATGGTACCTAGTTAAAGCCTGAATATAAATGTAAATTACTGTTTCATGTTCATTTATAAAATGTTTACATCTGAAAATGATGTCCATATTTATTGTCTGTACATTATACTGCAAATAACAGTTTTTAAACAATTTGTCAGATTAATTAAGATGAATTTATTTAACACACATGATCATTCCTTCTAAAATGAATTTCTGCAAAAACGAGGAATGTGCCGAGGAGAATGCTTACTCTCTCATAGAGGAGTGCATATACATTAGTCAAACCCCCCAGTCACACTGCACACAACCCCCTGGGCCTTTTTGAGATGAGTAAGGACTGATACAGTCCACCCTAAACCCCTTGCTCCACCTAATTGGAACTTTCTATTGAAGAAGACATACTTTAGTCAGTGCTTTCTCTCATAGAGAAGCACATAGGCACTAGATGACCTGCTCTTTAATACGTTTGTCTCAGTGGTCAGGGTGACCAGATTGTCATCGTAAGTCATCCACTCCAGAGGGTTGTGACTGGAACAATCACTCACATAATGTCCTGGAAAAAAAATATACAGGCATAGTACAAATGGATGACTATAAATTACTTTCACTATAAAATATGAAAAATACAGTGGGTTTAGAAAATAATCATCGCCTTTAAAATAATCACATTTTGCAGCCTGAAATGGAGACAAACACAGTCTTAGTCGAGCATCCAGCTCCTGACATTTTTATCCCATAGCCAATTGTTTCAGATACCAGGAACTAAAATGCTCCAGCTTGAGCTAATGAAAATGACCACAGCTGATCACAGTTTAAAGTCATATGGCGTTGTGTGCTATTGAGACCATGATTAGCATCTACTGGCTGAGTTTACAAGTCATTTTAGGAAGGGTGATTCTTTTCCAAATCAGTGTTTTTTTTTTCTTTTCTTTTTTTAGACACGTTGGTGTTATATCTCACTTGGATGTTAAGTCGCACTGAGTACGCGACTTAATACAGCTGAATAATAATAAAAAAAACTTGTCCGTTGTCCTTTTAGACTGCCAGGCAACAGAATATGATTATTTTAAGGGGGGGGGGTTCTTTTCTGTACCCACTGTATATGGATCACAATAAAGCATGCATTCCTAATTATTTAAGAAATACGCAGGCTATATTTATATGTGTGTGTTCATATCTTACCACAGAATGTTGTGCTTCCAAAATGGCTTAGAACACTGATGAGTTGATAGGTGGTGCCTGATCCACTCTATAAACAACACAATACAAATACAGATCACATACAAACATACAACTTGTACAGTATTCATTTCTCCTTGCTAACTCTCTCCTATGTTCCTCACTTCATCATTCATTATGTCTTTCTGTCTCTCTCTCACCAGTTCATTTCTGTCTGTTTGTCTTTCTCCAGCTTTGATGTCCCCTACATGAAGAAGGAAGGCATAAATGAAAGATTATTTCATCTTGACATAATCTGGATATGATTTATTTATATTGACCGGAAACATTACAGGTGTTTCATGGACTCAAGATACACCTACCTATTGTGGGTGCATCTGATTGAGGAAAGCAGTTTATGTGCAGCTCAGGTTGGATGTCCACTGGCATCTGCTGCTTGATGACTGTGTTATACTCAGTCATTTTGAACCTGTTTAGCTGCACAATCAGAAACCTTTGGAGAAAATAAATGAATAAATGATAAGTGATGACAAAGTCAAAAAGCCAAACAAGAAAATGTTCCTTGAATTAGAGTCAAATCCTTTTCTTGCTCAGGCCTCTTAGGCCCAAGTGTGACTACAAAGACTAAGAGACTCCTACCAAGATGAAAAATGTCTCATAAGCCAAACTGAAAATGTTTGTGTGTGTGTGTGTGTGTGTGTGTGTGAGTGAGAGAGAGAGAGAGAGAGAGACAGCCTTACCTGGGCAGAGTTTGAAATTTCAAACATAAGCTGGCACTTATTCCTCCACATACCTCACACTTGCTCTCCACAAATGTTGGTCTCTACAACACATGCATTATTCAAACAGGTCAGTAATTATGTGGTGCTACACATTAAAAAGAAAAAAAAAAAAAAAAAACAGGCCAAGAGATTGCTCACATTAACAATGTCGTGGAGGCACTGGTCCACTGAGTTGTGCTCCAGGGGCAGAGAGATGTGTTTAAACTCTTCCACCTTGTTCTTCTGCTCGTACCCACAGCTGCAGCACACAACATGCATCAGCATCTCATCATCTGCATCAATAACAAACTCCAAACCCTGTACGTTCCATGTAGTACCTGGAGCATTTTATAATGTTTCTCATCATGAACTTGAAATTGGACCTGACTGGGCATTTAGGTTCTGAATCCTCTTTCCAACCCAGGCCTCGACCAAACTCTTCTATTTGGGTCAGACAGTGGCAGAGGAATTCATGGGCATCCTAAACACACAGAGCAGTAAACTTTAAATTATATATAGATCATTTTCTTTCTGCTTGTTTCTGTGTGTGTGTGTGTGTGTGTGTGTGTGTGTGTGTGTGTGTGTGTGTGTGAACGTGTGTGCATGTTTGACAGCTCACGCTCTGTTTGCCAATGGTGAATTCAGGGTTGATGTCTGCAGCTAATGCAATCAGGCCCAGGAGAAGACAATCCTTGTCGAACTTTCCTTGCACTTTAGAGGTCTTTCTCAACCTTGATAAGTTTACAAAGCATCTGCAAAACATTTGGGAAAAGGTCCAGTGAGTTCAACCTTCCAGGAATACTCTGAACTCAGCAAATGTCTTCTATTTACTCCTGCTAAAATGAACTTTTTGTCTGTGAGTATGTCTCCGAATCTAATTCATTTTGCTAGTTAATATCTAAAGCTTAAGAAATTGCCATATAGTTGAAGTAGCACATTATTAAATGATGAGTAGACAGTAATGTATAGCAATAGTACCTGAGGAAAGAGTTCACATTGTTGTGAAAAGAACTGTCCAGCAAGTGGGAGAGCTCTTCACAGAAAGCCTCGGCTGTGAACAGATACTGCAGACATGCATTAACATAGCAGCTGTTCCCAACATTGGGCAACCTGCAACAGATCCACATGTTAGATACACTTTTATGTTCACAACTAGACACGAGAGTTGTGTAAACATACTGATGTAGTACAGCGCTATTGATAATGTTCCCTGTCTCTGTACTAATGTATATGCTTTGATTGTATATATATATATATATATATATATATATATATATATAAATGTGTCATACCCGCCATTGAACAGTTGCATGTTGAGGGAAGACTGAGGCAGACTTATGCTCCTTGGACTTTCCGCAAACGTCATCTTATTGTAACTGAAACAGTGAGGCATAGACTTTATAGTTAACCCATTTGTATATATATATATAAGTTTGCAGGCCTGGGCATTTAAGCGGGAAAATGTGCAGTTTGTGTAAGATGTCTAAAACTGTGTTTATCTCTCACCTGAACGAGTTTGGGTCTGTCAAACTCTTCCTGTAATGAGTGTAGGAGGAAATCAGGACCCGCTTCAGTGCCTCACTGAGCCCTTCCATTTCATTCTCCAGGAAGTATTGGAATATCTTGATTTCCTCATCATTTTCCTTCTCTCTTTCCAGCTCTTTTGTCATTGCAGAGAGTCCCTCTGAGCTTTGTAAATTTGTCCTCACAGGGGTCTCTATGTCCTTCGTCCCAGGGAATGTTGAGATCAGACTTATACTGGACTGCATTGTTTCTGATTTTGTCATATTAAGCCTATCTGTGGTCGTTTCCTTCTTTTCTGTAGTCTCCTTTACTTGGCCATGAAGTAAACTTCGCTTCTTTTCCTCCTTTTTTTTCGTCATTGCAGAGGTCTCAACTGAGCTATGTAAATTTGTCCTCAAAGGATTCTCGATGTTCTTCATTCCATGGAGTGTTGAGATTGGACTTACGGTGCACTGCATCGTTTCCCTCCTTGCTATAGGCATCTTTTCTTGACCATACAAATTTGTGCTATTCCATTTCACAATTATTGGTGTGATCCTCATTGGTCCTTGGAAATTTCTCCTCACAGGAGACTCTTTGACCTCTATGTGTTTTATTCCTGAGATCAGACTTGCACTCACTAGATCTGTTGCAGCGCTTTTCAGATCAAGCCCATATGTGTATGTCTGCCTCCTCACTGTGCACTTCTCTTCCTGACTGTATGTGGTGTTTTTTCTTTTCTCTTTTTCACTCCCTATCACAGAGGTGTCCACAGAACTTCGTAAATTTGTCCTCACAGGGAACCCTTTGACCTCTATGTGTTTCGTCCATGGGAAGTTTGACATAAGACTCGCATCGAATTGCTTTGCTTCGGGTGTTTTCACATTAAGTCCACATGTGGTCGTCATCCTCCTTGCTGTGGTCTTTTTTACTTGACCATACAGTGTTGTGTTGTTCCTTTCCACCATCACTGGAGTGATCCTCATTAGGCCTTGGAAGTTTGTCCTTACAGAGGACTCTCTGACCTCTGTGCGTTTTGACCCTGGGAGTTTGGAGGTTGGCTTCACACTGACTGCAGTCGGCTTCCTTTCTGCAGCCTTCTGATTGTGGCTAGTTGAAGTCTTCTTGTTTGTCCCTGAAAGTTGCACTGTGTACCCCCCTAACCATTTCAAAGAGATGCAGTCTCCTTCAGGTTCCGGACTTTCTGAACTGCTAGAGAATAAAGAGAGGTACAGTATTTTGGTCTTCAGAGTGATTTTCAGTTCAGTTTTGTAGTATTTTAAAATACAGTGGAACCTCTGTTCACGAAGCCCCCCCAGTATAAACCAAGCAGTTCACAAACAAAAAATTTGCCTAAAATTTGTCTCTGTTCATGAACTCCTCCTCAGGAACACGACCCAGAATCCACCACCCCAAGCTGCCGCTAACAGCTGAACAAAGGCAAATGTGCGTTGCCCAGTTTTTGAGTGATGTCCAAGCATTTCCTGAGAAGTTTCATCTGAACAAAACTGTTGCAATTAGAGTGCTACACTTTATGAACGATAATGCAGTGTCTTACTTTAGGACATTTGTGCAGCACACAAAAAATAAATAAATCTGAAAATCCTGAAAATATGTTTAGTGAAAACGACAACCACATATGAACCCGAGGTCATGAAACAAAAAAGAGAGGACGACAACCACAACGTCTGATCTCCTCTCTCCTGAAGGAGAATGACCCAGTGTTATTATGGAAGAGTAGTGGAAAACATTTTATCAGATTATGCCCAAATCGATTTAGGAACAAATTATGTTTGTGACCCGAGGTACCACTGTACATTATTATTTTACTTTGAAGTCATCATTGAGCTCTTGTTGTTGTTGGTGCTGTTGAGGGGTCAACAAAGCGGTCCAACTGATCCGCACAGCAATTTCTCACAGATTTCACGCCGGATGCATTTCCTGACGCAACCCTCCCATTTTATTCGGGCTTGGGACTGGCACTACATTCAATAGCTTCGAATCGAACCCAGGCCTTCCGCTTGGTAGGCAAGAAACCTACCACTGAGCCACCAATGCCTCTTCATCATTGAGCTGTAGCCCTTAAATGTAACTTACCTTTTAGTACATTCCCCTTGTTGTTCTTCTACACATGAACACACACACAGACATCAGAAGGACGATTATAAAAAACACAATAAATTGTAATACAAATTCATAAGCATTCTTTATTTGGGGTGATTTATTTGACAGGTTGTCTTTATAATTTTCCAGAGAGCAGTTTTCTTTTAAAATTAATAAATATTCCCATATGTGGGCTTTCTTAGGAAAACGACTGCTAAGAAACCACATCCATCTATCCATCTATCCATCTATCTATCTATCTATCTATCTATCTAAACAAGTTAAATCGCAGAAACAATCAGAAAGTGGAGAATCTGTACAAGTCTGATGAAGTCTGTGTGTGTGGAAATTAAACATATTCTTACCTTCCTTAAACACCATTTTGATCTTCTCCATGCACCATGCATCTTCCTGGTGGCTTTCTCACTCGTTCACAGCGTTCCTGATGATGCATTTTGTGACTCTGAGGAATAAACAGATGCTGATTGTTTTCTATAAGTACTGTACAAGTCTACAGTTTTTTTTCCCTACACCATTCTGAGCAGACACAATCTCATTACCCTGAGATTTTTTTCTCTGAGTTTGATCTGTGTCTGGAATGTAGCTTACCTTTCCTTAGGCATCATATCTGCTGAAAGAGGCTTTTTGTCCTTCTACATATAATAAAGAGAAAGACACAGTAAGAGTGATGCTTAGGGGAAACACTGTTCTTTAACATGTTACAGTCATTGTTCCTCTGTTCCCTGTGATTGGAGTGAGTGCACTAGTTAATTTACCGGTGCAATCTGAATTCACATTTTATTGAGTATTAAGTGCACTAAGTAGTGATAGTAGTGATAGCCCACACCTCGGATCAGGAGTGCAATAATTAATACAAGAGAATAAAATGTATGTATCCTATTTTGATTTTAAAATTTGTCATGAAAACAAACAAACAAAAAAAGCTTTTACACCGACCCCAGACCGAGATTAAGAGGAAAAGCAGTCGTTATTTTGTTGACACCGTTGTCATGGCAACGTTGACAACGGAACGACACAGAGAGTTCTGTGAGTGCGTCTTCTGTCGTGCGCCTCACGTTCCCCTGCTGTGAGTACATCGCGAGCCAGATATTCAAAGACGTGGCCAGTGTCTCCGCCTAGCGACCGAAAGCGGTAAGGCTGAAAACAGATTCACTGATTTAAAAAAGCATCAATACCTCACAAGTTCACAAATAACAACGGCTGGGGAATACTGTATAGAGACTGTCTACAAAGTACAAACAACTACAGGGGGCGCGAGCGAGAGAGAGAGAGTCAGTAAAATAAATATTTAAATACAAAATTTATTCATATTTTTTATTTATTAAAATTATGATTATTCAAATACATTTTTATTTGTATGGCACTTTTAATAATGGTCTTTGTCGCAAAGCATCTTTACAGACAATTATGCTATTACATTATGATATATTATCAGATTTGTCTGATAATAATATGATAATAATATTAATATTAGTTTAATATACAATCCACTATTTTTCTTTTCCTGAAGTGTGTATACTGTACTTTTTTGCTGACTATAAGCCTTCATAATGATTTTAATCTGAGGTGCTGCTAGTTAATTGCTGATTTTTTTTATGGGTTTTGCAAAAAAGGGGTGACAAGAACTGTTCCAGAACAGCTGACCTCCATGTCTTAAAATAACAACTGACTATTGTTGTTGTTGTTCCATAATTATCTAATTCCATATGTGGAATTCTTATTCCATTATTTCATCATTTTTACATTCCCAGTATAGTTGTAGAATATAGAAATTAAGTCACTAAACAAAAACAAAAATATATGCAAGTGATCCTAAACTTTTATTTAGAAAAAAAAAAAAAAAACTTCACTCCATATGGCACAGTGGCTTAGTGGTTAGTTCACCTTGCACCTCCAGGGTCGAGGGTTTGATTCCCACCTCGGGTCTGTGTGCATGGAATTTGCATATTCTCCTGTTGCCTGGTGGGTTTCCGCAGTCCAAAAACATGCAAATTATGCTAACTGGCTTTCTCAAACTAGTCTAATTGTGTGATAAATAGTAATTGCTCTCTAAAAATAATACAGTGGAATCTTGGATTGCGAGCATAGTTCGTCCAGGAAGCGTGCTTGTATATCAAAGCACTCCTATATCAAAATTTATTTCCCCCATAAGAAATAATGAAAACTCAGACGATTCATTCCACAACCCAAAAATATTCATAAAAAAAATTAATACAAGATATACATTTAAAATTAAAGAAATGAATCTGCACTTTACCTTTGTATGTAGTATTTATAGAGGTGTATATCAATAAATTAGAATATCATGAAAAAGTTTATTTATTTCCGTAATTCAATTCAAAAAGTGAAACTCGTATTATACAGCTTCATTACACACAGACTGATATATTTCAAGTTTATTTCCTTTAATATTGATGATTATGGCTTACAGCTAATAAAACAAAATAAAACAACAACAACAAAAATCTCTTGAATATGACTTAAGACAAAAACTATTTTAAAAAACAAAGAAATGTTGTGCTCCTGAAAAATATGAACATGTACAGCATACTTGGTCGGGGCTCACTTTTATGGCGTTATATTCCTGCCACAATTCTGAGCACGCAGTTTGACATTTTGAGAGCAGACAAAGCACTCTATGCACGTGCAGTGTCTCCACTGCGTGCACAACAGCTCGATTCTGCGCATGCAATGTCTCCCCTGCTCACTCAACATGTTCTCTGCGCATGTGCGACTTCTCGATTCTGTGTGCCCTCGACTCTGTCTGTACGCTCACTCAACTTTGTCCAGTGTTACAAAACCAGCCAATCACAGACTTCTACACACTACTTCCGATTGGTTGTTCCTTCTCTATCAGCTGGCACTATCCACAGCATAACGGAATATGATGAAACCTGACTGAAATTCTTCGAGGATATAGTTTTCCTGCCAGAAGGCACATATTTGAGCTGATACTATCTTTTCTAATATTTTTATATAAATGGAAGGTTTGAAATCGGTCTGTAATTTGTTATTTCATTTTGATTTTTTACGAAGAGTCTTAATAACTCCCAACTTGAAAGATTTATGGACATGACCTAAATATAGTGAGGAATTTATAATGTTTAGAAGCAGCATCTTCAGCCATATGTATCACTTCTTTTAGAAATCTAGTTGGGATTGAATCTAACAAGCCTGTTGTTGATTTAGCCATGGTGATAAGTTTATACAGCTCTTCCTGTTCTATACCTGTAAAGCTTTGAAAATCTAAATGTAGAGCTTTAGGCTGGATTGGAACACATGATGCTGTAAGAGCTTGAATGTAAATTATTTTCTTCCTGATACTATCGATTTTTTCATTAAAGAAATTCCTAAAGTCTTCACTTCTAAACTGTGTTGGAGTACTGTATGACTGTGACGGTTCAGTTTTCAATCTCGGTGGCACCCGCTACAGATTGTAGCTAATAAATCACACGGTCCATGTCCTTTAATAAGCTTTACTGTAATCATACATTCAGTTGTGTGTGGTTTCTACAAATGAACAATAACAAAAAAGAATGTACAGAAAATACAAACTGTGCACTTAAGGGCAGTAACAGTAATATGTCAATAATATAGATAATACAGCAACATATGACTAAGGTCAAATTTACCCGAATAAGTCAGATATAAATCACTTCAGATTTCTATATATTAATATGTTCACTTTAAGTTCATGGTTAGATAAACAAACTGAACCTTGCCTTATATTCTTTTAACTGTTGTATCTAAAGTATCATCTATCACATGTGTTTGTGGCATATTTACTAATTACTTCACAACAATGAACAACACCCAATAACAAGCACTGTAGTTTAACCTTACAATAATTAAATTAAGCAACAAACATATGAAACAATATTAACTTACTTACTTCAAAGTTTACGCACACAGTATGATAAAGTAGACTGAAAATGGGACCAGAACTGCACACAGATTGCTACAGAACCATCTAGAAAGTTAGCCGCTTTGGTATGTCTGGGCGTGTCCTACTTTTAACCAATTAGATTACAGCAATTCTAAGCGCAGTAACTTAAAGTGTCCAAAAGGTGGCATAAAGTTAGGCCTTTTGTACATGTACTCTCTGCAGATATCTTAAGTTTTGTTAGTCTAGCCACTGTAGTAAATAAGAACCTGAGATTGTTTTGGTTTCTTGCTCAGGTGGCGCAGATGCTCGGCCCTAGCTGCTTTTAGAGCCTGTCTATAGCCGCACATACTATCTTTATAATGATTGTAAAAACTTAAAAAAAAAAAAAAAATTTCTCCACTTTCGCTCGAAGCTACGGGTTGCTCTCTTGAGGGCATGTGTATGATTATTGAACCATTGTGCAGGTGTTTTATCTTTCACTCTCACGCTCTCTCATCGTCAGTACCGCTTAATCCTGTATTCGGGGTCGCGGGGAGCCTGGAGCGTATCCCAGGAGACTTAGGGCATGAGGCAGGATACACCCTGGACAGGGAACCAATCCATCGCAAGGCACACAGACATACACACACTCATTCACACACTACGGGCAATTTGGGAATGCCAATTAACCTAACCTACATGACTTTGGACTGTGGGAGGAAACCGGAGTACCCGGAAGAAAGCCACCAAGCATGGGGAGAACATGCAAACTACATGCACACAGATACGGGAATCGAGCCTGGCCGGGGATCGGACCCGGACCCTGGCGGTGCAGGCAACAGTGCTAACCACTACATCACCGTGCCGCCTAAATCGATAACAAAAAATCAAAATTTCGATAACATGGAGAGACACAAATAATCTGTCCTACAGCTGTATATACTAAGAGGTGATGATCTGGGATATTATCACTTTGAGGTAGAAAATCTATATTAGTGACATCTATACCATGGGACATAATTAAATCTAGCATGTGATTAATACGATGAGTTGGTCTATTTATGTTTTGTTTAACCCCAAAAGAATTTGGCAAATCCATAAATGTGAGTCCTAAAGCGTCATTAGCATAGTCTATGTAAATATTAAAGTCTCCTACTAACAACACTTTGTCGGAGTCAATGAGTAGATCTAACAGTAGATTTAAGAAAATCAGTGTAAGGCCCCGGGGGTCAATACACGGTGGCCAGGGCAAAATATAGCAGGAATTTATTAGGGATGTCAATGAGTGCAACATTAATGATAAGCACTTCGAATGAGTTAAACCTGGGCCTGGTTTTCTGGGTAACAGTAAGAACATTGTTGTAGATAGTTGCAACACCCCCTCCACGACCAATTTGATGGGACTCATACTTATAGAAATATCCTGTGTGTCCCCCCCCTCTCGTAGCCTCCAATGTGTCCCCCCTTTCTCGTAGCCTCCAGTGTGTACCCCCTATTGTAGCCTCCAGTGTCCCCCCCTCCGCTCGTAGCCTCCAGTGTCCCCCCCCCCTCTCGTAGCCTCCAGTGTGTCCCCCCTTTCTCGTAGCCTCCAGTGGGCCCCCCCTCTCTCGTAGCCTCCAGTGTGTGTCCCCCCCTCTCGTAGCCTCCAGTGAGTCCCCCCTCTCTCGTAGCCTCCAGTGTGTGTCCCCCTCTCGTAGCCTCCAATGTGTCCCCCTTTTCTCGTAGCCTCCAGTGTCCCCCCCCTCCTCTTGTATCGCCTCCAGTGTGTCCCCCCTTTCTCGTAGCCTCCAGTGGGTCCCCCCTCTCTCATAGCCTCCAGTGTGTGTCCCCTTTCTCGTAGCCTCCAGTGGGCCCCCCCCTCTCTCGTAGCCTCCAGCGTCCCCCCCCCTCGTAGCCTCCAATGTGTCTCCCCTTTCTCGTAGCCTCCAGTGTCCCCCCCCTTCTCTCGTAGCCTCCAGTGTCCCCCCCCTTCTCTCGTAGCCTCCAGTGTCCCCCCCTCCTCTCGTAGTCTCCATTGTCCCCCCCCCACTCCTCTCGTAGCCTCCAGTGTGTCCCCCCTTTCTCGTAGCCTCCAGTGGGTACCCCCTCTCTCGTAGCCTCCAGTGTGTTCTCCCCCTCTTGTAGCCTCCAGTGTGTGTCCCCCTCTCGTAGCCTCCAGTGAGCCCCCCCTCTCGTAGCCTCCAGTGTGTCCCCCCCCTATCGTAGCCTCCAGTGTATCCCCCCTATCGTAGCCTCTAGTGTGTCCCCCACTATCGTAGCCTCCAGTGTCCCCCCCTCCTCTCCTAGCCTCCAGTGTCCCCCCCTTTCTCGTAGCCTCCAGTGAGCCCCCCTCTCTCGTAGCCTCCAGTGTGTCCCCCCCTCTCGTAGCCTCCAATGTGTCCCCCCTTTCTCGTAGCCTCCAGTGGACCCCCCTTCTCTCATAGCCTCCAGTGTGTCCCCCCCCCTCTCGTAGCCTCCAATGTGTCCCCCCTTTCTCGTAGCCTCCAGTGTGTCCCCCCTATCATAGCCTCCAGTGTCCCCCCCCCTCCTCTCGTAGCCTCCAGTGTCCCCCCCTCCTCTCGTAGCCTCCAGTGGGCCCCCCCCCTCTCTCGTAGCCTCCAGTGTGTCCCCCCTTTCTCGTAGCCTCCAGTGTGTCCCCCCTTTCTCGTAGCCTCCAGTGTGTCCCCCCTCCGCTTGTAGCCTCCAGTGTGTCCCCCCTTTCTCATAGCCTCCAGTGGAGCCCCCCCTCTCTCGTAGCCTCCAGTGTGTGCCCCCCGTCTCTCATAGCCTCCAGTGTGTCCCCCCCTCTCGTAGCCTCCAATGTGTCCCCCCTTTCTCGTAGCCTCCAGTGTGTCCCCCCCTATCGTAGCCTCCAGTGTCCCCCCCTGCTCTCCTAGCCTCCAGTGTGTCCCCCCTTTCTCGTAGCCTCCAGTGAGCCCCCCTCTCTCGTAGCCTCCAGTGTCCCCCCCCCTCTCGTAGCCTCCAATGTGTCCCCCTTTCTCGTAGCCTCCAGTGTGTCCCCCTTTATCGTAGCCTCCAGTGTCCCCCCCTCCTCTCATAGCCTTCAGTGTCCCCCCCCTCCTCTCGTAGCCTCCAGTGTGTCCCCCCCTATCATAGCCTCCAGTGTGTCCCCCCTCTCTCGTAGCCTCCAGTGTCCCCCCCCTCCTCTCGTAGCCTCCAGTGTGTGTGTCCCCTCTCGTAGCCTCCAGTGAGCCCCCCCTCTCTCGTAGCCTCCAGTGTGTCCCCCCCTCTCGTAGCCTCCAATGTGTCCCCCCTTTCTCGTAGCCTCCATTGTGTCCCCCCCTATCGTAGCCTCCAGTGTTCCCCCCTCCTCTCGTAGCCTTCAGTGCCTTCCCCCCTCCTCTCGTAGCCTCCAGTGTCCCCCCCTCCTCTCCTAGCCTCCAGTATGTCCCCCCTTTCTCGTAGCCTCCAGTGGTCCCCCCCTCTCTCGTAGGCTCCATTGTGTCCCCCCCTCTCGTAGCCTCCAATGTGTCCCCCCCTGTCGTAGCCTCCAATGCGTGTCCCATTTCTCGTAGCCTCCCGTGCCCCCCCCCTCCTCTCGTAGCCTCCACTGTGTCCCCCCTTTCTCGTAGCCTCCAGTGGGCCCCCCCTCTCTCGTAGCCTCCATTGTGTCCCCCCTCTCTCGTAGCCTCCAGTGTGTCCTCCCCCTCTTGTAGCCTCCAGTGTGTCCCCCCTCTCGCCTCTGGTCTCTTAAGGTTGCCCTGTCTTAAGCCCCGTTCCAGTCACGGATGTTCTGTCAGTCCTAAGCCTTTGTGTCAGTCCTAAAAGGCTCTGAGTTGCTTAAAAGAGTCTGCAATGCTTAAAGGGTCTTTCTATGCTAAGGATGTCTGTATATTTTATAAAGATATATATGCTTAAAGAGACTAGATATGTGTGTATGTAGAGCCCTATGTTTTGTTTGTTTTTTGTTTGAAAATGAAGGACTTTTTGTGTTAAAACTGAAAAAGTAAATTGTCAGTCCTTATGCACAGATCAGCCATAACATTAGCACCATTACCAAACATTGGTATTTATCAGTACAGTGGAACATCGGATTGTGAGTAATGCGACCGTTCCGCAAGATGGGCAAAGATTTTTAATAAATTGGAAAACGAGCAAGTCTTGGTTTACAAGTACCAAGAATCATGTAGCACGCATGGGCTTCTTGCTTTGACACCCTTTGTCTTACTGTGTAAGACGAGGAGAGGGGAGGGCTAATTCCACACACACTCACACACATACACAGTGTCTGCGTGCATAAACGTAAACGCTTATCTGTTGGGATTTATTTTTAAATAAAAGGTAAAGTGCAGGTTAATTTGTTTTATTTTTACTTTATGTTTTGTATTAATTATCTTTTTGTATTATTTTTTTGGGCTGTGGAATGAATAATTTGAGTTTCCATTATTTCTTCTGGGAAAATACTATTTGGTTTATAAGTGTTTTGATATACAAGCCCTCTTCTGGAATGAATTACATACATAATTCAAGGTTCCACTGCACACTGTTGACAAGATCATGTGCACCCAAGTCTCACCCATTGTCTGTGTGGACCAAAGACCAATCTGTCTAATCTTCCAGAAAAGCCAATCCTTTCCTTTCTAGAGAAAATAAATAAATAAATAAATAAATAAGCAAACAAACAAACAAATAAATAAATAGCTGGTGCCAGAAACATGTACATCAGATGTCAGAGTTTGATGGAGAACATACTTAAAGAAAAGGCCTTAACAAGGAACTATCAAAACATTTATGGAGAATATCACTCAAGGTTTAAAAAAAACTCCCCAAACCTTTAAACATCATGTGAGGCATTATTAGATATATACTTAACAACTGCTTTATCCTGTTCAGAAGCATGGCTGATCTAGACCATAACACTAATTGTAAGGCATGAGCATGGCAGGGCATGCATGTCACATTCACATAATTTAGTATAAATACTGGATCCAATTTCTCACACCATCACTTTATGATGAAAAGTACTGCACGTCTATACTGAGTCTAGGTATTTATTCCAACCCGCAATGACTGCAATGACAATATAGTGAGCCTGTGATAAGCACCTGGTAGGAGTATGATGCAACATACTCTGATTGCATTTGAGTAAAAGTATACATACCATGGGCAAAATTATTACTAATAAGTAAGTAAATTTCTACTTGATTAAAAGTCCAAAAGTAGTCACTTTCATATGTACTTAGGTATCCAAAATTCTGGGCTCATATTAGCTCACTGTAGACTTTAAATCACAGTTAAATACTCTCTCTTTCTGACTTTGAACATGCTGTTTTGTCACTATCTGTAACTATATTTGCTTCTGATTTCAAGCATGACTGAGCATTTAACGGAGGGAAGGCAAATCACATAGCCACACACCACTGTCATGTAACTCAATGCCATGCACAAATGTAGTGGAGTAGAAAGTACAGATATTTGTTGTACTCTGTTGTGGATTAAAAGTTAATAGTATCCAGTTAGAAAATGAATAATTTTCTTTTCATCTAGCTTTTCATCTTTACTGCTACTGAGCATTGTTTAGACTCTCTTCTTACCTTCTGTTTCTCTATTCTAATTCTCTCCTACAGACCTGGGATCTGTTAGAATCTAGTTAGTACAGTATCTTTGTATCTTTCTTTTAAAATAGACATTATTTTCTTGAAAACATTTGAATGATGATAAAGTGAGTATTAGGTAAAATGTTACTTAAAATCAGTTACTTTGATTATCTTATATATTATTGCATATTTTGTCATATCATCTATTGTCATGTATTTTTGCATTTTCTGGTTTGGAGCACAATGAGTCTATATGTTTTGTATGTACTGTGGTATATAAGTAAGTAAACTTGACACATCGAGGACATATCAAAGTCTTGGCTTATTCGTGCAGTCTAAAGTCACAGCATTTGCAACATTAAACATGTACATTGTTTGAATCCAAACATTTCCAACACAACAGACAATCAGTCAGGGCAAATATTAGCATATCCTTGTCCTTTTATTAAGAATCTTTTTTTATATATGCAATAATCATTAACTTACATTCAGATGAATTACATCAAGCAAGAAGAAACTCCTTATTATATGTAAGAGGAATTTTGGTGAAGTACTGTATAGGATTTTATTTAATTAACTGAAGTTAAAAATCTCTTACAGCATGTAAAGTATGGCTCATCAGACCAAAGTGGTGCTGCTTTTTCTTCTGGCCATGGCATCAAAAGCCTTTGGTAAGATACTTCTCTGTTAAGCAGGATAGACAAGCAACTAAAAATAATTTGGAAGATGAGGTAGTTATGAGAAAGCTTTATTCATACAGGTTTATTTGTGCTTGTTTATCAAAATATTTTTTTGTTAATGAACATATAATATGGTTTATATTCTGTGATTACAGACAAACTGCTGTGAAAATGTTTTAAACGTCATGTAAAAAAAATAGAAATCTAGAAAAATATATTTTATTATATGATAAATTATTTATTTTACTTATTTCAGATCAGGTACCATTAAATGTTTGGCAATCATCAGTAAAATATTCATTCACACTAAACAGCACTAATGTTGTTCTGTCCTTTTTCTTTTCTTTTTGCATTTTCGAGAATGATTTTGATAACATTGTTAAAGGTAACTGAAATACTTTCCTTTTTATAGAAATTATACACAGAAGTGGTGGTTATTTTTATCATAAGGTGTGATGAGAAATTTGTATATTTATTCCACACGATAATGTATTACTGTAAATATATTCATTGTCATGCCCAAAATATAATCATTATTACATTTATATATATATTATACCTGTGAGTCAGCATCTAAATATCATCACAGACATGGCAAATGTCCAATTGGATGGATAGAATATGAGGGACGTTTCTTCACGTATCAGGCCATCAGCATGGACTGGGCTCCTGCTGAGGTTCAGTTAAATTTATTTTACCTGCATCAACATTATTCCTCATAGATGCATTTATTAGCATATCAGTCATGTAAGGGGTATTAGACATATGGTTAAAATATTAGCAAATAACAGAGAATCCATTTTTTTGTGAATCCATTTTCACACACACACACACACACACACACACACACACACACACACACACACACACACACACGCACACACACACACACTTTGATTCAAATAAGGTCCCAGAAATTATGCAGAATCTTAAGTATTCAATAAGTTAAACATTTACTTTAATCGCTTTTAATTCAAAATGTTATTTTTTATTATTAGTATTTTCAACTTTAAATAAAAAAAGAGCTTGATGTATACAGTATATGTATAATAACTGCATTTTATTTGTACATGACTTCCTTCTTTACTTTGACTAGCAACACTGTATGAATCTTGGTGCACACTTGGTCTCAATCCACAATGAAAATGAATTTCAGATGATTAAGGCCAGTATGCGTGCTCATGACCCTAAAGAGAATGCAGCATGGATTGAATTGAATGGTTATCAGAAGGTTAGCTAAGAATAAACTTGAAATTTATGAGCAGAGAATCATATCTGCATAATGCATGATTTCAAATGAAATTAAATGTTAAACTCTGTGATTTGCACTGTTTCGTTCCTTCAGAAATTCAGCTGGTTTTGGTCTGATGGCTCCAAATTGACGTTCACCAAGTGGAAGTTTTTTATTTGTTGACTGCGTTAGTCCGTGTCACTCAATATAATGCCACACAGAAAGTTATTAATAATTTTTTGGTGTAAGTTTAAGACATTATCACGGCTTGCCTGATTGAGATATCGAAAATCCCTCCGCAATTTTGCATCCAATGTCTTTAGATCTCTTCGGCCTGGTTTGGTGATGATTGTATAAAATCCCTAGGAGGAGTATATCAAAATCCATCAGGTGCGTTTTTGCAAACGACCCAAAATAACCGACCTCCTGTTAAGTTGAGCCCAGGACATGCACCGCGAAAGTTGTTTGGCTCGATGAGCTCTAAATATGTACTGAGTTTATGATGCAGCAAAATCTCAGGCATCCTGATGGCAGCAGATTACAACCTATCTGCCAAGTTTCATGAGTTTTTGAGCATGTTAAGACCCCCAAAATGTCCAAAAGGGTGGAAAGAAATCCTCAGGAAAACAAGAGGGTCCTGCGAACCTTATAGAGCTTGGGCTCTAAAAAGTCTTTGGGCTTGCCCTGGCTTCATAGATATAGCTGATGTTGGTCTCAATGTCAAGTCTACCGGACTTAGCTGATGTCATAGCTGATGTTGGTCTTAATGTTAAGTCCATGGGACTTTTTGGGGCGGTCGCCCACCCCTTAGAAAAGGTGAGGAAAACAAGGTTGAATCTAATCGAACCCAATCTAATCTAATCTAACCTAACCTAACCAAACCAAACCTAACCAAACCTAACCCAGGAACAACAATTTCAAATTCCCTTAGTTTATATATTTGCTTGACACAGCCCAATAATTTGACCCTTATAAAATGATGACTATCTTGTTTTTCGTCAAGTGTGTAGTCTGAGTCTGTTTGTTCTGCAGTGGTGTTGATGGCATAATGAAGTTAGGAGTGTAAAGTTTTTGTTGTTTCATATGCTGAGTAATCTTTCAGCATAACTGTTACAGAAACAGGTACTGTAAATTCCATTCCTTTCTTTAAAACAATTGGCAGATTATTATTTAAAATTCATTCATTTATATGTGTTCAAGTGCAGTTAAACCTTGGATTGCAAGCTTAATTTGCTTGTATATCAAAACATTTGTATATCAAAGTGAATTTCCCAAAAATAAATAATGGAAACTCAGACAATTTGTTCCACAACCCAAAAAATATGCAAATAAAAATAACAAATACAAAATATAGAATAAAAATAAAACAAATTAACCTGCACTTTAGCTAGAATTGATATTAGATGAGGGAAGAAGGAGGAGCTTTAAGCACACGTGCACACACACAGTCACAGTGTTATAATAAACAGAACATGCATGCACGGATGTTGACTATACGCCTGACAGGTGTATAAGAATCATTGGCTCAGTCGTGATCACGTGACACTCGGCAGGCAAAGTGTATACGTGCTACAGTATTCATTCGTTTGAGTTCAAATTTATTTAAAAATTTTGCTCACAAACCAAGGTTCCATTTTATATTTTGCAGCCACTGTACCGTGACGCTCATATTATATTTCCATCATTAGTACACACAGTCCAAATATTTAGCAATGATGACATGAACTACAAACATTTCCAACTAAAATATTAGTATATCTTGGTATCTTTCATTATCAAGAATAATTTTATGTAATCATGAACTCACATTCAGATGAATATGATGATGGTGGGTAAATAAATCATGTTATTTTCCTTTTGAAAGTTACTATCAGCATAACTGTATAAGCATCCCTTCTTACCTGAGCATATTGCAATACATCAAGCAAGAAGAGACGTTTAATTACATGAAATAGGAATGTTGGTAAGATATAAAATATAAGATGTTTATTTTATTGCCTGGAATTTTTGTTCTCTTGCAGTGTGTGAAGAATTGCTTGTCAGACTGAAGTGCTTTTGCTTCTTTTTCTCTACAGTAACATCATTCTCTGTTAAGCAGGATATGAAAACAACTACATGATACATTACAAAATAATTTGAGTAATAAAATAGGTATAATATAGCTTTATTCACACAGGTTTATTTATACCCGTTAAACTGGGGCTGTAGAAGCACAATTCCCCCATGAGGGGACTTCCCCCCTAAGATCTGGATTAACAATGGCCACTGTTAGCAGATTTACAGAATCAAAAGAAAAAATATGGAAATGTGTGTGTGGGAACATGTATAGATCAAAATTATCAGCGTGTCCCTGTTCATCAATAGATGAAGAGCTCCACGATGTAATTTTCAAGCTCAAACATGTTTAGACCAGAGAATGTCCTAACTCTGCAGATACAGAATGTGTCATATTCTCAAACATGATTTTTCCAACTTGGAATATGGTGTCCCCCTGCAAGTGAATAAATGAGTACTTAATGGGTGTGTTTACTGTAAAATCTAGACACGCCTTTCTAGGAATAGAAGAAGAAGAAGAGGGGCACTGTAATTGCCTGACAGCCGAACATCATTCAGCAGGCGTTCTGCTGGGAGAGGCTGTTTTATGTGGCTTCTACTATACATTGAAGATGTGGGATGTACAATGAGTAATAGATCACATCAAGATGTTCTTTTGAATTTTTGTCTGTGTGTTTGTCTGTTTGTTTGTGCACACATCACGTAAAACCTACTAAACAAATTTTAATATGGTTTTTCCATGTCTTTTTGGCTGAGCTTGAGATAGCAAACATGCTTTGTTTTATTACAATCAGCCAAAGGGAAGAGAAGATATGCTATATTGAAATTTAAATAGAAAATGCCCTCATATCATAAAAAAATCATCTTTGAAAAAATTATTAGTTCTTCTCAAAATTCAACAGATATAAATTTTTTAATACGCACTTATGAGCGTGCAGTTGAAATCTGCTTAATAAATGCAATCCTTATGCACACTTCACACGTCATGTAAAAATTTAAGTTAATTCCAAAATTCAATAGATGTTGACAACGGACAACCCATGTTAGATGTTTTGGAGATAAAGTCAGAGAGGCCAGATTGAGGTGGTGTGAAAATGTTCAGAGAAGAGATTTTGAGCACACAGGGACTATGTGACCATTTTGTTTCATATACATTCACATTCCATACAAACTTAGAGAGAACATGAAGTTAGTTGGGGTGAGAGAAAAGGTTGCAGAGGATAGGGTTAGAAAGAGGGAGATGATTTTGTTGTGGCGACCCCTGAAAGGGAACACCGGATAGACAAAGAAAAAGAACAGATGGCGTTTCTTTTTAAACTGACTTATGAGTGTGCAATTAAATTACACACGATCGAAGTTGCAGGCACATCTAGTATACAATATAAAGCATACAAATCCACATGACTAATTCTATCGCTCTTCAGAACACTGACATCATGTGGCCAAAAACCTAACTGCACCTCAGAAAATTAATCTCATTTCACATTTCACTCACTCACACACACGCACAGATGTTGACTGATTCATTGAAACAAGTGAGGTTTCATTTCTCCCGCACCCCCACACATACAATATACCGGACTTTAGACATTTTATACATTCACTTACACGCTGAAAATATTATATATAATTGTAAATATTGGGATGTGTTGCTGTCACGGAAACACCAGGCTCCGTTCCCCATCACCCGAGTTCTGAGCACACACCTGATTCACATTAGCACTACACCATAAATGCACCTCACTTCCCCGCACTCAGCGTCTGACCACACTCATGGAAACAGACTCCGCACCCTACCTGATCACGCTAAAGCTACGTTCATGTCTCATCTCATTCCCTGGCTCCTCGTCGTGTTGCCGAACTCCCCAGAGTGTCTTCTGTAAGTACGTCTTGTATCCTGTTCTGTCCTCGCTGAATGTTCCACGTCTTCACTGTTCGTCTCCACGCTTCCACCAGCTTCTTCAGCCACACAGCTAAGATTTTCCATTGGTTTTTCATTAAGTGTTTTCATTATTCCACAAACTGTTAATAAACGCCCGTTTTGGGTTTTCATAAGATCATTGTCTGAGTCTGTGTCCCTGTAACAGTTGCACTGCAGTGTCTATTTTTTTGTACAATACACTTGAGCTGCTTCAGCGATTCCTAGGAACTGTGGTCTGTTTGTATTTGTGGAAATTTGTAACTTGAATGTTTTTAATACTCAAGTTGTTCTTTAAATAAAAACATTTGATTCCTATTTATTTGATTTTGATTTATTTCTACTTTGTTTCTTTAGCTTTTTTTATTTGCAGAAATTATGGTAAAATGCCACAAGCATGTTTTTGTGACAAGGGAAATTAAATCATTAATTCAACATGGGTGGTACAGCCTCCTCTTGACACACACAAAAGCATAGAGATTGTTACATGAAATGTCATTCCAGTTTTTATCACCTGCGGGGGAAAAAAAACATATAAAATATATATTGTGGCATTTTAATGAGAAACAAAAGTTGAATAAGGTAGATTTTAAACAAGATACAGCGTTTCTAGATTTACTTACTGGTGAAGGGATTAGCAAAGTTCATATGAGCACAGTGCTCACTTTGTGGACCATTTGGTTCACCTGGATTCCACTGGGTAAAAATCACTTGGGAGCCGTCAGACCAGAACCAGTTACCTGTCTGAAAGGATGAACAGTAGAAAATCCACTCCATGTGTCATTATTTAATTTGGCATTTCACAGTGTAAAAAAAAAGTACAACACTGTTCTTTCTCAACAGAACAGTAAGGCGTTCAAGTTTGTAAATTTCTTTTGTGTAAAATATCAGTTAACACTATTAAATACTGCAGTTCAAATAAAACCTAATATCAAGCAAGGGCTCTTGAGTCCTTGATGAATTAAACACTTTAGTAATTTATTTATTAATTTCAGAATAAATGTATAAGTCAGAATAAATTTACACATTCTATAAGTCGCTCTGGATATAAGGGTCGACCAAATGCCTAAATGTAAATTATGCTTTATTTAGCAAGTAATATTCCTGTTTTTCTGTTTGTTTGTTTTTTTTTGAAGGGGGGGGGGGTTGTTTTGCCATGTCAGTATTTTCAGTCGAGGGTGTCTTGATTTAAAGATAATGGATAAAAAATATCACCTATTAACATCAACTATATATTGATTTAGACTAAACACTAAAGTAAAGAATATTTAAAGTTTATTTCTCTTTATTTTATATTAGAATATTACCAAGTTCATGTAGCTCAAAAAACAATTTGTCCCAAGGGCAAGTGACCAGCATCACATTATATAATATTTTTATTTGACATTTTGAACACATTTGTGCTATGTTACTCTCTGTTTCTCTAAAAATGCTCCCTCCTTACAGGACCAGCATCACAACAGGCCCTGTATCTTAGGTTTTTCTCAGCTGCTGACATCTATTTAAAACTAGTGGATTTTTGAAAATGTGTTCAAAATGGAGAAAGGGGATGTCTGTGCATATGAATAAAGTGTACTTATTGTGTGCAATGTGCAGTATGATGTACTTTACGTAGAAAGATAATGATAATGATGTAATAATAATGACTGATTATGAGCCTGCGATGGATTGGCACCCTGTGCAGTGTGTACCCCTCCTTGTGCCCTAAGTCTCTTATGAAACTTTCATAATTTGTTTTGATTGTGTAAATCTGTTTTGTGACAATGGCAATTGTTCAAATAGTGCTATATAAATAAAATAATTGAATTGAATTGGAGGCGGCACGGTGGTGTAGTGGTTAGCACTGTCACTTTGCACCGCCAGGCTCGATTCCCGCCTCTGTGTGCATGGAGTTTGCATGTTCTCCCCGTGCTTGGTGGGTTTCCTCCCAAAGACATGTAGGTTAGGCTAATTGGCATTCCCAAATTAAATTTAAGTATTAAAAAATCTGTAAACCATAACAATGAACATAATATAGTTGATGGCCAATTAATAATAATAATAATAGCACAGAGATTTAATTATAGAATGACTTACATACTGTCATATATCATTAATAGTGTAACTGTCATCTGACAGTGAGTAAATTAATAAAAGAGTCATATGTTATATACCTTCCCTGTGTTGACTATGTGACTGAGATGACAAAATAATTTACTTTAAACTTACCTTCTGACCGGTATAAAGACCAATCCATGTTGGATCCTCACCAGGGTTTTGAGCACGGATAATGGACTTGGCGTATAGATATTCTTCCTCACTGTGTATTGAGATCAAGTTTGCACCAAAATGCAGGCAGTGTTTCTAGAAAAGAGAAAAAAAGAGATTTGCCATCATTGCATTACACACTCACACATTCACTTTTTCACCCTTTGAATGCAACTACTGTATTTTTAAGAGGCAGGGAAAAACAGGGAGAACATTGTGGATTTCCACAATTATAAAAGTAAATACAAAATAAAAAAAATAAAATAAATTAAAAAAAACTTATAAATCCAGATGCCTTGATTAGCCTTTTTGGGTCCCTGGGAACTCCATGCAAGATTTAATCTCATGGGGTAAGTATAATCATAAGAAAAGTGAGGGATCAGCCCAGAACTACACGGGAGGAGCTGGTGAGTGATGTAAAGGCAGTTGTGACCACCGTAACCAAATAAACATTTGCTGCAAGGTCCCCTTATTCAAGAAGACACATGTACAGTTCCATCTGAAGTTTGCCAATGAACGTCTCAGGTTAGTTAGCTGTAACCCTGTTCCCTGATGAAGTGGGAACGAGATGCTGCATGAAAACAGTATGGGAACATCTCTTTGTTCTCCTGTTCTGAAGCCTATGTGTATCAAAACGCTGAATACTTTGGCTTATAACCTCAGTCAGGTGACGTCACCCAATAAGGTGCACCTGTAGGTTATAAATAGGAGTGAACCGGAAACATCCTCAGGTCAATTTTGTCTGAAGGACATCCAGGCACGCCAGCAGTGCGGCATTGAAGTGCAGCATCTCATTCCCGCTTTATCAGGTAACAGGGTTACAGCTGAGTAACCCGAGACGTTCCCTTTCAAAAGCTACACTCGATGCTGCGTGAAAACGGTATAGGAACGAGAATACCAATGCCGCAGCACTGTGTCTGGACCCCCAGGTTGTGTAGCGTGTGCGCACAATAGCCAAGGAGGTCTCAGACCTAGCACTGGGATGCTGACTCGAGGATCCGCAAGCCCGGAGTAGCATTGATATTCAGACTATCAAATCTAACAAATGTGTGCAGATGGGACCAGCCTGCCGCATCACACACCTGCTGCAAGGGAACGCCTCTTGCCAGAGCAATTGATGAGGCAATCCCCCTGGTCGAATGAGCCCTGATTTCTAGAGGCAAAGTGGCAATAGGCTAGGGCAATAGCATCTCTCACCCAGTGTGACAATGTCTGTCTAGTAGCGGCCGCCCCCCCCATTGCGGCCGCCACACCAAATGAAAAGCTGCTCTGACTTACGCCACTGGCTTGTGTGGTGAACGTAAATCTGAAGAGCATGTACTGGACACAGTAAGTGAAGTCTTAACTGCTCCAGAGCTGTGAAAGGTGGAGGACAGAAGGCTTTGAGAATGACTGGGTGCAGAGAATGGAACTTTTGGAAGATAGTTCAGGTGAGGATGCAGAATAGCTTTGACTAGCCCAGGGGCAAAGTCTAGGCAGGATGGGGAGACTGACAGAGCCTACAGATCCCCAATCCTCTTCAAAGAAATAATAGCCATAAAAAAAACATCTTAAGACACAGAAGCCTGACAGGCACTGACTCTAGTGGTTTGAAAGGGATGTCAGCCAGGCCTTCAATACAATAGCTAAGTCCCACGAAGGGACCGTAGCTCTAGTGGATGGCTCCAACCATTTAGCTCCATGAATAAAACTGGCAACTAAATGGTGCTTTCCCACAGAAACCCCATTGGTCAGTCCATTGGGTTAGAGAGGCATCCTGGTGTGCTAGGATGCACAAGCATTTGTAATGACCATGGTTGGAGTTAGAGAGTCCTGTAAATTTTTAAGTTTTTCTTTATATTTCCACCTATTCTAGTTAAGAATATCAGCTACATTAACTTCCTGGTTCTGGGGTTGAATCCCAAATAGGATTAAATGGAAAAGCTGGTGTGCTAGGATGCACAAGCATTTGTAATTACCATGGTTGGAGTTGGAGGGAGAGGGTTTGGGGTTCAGCCTTAAGTAGGCTTAAACAGGACAACATAAATGGTTCAGAGGCAGTTTGGTTTGGAGGACAAAGTGATGTTTAAGATGACATAACTTGCCCTCCCATAATGCAGTGGTGAAGTGCTCATCCAATCATCTGGGATCACTGGCTCAAACCCCAAGTGATGCTTTAGCCTCTCGTAGTTGAGGGCCTAGTGAGAGCTAATTGGCTGACCTCTCTCAGCGTGGTGGGATGGGACGCTCCCACATTAATTACAGCTCGACAGCCAATCAGGGACGTCTGTGAGCGCCTTCAAGCAGAAGGAGCAGATAGAGCTTTCCTTCAAATTTGTTACGCTGCCCCCAATGGTGCGTGATTGAGCAGTTCGAAAAGATACATTCAGTGACATGGTTTGGAGAAAGCACATGATAGTCTTCGGCCCTCCCAAATGAATGGTTGTAGTACCCTTAATTTGGGAGCCCCTAGTGATGGGGAGGATATGACTATATTTGAGAGAAAATTTGTGAAAAATCCCCCCCACCCCCCCCCCCCAAAAAAATGACATAACCTTATCAGACATGTTTTTTTTTGCTGACAGTGCTACCATAACTGGTTTGGAATGTGGGTTTTGGCAAGCAGCTGGTCTGCCCTCTTACCAGTACTGAGAACCATACCAACCCACTTTGACCCACACTGTAAACCCTAACGCTCAAAGTAATTAAACATATTGATTACTGTTACCTTAAATAATTACAATTAGTTCAAATTAATAGACCTTGATGAGTATTTAGAACTTTTCGGTATTCATGAGTTTGCAGAAATTACACTTTTTAAATTCGATATTTTAAGTAACTTTAAGTATTTAAGTAACAGTAACTGTCACCTTAAAGTTCCACCAACTTAAAATCTTTCAGACTAGCGATTTTGTGTCTGACATCACCAAGGCAATAGGGCACTGCTGGCTCCAACAGCAATTTATTTGATTTGCAACAAATAAAAAAATGTCATGCACACTCGTAACAGAACCAGCACTAGGACCCGGAAGTAATACGGTCGGGTTTTCAGGAAGCATAAAAGGAGACAAAATGGCGCTTCACATTGCTCAGTCATTGAGTTCGCCCATGCCTTGTCTGACGCTTTGCCGACTATTCTGTGAGTACTCACCTATTTGGGTTGCTTCTTTGATTGAGTGTGTGTTGCTAGAACGCGGATTTATTTGTGTAGATCCTAGCTCTTCGTGTAAGAGAGTTCTTAGATAAATTGCGTGGTTATCCTGCCTACTCTCGTTGCTTCCACGTTTGGGTTTACCATCCACGCTACACGGGCTAACTGCTAAGGCTTCTGTGCTTACCCTACGATAGCTCGTGACGAAAAAAAAGATAATTGCTATTAAATAATATGAGTTAGGCTATTCAATAATGCAAGTAAAGAATTATTAATATGAATGAGTACAACAAACGCAAAAACTGATTAAAATTTGAAACATCATTACTTAAAACATTTGATGTAACTGATTACCTCTAATTTTTTTGAGTTTTGCCAACTTATTCGAGTTTACAGTGCAAGCTAGCAAATGACAGTTAGTGTAATTAATGATTGTTAGAACACAAGTAATGTGGGCTAATACAATATACAGTAGTTAGGGCCTATTCCTGTTATTGTATATTATCACCACTCGTGAAAAGAAGCTTCAGTCGGGTTACTGGGTCAGAACTAACTGTAAGCAACACTGTACACTATTTACAGTATAGTGTGTGTGTGTGTGTGTGTGTGTGTGCGTGTGTGTGCGTGTGTGTGTGTGTGTGTGTGTGTGTGTGATATTTACAAATTTAAAATTAACAGAACCTCAGCAGAAGCCCAGTCCAGTCTGATGCCGTGATATTTGAAGCAACGTCCTTTAAAGTCAATCCATCCTGCTGGACATCTAGATAGTCCTACATTTTTAATAAAGTTCAAAGTAGAGTGTAAAAACATACCATGGAGGTTAGTTTTAATAAGATTTGGCAAAAAAAATTATTCAACCCTACAGTATGTCTATTTAGTGGCCATGAAATACTGACCTTGATAATAAAATGCATTTAAATTTTGCAACAACTTTAAAGTTATACTAGAGTCAGTATTATCATGCAATCTATATACCATTAGCCTGTGCCACTTTAAGATTAATTCTCAATAATTAGCCTTTATTAAATTTTTCCCACTAAATTATTCAATGTACTGTATACTATTCGTTAGATATATGGTGTTTACATAACATATTTCACTAGCTTAAGTTACCCAGTTTGTGCATTCCACATACAGTTAAACCTAGGATTGTGAGCATAATTTGGTTAAGAAGCATGCTTGTATATCGAAGCACTCGTATATCAAACTGTGACAATCCCTCAGCGTGCAAGAGAGAAGAACCATTGGCTCAGTTGGGATCACGTGATGCTTGCTGGACAAAGCACATGCATACTACTCGAATATCAAAATTATTCGCCAACAGTGTTGGGTGTAACTAATCTAACGCATTAGGTCTGCCATTCAAGTACAGTGGAACCTTGGATTACGAGCATAATTCGTCCTGTTCCAAAACACTCATCAACCAAATCACCATTTCCCATAAGAAATAATGAAAACTCAAATTATTCGTTCCACAGCCACAAACAATAAACACAAAAATAATTAATACAATTTATAAAATGAAAATAAAACAAATTAATCTGCACTTTACCTTAAAAAAAAGTACAAATAAATCCTGACAGGTAAGTGTGCGTGTGTGCGTGTGTGCGTGTGTGCGTGTGTGCGTGTGTGCGTGCGTGCGTGCGTGCGCGGAATTAGCCCCTTCCCTCGCCTCGTTTTACACAGTAACACTCCTCCACACATAAACACGGAAACACCGTTTTAACAGGGAAAAAAGACATCTCTCTGAGACTGGTATGAGCGCATACTAAAGGAATCACTGCTGTAAAGTAAAAAAAAAAACAAAAAAAAAAAACAAATGAACCAGCACCTTACTTTTGAAAAGAATCACGACAGAGCAGAGTTTTTGTGTTTGTGAAGCCGGGGAGGGGGTGAAAAGGCGAAAGTGTCTGTGCGTGTGTGTGTCGGTGTCAAATTACGCACGCACACGCATAAGAGACAAGCAGAGTTTCTGTGTGTTTGCGAAGATGTGGGGTGAGAGAGTGATGTTCATTGTCAAAATAGGAGTCGCATGCGTGATACATGATACTTGGCGCTCGTAAACTAATACTTGCTTTGTTTCTGATTAAAAATTTATTTAAAATCTTTGCTCGGTTTGCGGAACACTCGTCAACCACATGACTCGCAATCCGCGGTTCCACTGTACTCAGTTACTTAGTTACTGTTTATGTAATCCGTGAGCCAGACAGTCGTTCCCAGTCCATTAGTGTGTGTGTGTGTGTGTGTGTGTGTGTGTTTGTGTGTGTGACACTCGTCCTACAATCCCTGCCCCCGATAATCCTCCCCCCTCTGTTATTCCTGCTGTTATACCCCTATCTAACCTATGCGGTTTGACTATGCGAGGACCCACGCGCGGAAAGATGGAAACCTAATGACAGCGCCGAAATTTGCGGTGAATCATGATGAACCGTACTTACAGCCACCGCGCAAAACCATGTAGGTGAAATAGTAGGTGTATTAGTAATTAACAGATTATAGGCCAAACTTCAATAAGTGATGATGGTAGAATAATTATAAAGGTCTTGACTAAAACAACATGCATGAGGAAGCAAAAGGAGTTTTTATTTTCTGCAATAGAAACGTATGCTGTAATGTAACTGATTACTTTTTGAAGACAGAAATGTTGTAATGTAATTAGTTACTTTAAAAAGTAACGTCCCCCAACACTGCTCGCCAAGTTACTCGCAATCCAAGGTTACACTGTAATTTCTAAAAATTAGACACTTGGCATGCAGCCCTGACATGTGCTTAAAGCCTTAATATATTATCTTAATACCGTATATGAATTTGTAGATCATGCTAAACATAACCATTATGCCAAGAAAATGTTTCTTTAATAAAGGAGTAAATTAAGAAAGCAAATGCTAGTGTTGATGGTTACAATGTCTACTAAAAATAATTAAGTTTTCTTTTAAGTTTTCTTTTTCGTTTTTCTTTTATTTATTCTATTTATTTACTTTCTTTATTCACTCCATCTGCTTAAAAGAAGTAAATAATTATAGACATCTTGTAAATGCATGTTTCTCAAACATATTTATTGCAGATTATTGAAAAATCAGGAGGAGGTTACTATAGATATTTATCCAACTGCAGGTCAGGGAACAAATCATAGTTTTACTAATAAATGCTCAATTAAAAGTGTACTGATAAAGAGAAATAGGACTCTTACTAAAAGCTGTTGCAACAAACATCACTTTAGCCTGACCAGCCATAGTTCTGGAGTTTAATGCACTGCAAGAAATGTTAAGATACTTACATACAGTAGAAAGTGAATATATTACACAATTTAAGAACATTAACATACATTTAAGTAAGAGTATCTTCTTTTTGATATAAAACACTCAGGTCAGTGGTGATACGTATATAGTTATGCTCTGGTTTACAAAGAAAAATAACAGTCATTTGATCTTAGTCAAATTAACTTCTGCTTATTTTGTCCTTTGGCCAATCTTCCATTACACTGGAAAACATTCATCTGAAACACTCTGTTTCTCTGAAAATGTTGTGTACTGCTTTGCTTGCACAGCTAATGAAGGACATTCATCTGACAAGTCCTATTTCTCTGGAAAAGTTTATTTGCTAAGCTGAATGTCCACTTTTCACTTTATTAGACACACCTGTAGACCTGGTTGGACACTTTTACACAAACAGCATAGACTCATAGCAACATGTCAAAATGATGACTATTTCTCAAACAGGAAGCGAAATGACTTGGGAATAAATGAGCAAAACAAACAAACAAACAAACAAACAAACACAACCAGAAAAAAAATCTTGCACTTGGGAGTGCAAGTGAATTGTGAATTCTTATACACAGATAAGCTATACCATTAGCAACACATGCCATTATGAAATTAACATTGATTATCACTTTTATTCCAGGACACTGGTTACAAAATCATGGGAACCCAACACTTACCCATGCCCATGTGGACCAAAGACCAGCTTGTCTAATCTAACAGAAAAGCCAATGCAGCACAAACTGGCAAATAAAAAAATAAACTCTTTCTGTGTGAAATTAACACTTTTCACCCAAATATATAATTGATTCTCTTGGCATTGGTGACTCAGTGGTATGCCTTCCACCTGCCACTCAGAAGACCCAGGTATTATTCCGAGCTAATGCCACAAACCTACTGAGCCAGTCTAGTGCCAGTACCAAAGACATGAAAATGGGAAGGCTGGATCATGAAAGGCATCCTGTGTGAAATGTACAGGGTGGGCCATTTATATGGATACACCTTAATAAAATGGGAATGGTTGGTGATATTAACGTCCTGTTGGTGGCACATTAGTATATGTGAGGGGGCAAACTTTTCAAGATGGGTGGTGACCATGGTGGCCATTTAGAAGTCGGCCATCTTGGATCTAACTTTTGTTTTTTCAATAGGAAGAGGGTCATGTGACACATCAAACCTATTGGGAATTTCACAAGAAAACAATGGTGTGCTTGGTTTTAACTTAAGTTTATTTACAAGTTTCTCTTTGTTCACAGCCATTGACATGTCGAAGAGGTTAACACGTGATGAGCGGATTGAAACTGTGTTGATATCTGGTGAACGCAGTAACCGGGTCATTGCAGCAGATTTCAATGCAAGACACCCTACGAGACCACCCATCTCCCATGCTACAGTTAGCAAACTGCTTACTAAGTTTCGTGAAACTGGTTCAGTGTTGGACTTGCCAAAATGTGGACGCATGAAAACTGTCACTAATGAACAAACATCAGTGGCTGTCCTAGCTTCATTCAGCAAGAGCCCACAGCGTAGCACTCGCCGCATGTCACTGGAGAGTGGCATTAGTCGAACATCCCTTCGGCGGATATTAGCTACTCGCAAATAGCACCCTTACAAAATCCAGCTACTGCAGTATCTCAACGAGGATGACCCAGTGCACACAATTTGCAGAATGGGCAAAACAAAAATTGGAACAGGACCCTCAGTTCACGCAGAAGATTTTGTTCAGTGATGAGGCAAACTTTTATGTGAATGGTGAAGTTAACAAACAAAACCACCACTATTGGTCTGACACTAACCCACATTGGATAGATCCCTCCAAGACTGTTGGAACAAAAAAAGTGATGGTATGGTGTGGTATATGGGGTACAAAGATAGTGGGGCCATTCTTCATCAATGGATACGTCAAGGCCACTGGATATTTGAAATTGCTACATGATGATGTGTTTCCCTCTTTATGCACTGAGTTTTTCCAGCAAGATGGTGCACCACCACATTATGGGTGTCAGGTCCGAGCATTCCTAGATGAACAGTTTCCTGAAAAGTGGATGCATCGTGGGCCAGATGCAAGTGGTCATCGTGGGCCAGTTGAATGGCCCCCAAGGTCTCCCGATCTGACCCCCTTAGACTTTTATCTTTGGGGTCATCTCAAGGCAATTGTCTATGGTGTGAAGATACGAGATGTGCAGCACTTGAAACTACGGATACTGGAAGCCTGTGCTGACATTTCTCCTGCGGTGTTGCTATCAGTGTGTGAAGAGTGGGAGAAGAGGGTTGCATTGACAATCCATCACAATTGAACACATTTTATAAGTGGTCAGAAACTTAATAAATAAGTCATGAAAGAATAGAATTACGTTAAAACCAAGCACACCATTGTTTTTCTTGTGAAATTCCCAATAGGTTTGATGTGTCACATGACCCTCTTCCTATTGAAAAAAACAAAAGTTGGATCCAAGATGGCCGACTTCTAAATGGCCACCATGGTCACCACCCATCTTGAAAATTTTGCCCCCTCACATATACTAATGTGCCACAAACAGGACGTTAATATCACCAACCATTCCCATTTTATTAAGGTGTATCCATATAAATGGCCCACCCTGTATATGCACCAGGTCATACATGCATGTTAGGGCTATGTTGGTGAATATCTTTGGATTCGCAGGACTACTGTAGGGCATTTAAAACAAGTGGTCAATTTAAGGCAATTGACCTTCAGCCGGGTTCGGTCCCGCCCCGTGGTCATCTCTACTCACTATCTTCCACCGAGATGCAGGCGATGGAGGAGTATGTTTCCAGCGCCCTTCGCAAAGGTACCATCCGGCCCTCCTCCTCACCTGCCAAAGCGGGGTTCTTCTTTGTAAAGAAAAAAGGAGGTGACTTACATCCATGTGCCGATTATCGGGGGCTCAACGATATCACCATCAAGAACTGACACCCATTGCCGCTTACCAACTTTGCCCTGGACGCCCTCTCTGGTGCCACCATCTTTACTAAGTTGGACCTCCGGAGCGCCTACAACTTGGTGCACATTAGAGAGGGTGATGAGTGGAAAATGGCCTTCATCACCCCCACAGGACACTATGAAAGCCTGGTCATCCCTTTTGGACTCTGTAACGCACCTGCTGCATTCCAACAATTCATCAATGATGTTCTCAGAGACATGCTAGGCCGCTGGGTGTTCGTCTACCTAGATGACATCCTCATTTACTCCCGGACTGTTGATGAACATGTCCAACACGTCAGGGCGGTCCTCGAGATTGCTCGCCCATCAACTGTATTGTAAGTTGGAGAAGTGCACTTTTCACGAGTGCTCCACCACGTTCCTGGGATTTGTTATCTCGCCCCAGGCTGTGGCCATGGACCCGCAGAAACTGGAAGTTGTGCGTCACTGGCCCCTACCCAAGACTCTCAAGCAACTTCAACGGTTTCTCGGGTTTGCGAATTTCTATCGTCGCTTTATCCGGGACTACAGTACGGTTGCAGCTCCTTTAACCGCCCTGACACGACCATCTTCTCACCCCTTCACCCTCAACTCTGCCTCCATCTCCGCCTTCCAGGAATTGTATCACCGCTTCACCACCGCACCAATTCTCCTCCATCCAGACGCGAGCAAACCATTCGTTGTGGAGGTGGACGCTTTGGATGTGGGCGCCGGGGCCGTTCTCTCCCAACGAGGTCCAGATCAGAAGCTGCACCCTTGTAGCTTCTTCTCCAGAAAATTTGACCCCACTCAGCAGCGATACGGGATAGGGGACTGCGAGCTGTTGGCCATAAAGTGGGCTCTGGAGGAATGGCGTCACTGGCTCCAGGGCGTCAGAGAGCCGTTCATCGTCTGGACCAACCACCAGAATCTAATCACCATCCGAAGAATGAAACAGCTTAACCCTAGACAGGCGCGGTGGGCGTTATTTTTTGAGAGTTACAACTTCCATCTGTCATACTGCCCGGGGTCCAACAACACCAAGGCCGACGCCCTCTCCCGACAGCATGAGGAAGACGTCCACTGGGCGGAGCCCGCGCCTGTCCTACCTCCCACCAGGATCATAGCATCACTACGCTGGGATCTGGAGACAAGGGTGCGCCAGGCACAGGCTGCGGAGACCGAACCGGCAGGTGTGCCACCTGATCGACTCTATGTACCCGACACCATCAGGACGGAGGTCATCCAATGGGGGCATTCCTCTCTTTTTGCTGGACACCCCAGAACATGTCGCACCCTTCAATTTATACAGCGCGCCTTCTGGTGGCCCACCATGACCAAGGATGTTCACAAGTTCGTCCAGGCGTGCCCAGTGTGCGCTAGGGCCAAGGATGTAAATCAACCATCTCCGGGCGAGCTTCAACCACTTCCTGTTCCCCGTCGGCCCTGGACACACATTGCCATCAACTTCATCACGGGCCTGCCAGTTTCCAAAGGAAAGAACACCAACCTCACCATCGTCGACTGGTTCTCCAAAGCTGTGCACCTGGTGGCCCTTCCCGGGCTCCCGTCAGCTAAGGAAACAGCCGAGCTGATATTAGAACATGTAGTCCGCCTGCATGGGTTCCCAAAGGACATCGTCTCGGACAGGGGGCCTCAGTTCACCTCACGGTTCTGGAAGGCCTAACGGTCAGACGGAACGGACCAACCAACAATAGGAGCGCTATCTGAGGTGCTTTGTCGCTGACCGTCAGTGCTCCTGGGCTGAACTATCACACAACCTCCACGTTTCATCCGCCATCGGCTTAAGCCCATTTGAGGCATGCCACGGCTTCCAACCTCCGATGTTCGACCACCAAGAACCGGAGGTTGAAGTACCGTTGGCCCAACAGTTGGTCCGTCGGTGTCGACGGCTATGGAACCAAGCAAACCTGGCCATCAAACGCACCAACACCTGCTACATCACTCAGCACCGCCGTCGACACCCGGGTGAATCACCGGGTGATTGTACCACGTAGGTGACAAGGTATGGCCTTCTACAAAAAATCTACACCTGCAGACAGAATCCAGAAAATTATCACCTTTTTTCATCGGTCCATACTGCATCACCCTCCGCATCAACCCCGTCACCTACCGGCTCCAGCTGCCTGCGGCGCTCCGGATCCAGTATTCCATACTTTTCAGCTAAAACCCTTCACCACTTCACCTATGTGATGAAAAGTACTGCACATGTACTGTATACTAAGCCGAGGTATTTATTCTGACCCAGAATGACTGCAATGACAATATAGTGAGCATGTGATAAGCACCTGATAGGAGCATGAAGCAATCTAATCGGACTGTATTTAAGTAAAAGTATAGATAATATAGGCAAAATATTACTGAAGTAAGAGTAGAAGCCCCCCCTTTACATTTCTACTTGAGTAAAAGTCCAAAAGTACTTACCTTCAAATGTACACAAGTATCGGACGTTCTCAGCTCATATTAGTTAACTGTAGACTTTAATAAAACCTAAGTGGCCCAGATACATGCCGGCAACTCAGCATAGGTAAATGACAATTAAAGACATACATATGTGCTTATACAGAAGCGTTTCTGGGGTGTGTTAACAGGGAGGTTTCAGACTTAAAACTGTGTTTAGCTGCCATAAGCATTATCTATGCCATTATTCGAGACATTTCATTTATGTATATTGATTTTTTTTGTTCTGTTGTTGAATATTTGTTGTATTTTCACCAGTATGAACAATTATTATGTTCCTCTGCACTATGTTGCACATAGGCCTTTTTTTTTTTTTTTGCTATGATGCTGCTACACTCTAAAAAAAATGCTGGGTTGTCTCTGTAAACACATTGTTCCCTTCTTTATGCTGGGTCAAAATTCTCGGTTATTTTGGGTACTTTAAACATGTTGGGTTCATGTTTTTATATTTTGTGCTAATTGATGGCTAATTTACTAAATATAATCTTAAATGTAATTTATTAATATGTCTTAATATGTGTAGAGTTTCAACTCTGGATCAGAGTTAAATCAAACCTTTAAAGATTTGGGTTAATGTTATTGAATGGAATTAAACTTTATAAGTACACTACTACACTACACTACCCGTCCAGCGTTTAGCACAATTTAGTGTATCTTACCAGTTCTGCTTATCACGTGGCCACCGATGACGATGCGCTGAGACTTCTTCTGCGGGCCTCTTCGTTGCACAAAGGTGGCCTTCAAGCGGCGTCGGAGTTCAAGCTGAAGTTCCTTTCCTGGGTGGCGCAGGTCAGAAGTCAAAGTACTGTTTGAAAGCGGAGAAGGAGAGTTGCTTCCTGCTTGCTTCCTTCAGACGATCTGATGTTCAAAAGCGTGCTGAAGCTGCTTGGACCTTAGTTTTTTAATCTCACGGCGCAGGTGTGTCCCACAGCTGTTTGTTCCAATCAGAGATGGTTGCGGGTGTAGCCACACCCTGCATGGTTCCTCTTTTTCGTGCATACATTAACCTGGTTTGGTCTGTCACATGTCACATCCCACATCTCGGTGGGATTGTAGTAATTTAGGTAAAGTGTATTAACATGAGTCTGGTTCATATGATTAAAATTTCATGCATATCAACGTTCATTGAATACACAGAGCTTTCATTTGATACCAAACATACCCATTCATACCCCTTTTCTATAGCAAGGGTTAAACTTGTTAATTACACTCCTTAAGTTTATGATAAACATGTTGAGCACAATGCAAAGACATCATACATTCTATATCCACGCACATATATAATTTTATATTTCCCTACTAGCATACTTTAACTGATTAACATAATATGTGATGTAACACATTCTAGAGTCAGCAACTTTCTGGGGGTTGTGAAACTTCCCTATTCAAGGGGTTTGTGCAGATCTACACCGTTTGAGTGAAGATGTGAAATGCTTCTCTCTTGTGCAAGCTTTGCAGATTTGCACTATCTGAGTTTTCTTTCCTTAGTTGCTGATCTCATGAACCGTTTCTTCCTTTTTCAACGGCTCCCTTTGAGGTGGCCTGTCAGTCTCTACAAAAAAAAACCCTGGTTGTGTTATTTTGACCCAGCAGTTGGTTTATTCTTTGGAGAGCTTTCTGGATTCTTCACTTCTGACTGGATCATGCTCAGAGCACTCAGTATTTTATGGTAAGTTAATGTGTATTTTTATTAATTTTTTTAGTACGTTGTGGTAGAAATAAGCATATTTTATTGTTAAAAATAAATGCTTTGATATGGTGGTGTGGGATTAATGTTTTTTTCTTACTGTGTTTTTTATTATTTAAAAAAATGAGAAAGCATCATTCTTAAGTCATTTATAACAAGTTTTTTCTTCATCCTTATAAAATATTTATTATAAGTTGTCAATTCATCACTTAAATATCATATTCATGTAGTGTTCATTGAGAATTTGAAAAGCAGTGAATGTTTCGAATTAAATCCAGATGGAGCACCATATCCTGTTATGTCACATTAAATAGTGAGGTAAATTAGTCAGAAATTCATGTTCACATTATGTATTTTTGTACATCATTGTGTATTAACAAGAGAAAAAACATCTTAATTAAATCCATATGATGTTGTGTAATCCACAGGTGGGGACCAGCATGATGAGGATGATATCTGCAAAATATAGATTGTTGGAGGCGATGCTGTTTATGCAGACTCCTTGGTGGAGGCTGTTGATGTTTGTTTTAAAGGGTTTTTTTTGTCTTTGATGTTAAATACACAAACCAGATTCTTCCAACCTTTGAATTTCTCCAGCATACTGTAGATCATATTGATGGACATGAGTACTCTTCTGTTAATTGTTTGAGGACAACAGTTTTTTCACGACACATTTAATAAATAATATTTTAAAGTTTTATCGTTTTTGTTTTTAATGTCATTTTGAAGGAAATTAAATAGTAATAGTTAAATAACTAATAGTTAGAATATTAATATGGTGAATGCTTGATGTCATGTGGGCATTACAAGATTTGTACTGAAAACATCTATATAAAAAGTGTTTAAACATTGTATTAAATGCAAAAAATGCTATTCAAATTTACAGGGGTCTCTTGTTTTTATTGTTTTACAGAGGATGTTACATTTATTTTATATTTTATAAATGGTCACCTTGGGATTTTATGGTTTTGTCTGACATTTTTGTCAAAATTGAGGTATTCACATTTTCTTATTCTGTGATAATCCATTTACATTATGTTGTGTACATTTTAGGTCTTTAAAAAAAAAAAAACAGATAGTGTTAATTTAACCCACTGGTTGGATCAAATAAAATAACCTAGCAGTTTAACATTTAACTAAGCAAGAGTGTCAATTTAACCCACTGGCTGGGTCAGATGAACAACCCAGAATTCTGGGTTAAATGGTACAACACAGCACTTGGGTCAAAACAACCCAGCGTGATCAAGTAAAAGAGAAGTGAGTGTTCTCAAGTGAAGTTGGTGAAAAGAAGCTATTTGTAAGGTTACACGTTTCTTCAAGAGTACTCATTACCTCTTGGTTATGTACAGCCAGTGAGGTATGCTTATTTATCTTTTATTGCGTATATTTATATTTAGTTTAGAGTCCGTTTATGTCAACAAATGTATGCTTATTATGTGTATTTTGTTCTTTTGTACACCCTAAAAAATGCTGGGTTCAACCAACCCAAACTGGATTGTTTTTAACCCAGCTGCTGGATAAATATTGGACCAACTACATGCTGGGTTAATTTAACCCAGCAAAATGGGTTATTTATTTAACCCAGCAAGATGGGTAAAATATTCAATCCAAATGCTCCGTCATATTTAACTATAAATGCTGGATTAATTCTACCTCACAAATAGGTTATTATTATTTTTGTTTTACATGTCTATGGGTAAAACAGTTTAAACAAAATTATTTCGATATACTGGTCTATTACAAAAAAAAAAATCTAAGTTCTGCAAACCATACACACAAAAAAATGCTGGGTTGTTTTTACTACCCAAACGCTGGGTTGCCTCTGTTGGGTAATTTTTCTGGGTTATTTACAGGGAGTCGGGTTGTTTAACCCAGCTTGCTGGGTTGGAGTTGGGTTAGCTAGTGACAGCTAACATCACAGATCAGACCGCCCCTCCCCCGAAGTTCACCGATGTATTCAGTGGCTGTGTCAGCTTTGTGTCGTTTTTTTCTTCCTCCTCACGCAAGAGGAAATGTAAACGTTCAATATAAGGTCTGTATACACACTTTCACTTACCTATGACTGAATTTGTTCACTGTATGTAACATTTATTACTGTTACCATGTTGCACTCAAACTTTCAGCCTGGTCTGTGCTATAGCATGCTAGTTTATCTGACAATGGCTGCTAGCTAGCCAAACCAAAGAACCCACCTGTGTATGAAAGAAACTGCAAAAAATGTCTGAGCTTTTTAGCTTTCTTTGTACAATGCTTGCAGGGTTTATGAAGATAGTGAAGTGATGAATGAAAGCTAAACTGTTAACTGTAGTGGCAGCATGACGCTAGCATTTAGCTAGGTTGCTAGCATTAGCAAACACATATAAAATAGCTGAGGTGTTACAAAACACTAATCATCTTACAAATATGCATACTAGCCAACCCTCTCGAATTTTTCCATAAACTTTTACTTTCTTTCTTTCTAAGGTTGGAACCAACACTGTGGAATATCTGTCAGTCGAGGCCGTACCCCTACATCCTGACCAGCACTGCTCTCAGGCATTAGTGCTTCTCAGTAATAGTACCGTAATGATGTCGCTCTTGAACATGTTTTGTATTATCTGATCTTGTGCTTTTGAAAAATTAAAAAATTTATATGATTTGTACAATTAATTGGGTGTTGTTTATTGCATATATGTATGGTTTGCAAAGCGTAGTGTTTTCTTTTGTAATAGACCAGTATATCAAAGTAATTAAACTGTTTAAACTGTTTTACCCATAGACATGTAAAACATAAAAATAATAATAACCTATTTGTGAGGTGGAATTAACTCAGCATTATAGTTAAATATGACCTAGCATTTGGATTGAATATTTTACCCATCTTTTTGGGTTAAGTAAATAACCCATTTTGCTGGGTTAAATTAACCCAGCATGTAATTGGTCCAATATTTATCCAGCAGCTGGGTTAAAAACAACCCAGTTTGGGTTGTTTTCAACCCAGCATTTTTAGAGTGTACATACATGCAATAAACAACACCCAATTAATTATACAAATCATAGAAAAAATATTTATATTTATTTTTCAAAAGCACAAGATAATACAAAACAAGTTCAACAGCGACATCATTACGGTACTATTACTGAGAGGCACTAATGCCTGAGAGCAGTGCTGGTCATTATCTCCCAACATCAGGATGTAGGGGTTCGGCCTCGACACTTCAGCGTGCTGGAGATATTCCACAGTGTTCGTTCCAACCTTAGAAAGAAAGAAATTAAAGAAAGTAAAAGTTTATGGAAAAATCGATAGGGTTGGCTAGTATGCATATTTGTTTGAGATTGTATAAGATTTTTTGTAACACACAGCTTTTTATATGTGGTTGCTAATGCTAGCATCATGCTGGCACTACAGTTAACAGTTTAGCTTTCATTCATCATTTCACCATCTTCATACACCCTGCAAGAATTCTACAAAGAAAGCTAAAAAGCTCAGACATTTTTGCCGTTTCTTTCATACACATTCTTTGGTTCTTTGGTTTGACTAGCTAGCAGCCACTGTCAGATAAATTAGCATGCTATAGCACAGGCTGAAAGTTTGACTGTAATGTTAATATGGTAACAGTAATAAATGTTACATACAGTGAACAAATTCAGTCATAGGTGAGTGAAAGTGTGTATACAGACCTTGAAGCTGACACAGCCACTGAATACACCAGTGAACTTCGGGGGAGGGGCAGTCTTATCTGTGAAGTTAACTGTCACTAGCTAACCCAACTCCAACCCAGCAAGCTGGGTTAAACAAAAAGTACCCAACTCTCTGTAAATAACCCAGAAAAATTACCCAACAGAGGCAACCCAGTGTTTGGGTAGTAAAAACAACCCAGCATTTTTTAGTGTGTATAGTTTGACGGTGTAGTGAAGTGCTATATGAAAGAATAAATCCATCATTAACAACAACTACAGTGTTTTTCTATCATTACTTTTATAAAGGGTAAATTTTACCTTCATCAGAAGATATATATATATATATATCATTAAAAATAAAACAACGAAGCAAATAATGGATGAAATAGAGTTTTAAAAGCTATGTAACAGTACAATACTCTCTCTCTCTCTCTCTCTCTCTCTCTCTGCTGTTTAGACACTGTCTGCAACCATCTTTGCTTGTTATTTCAAACACTTTTCTCGTTACGCCTTCCAGATCATGGCAATAAATAAGGGACCGCGATCGGAAATAATATCCTCCGGGATACCATAGCAGCAAAACATACTGTTTCGAATAGAGTTTCGGCCATATGGAGGGCTGACGGGAAAGAGCTAAATGTATGAATCGACTTCCCTTGGAGAATCAGACCACCACAAGGATAGTCGTATACCCTTTAGACACCCGCAGATCCGTGACGAAGTCCACCGCAATGTGTGACCATGGTCTGTTAGGTGTTGACAGGGCATCAATTTACCAACGGGTAAACAACGAGGACTTTTAGTTGTCACACAGATCGCACAAGACAGAACTACTGTTCTCACGATTTCCAGCATTTTTGGCCACTTTTGTTCTAGGAGTTTATATGTGCATTTCAGGGAACAGAGTTACAGCAAAGTAACCCGAGACATTTTCATTATTTCTTATGGGAAACTTTGATTTGGTTTATGAGTGTTTTGGAATATGAGCCCACTTCCGGAAAGAATTATGCAAGGTTACACTGTACTAAGGTGGTTGCCATGTGAAACATTATTTGAAAATTTTGCTAGGTTATTTATCGTTTGAATTGCTGTTTACTTTCTTTCATCTGGTGAAAAATGTGTGCTATAAAACTGAAACTGTTGTTAAACTGGATTGAGCCAAAATTTTTTGATAATGTTTGTTTTTATCATTATTTTGCTGGTTGTAAAAGGAATATTTTGAAGCACATTTTAATGTACAATGCTCAAATTATTGGTGTATTTATACAGACCAGAGCCAAAGTTCTCCAAAGATGCTGTAATGTTGATGATAAAGACACTGATGATAAAGAACAGCTAAGCTACAGTAACCAAGTGGATGTTGACAGAAGAAAAGACATAAAAGACATAAAAAATATATAAAAGACAGTTTGAAGCAATGGGTACTTTGTTTGTATGCATTTAATTTCATCCACCTTGTTGAGAGAAAGTGTTGTTTATTTTGAAGTTTATCATCATAATGGTTACATATATTTTCTTAGTTCGTAATCGTTTTATCACAAATCAAATTAATAAATAGATTTCTGAAGACATAAATATGTTTTCTTATTATTGGCCATGAAGAAAAAACTGCTAACTGATGCAGTAAGCAGCTTCCCATTTCTCAAACAACCATGTCATGTCTGTGAGGACATATCCTGTGACCATGGCAAAAGTGTTAATCTGTTTCAGAGGTGTTAAATTACTGGCCTGCATCAAGAGAATAAAACAATTTAGGAGATTGTTGAAACTACTAAAATTGGGCTAGAACAAATATAGTATTTAAACTTGGAAGAATAGTGGTGAACTATCATCTTTGAGGACGAAATGTGGTCAGAACAAGATCCTGAATGAGCTTCACAGGAGGGAAATCAAATCATAAAAAAACAATACTCACAGCTATGTTTAATAGTGAAAATAAGAGTATTTCCACAAGCACAATGTGAAGTCAAGGGATTGGGACTAAACAGCTGTTTCACCTTAAGAAAACCACTTGCCAGTGAGGGTAATTGGAAGAAAAAAGACTTCAATTTACCAGGGAGTATAACGAATGGACTGTGGAGCTTTGTTAAAAGGTCATGTTGTCTGATGAGTCCAGATTTATCCTGTTCCAGAGTGATGGGTGCATCAAGAGAAGAAGAGTTGCAGATGATGAAGTGATGACCCATCTACCGCAAAAGCCTGTGGCGAATCTTAGGATCTGGGGTTGCATCTGTTGGTCAGGTCTAGGTTCACCAACATTATGTGCCCAAAATATTAGAACAGTCGGTTCTGGAATAGGGATAGTCCAAGATGACATTCCAAGATGACATTTTTTAAATGCATGTTAGTCCCTGCATTTCTTCCACTTCTTTGGGGGAGACTGTGATTTCTGACTAACTCACTCTCACTCACTCATCATCTATAGAGCTTAATCCTGTATTCAGGGTCACGGGGGGCCTGGAGCCTATCCCAGGAGACTTGAGGGACATGGCAGGGTACACTCTGGACAGGGCGCCAATCCATCGCAGGGCACAGACACACACATACACATAATTCACTAATGACCCTCGAATCATAATGGGTTATTGCAGATGGTTGTAAGTTAGTTTTCTTATTTGTCTACTGCTTAAAATAAATGTCTTGTATTTCTACTATTTTGTTGTAAATCTATTTCCAAACTGATTCCCAGGTATTTGCTGCAATCCCCATATGGGCCACCACATCAAACATGGAGCTGTTGGTGAGATTACATCTATAGGTTGCGGTAACTAAGACATTACTTGTAGTAAAGTAGCGCATAAAACCATACTCTCTGACACAAAGCAGTATCTTTTCTTTTGTTATCAAAGCACATTTCAAGAAAAGAAAGCAGAACAAATAATAGACATGCTGGCACTATCCTCACAATGGGAGGTAGTCCTTTTATTAAGGATCATCTATAACAATGACAAAGGGCTAAATAAATAAAAATAGCAAATATAGACAACACCTCTTGAAACTGTCCAATGCTCACATTATAATGCAATGCATGTGACAATGGTGTTGTGGATCCAATATTTTAACACAGTGTCTAAACCAAATTCAAATTTTGTTGACAATGTTGATAAACTCATGCACTGCACTTTTTTTTAAAGCTGTGACCTCTACTTGATGTACTTATACAAAAACAATCATGTTGAGCATTCTGTGGTGAAGAATTAGCTCAAAAAAGATTAGCTCACCTTGAAATAATCTGGATATGATTTATTTATATTGACTGGAAACATTACAGGTGTTTCTTGGACTCAAGATGCACCTATTCTGTTTGCACCTGATTGAGGAAAACAGTTTATGTGCAGCTGAGTTTGGATGTCCATTAATATTTGCTGCTTGATGACTGTGTAATCCTCAGTAAACCTGTTCAGCTGCAAAATCAGAAACCTGGAAAGAAAAATGAAAGTGATGGGAATTGCAAAAAAAAAATAAAAATATGACTTGAATTATTGGCAAATGCTTTTCTTGCTCAGATGCTCTTAGCCCAAGTGTGACTACTGAGACTAAGCAAGACATACCAAGACAGAAAACATTTCAAAAGCCAAACCCTGCATATGTGAAAGCATAAGTGTGTGTATGAGTGAGCATGTGTCTTACAACACACATTATTCATGCACAAGCAGGTAAGTAATAATGTGATGCTAACAGCCTCAAGAGATTGCTCACATTAACAATGTCGTGGAGGCACTGGTCCACTGAGTTGTGCTCCAGGGGCAGAGAGATGTGTTTAAACTCTTCCACCTTGTTCTTCTGCTCGTACCCACAGCTGCAGCACACAACATGCATCAGCATCTCATCATCATCTGCATCAACAACAAACTCCAAACCCTCTACGTTCCATGTAGTACCTGGAGCATTTTATAATGTTTTTCATCATGAACTTGAAATTGGACCAAGTGGGAGAGCTCTTCGCAGAAAGCCTCAGCTGTGAACAGACACTGCAGACTTGCATTAACATAGCAGCTGTTCCCAACATTTGGCAACCTGCAACAGATCCTTACTGAAATCCTGCACTATTCTACCAGCTCATCAAATGCCTATGTTAGTCAGTTTGCTCGACCTTGGATCGGCCCACCATCAACGCCATTGTGTACTGTCTTTGACTTTAGATAGTAAAATATGTGAAAATGGTCTGAAAGGTCTATCTATCTATCTATCTATCTATCTATCTATCTATCTATCTATCTATCTATCTATCCATCTATCCATCTATCCATCTATCTATCTATCTATCTATCTATCGTTAAGAAGGCCGATCTGCAGAGCATAAATACAAATCTACAAATCTAATTCATTGTGCAAATATCGTCTAGAGTGGTTTGGGATTTTAGATTAATCGCAGACGACTCAGAGACATATTCCCGATTAGCAAACTTCCTCCATGCTACATCTTGCTGATATATATTTTTAAATAGGAATGATAGCGACCAGACATCTGTGTTCTCCTGATCAATAACTTGCATCCCGGAGATCTGAGCGAAAGTGAAATTAATATGTCGGAAGCTTTGGTGTATCATAGCAACGCAGCGAAGCGACTCAGCGTCTTCCTAGTTTTATTTTTACAGTTTAGTTTAAATATTTAATGTCACCTTTTAATACCGAATTTTATAACACAAAAAAACAACCATAACATTTCCTGAACAGTAGAAATCGTGTGTACTAATTTTGTACTAACTTTTTCTTTAGCTCTATGTTCTTGCAAGTGAGAAGGTTCTCTTTGTGTGTGTGTGTGTGTGTGTGTGTGTGTGTGTGTGTGTGTGTGTGTGTGTGTGTGTGTGCGTGTGTGTACGTGTGTGTGTGGTTCTTTACATAAATCCTACAAGGTTAGGGTTCATGCCTTTCATGTACCTGTTACGTGTCAGCTGGAATAATTTTTTTTCCCTTTCAGACATGCTCATTAAATGTGTCAAGCTTTTTTTTTTTTTCTTTGGTGGACAGATTACCAAATGAGTGATCTATCTATTGTATTTTCTAGGAATTATAAAATATTCTATAATTAAAATACCTCTTTCTGTCTTAGCCTGAGTTTGTTGAAGTTTAGTTTGATGTTTCTGTCTCTACAACGGTCCAGAAGTTGTCTTAGTTTTTTGTCATGATCTTTCTCAGCTGCCTCATCATTGTCACCTTCCCCACAGACAAGGATATCATCTGCTATAATCCGAATTCCTGGAAGCCCCTCCGATGCCTGAGTCAACCTGTGCTGGAACACTTCTGGAGCCGGGCTGATTCCCATGGGTATTCTAATCCATCTATACCTGCCACATGGCGTTGCGAAGGTAGTGAGGTAGCTTGACTCTTCTGAAAGCCTTATGTGCCAGAACCCATCCTTCACGTCACACACTGTAAAGACTCTCGCTTTGGCCAGATCGGGGAGAACATCATCTATGGTGGGCAAGGGAAAGTGTTGACGTCTCAGAGCTTTGTTTAGCGGTCTTGGGTCAATACAAATTCTGAGTTTTCCAGATGGTTTCTTCACCACCACCATGCTGCTAATCCAATCCGTGCTCTTTTCCACCTGAGCTATAATGCCTCTCTCTACAAGGCTTCCCAGCTCTTCTTTTAGAAGTTTCATTAGTGCCACTGGAACTCTTCGCTTTGGAAGCCTCACCGATTTCACTGCAGGATCCACCTCTAGGTTATATTCTCCTTCCAGGCATCCATCTCCTTCAAATACATCAGCATACTCCCTATGCATGTCGCTCTTGTCCCATGATTCCTTTTCTCTGCAGCTTTCTGTGGTAACAATATCATCAATCGCCATAATATTCTCATGCTGTATTCTTACCAGATCCATTGCTTGCACTGCCTTGTTTCCCAGCAGGGGCACTGACGAGGTTTCCTCCACTACAATAAACTCCAGCCGGTATAGTTTTCCATTTCTCGGGTTTCTTATTTTTATTCTGCATTTTGCAACTGGTTTCAGGGTGCTCTTATTATACATGACCAGAATCTGTTCAGTCTTTTCCAACACTGTGTCTGGGTTTAGCTGCTGAATGGGGATTACATTACAACTGGCTCCGCAATCTAATTGAAATTTTACTAGTCTTTCTCCTATCAACATGGTTGCAAACAGTTGTTTTTTCTGTTTGTCCTCCCTCATGTGCGAACTAAGGCTTAGGATTTCCTGAAATGGTTCCTCTTCTGTTTCTGCTACACTGTGTATTCCTTTTCTGTTACTCTCTTTTGTTTTGCATGTGGCAGCAAAATGGTTCAGCTTGCCACATTTTCTGCATTGCTTTCCATAAGCTGGGCAACTCAGTTTTTTCCACTCATGATGTTTTCCACAGAATTTACACTTAGATTTAGGTGTTTGTGTGGCACCCTGACCTTGTTTAATTCTCTGTACTGTGTGCACTTCTTCAGCCTTCTGTCCCTCGATGGTCATCACATTCTCTTTTGACAGTTCTGATGCTCTACAAATCCTTATGCATTTCTCAAGCGTCAGATCTGACTCTCTTAATAGACGTTCTCTCACTTGTGAGTTCAGTATGCCGCACACAATTCGGTCTCTAATCAGTGAATCTTTAGCTGATCCAAAATTGCACGTGTCTGCCAGCACTTTCAAATCAGTAATATACTTGTCAATCATTTCGCCTGAGTTCTGATTTCTGGAGAAAAATTTGTACCTTTCTACTGTTTCGTTCGGTGCCGGATTGCAGTGGTTTCTGAACGCGGTTAAAAGCCATTCCAATGTCAGTTCACCGTCAGCCGGGCGGGCAGCGCCTAGCGTCTTACTCAGTTCTCTCCCGGTTTCTCCGATTAGATATTGGAAAACTTTTACCTTCGTCTTGTCATCCGCATCTGTAAGCGATAAATCAATGTACAGGGAAAACTCCTCTTCCCATGCTTTCCAAGCTTTTGGTATGTTCGTTGCATTCCAGTTAAAATTCGCCGGAGGCTTCAATCCGAACGCACCCTCCATGATCGGCACTCGTCTCTCTTAATTGCCTTTTTCTTCTTTTTTTTCCCGTAGCAATTTACCTCAGTCTTTACTTTTCTTATTGTTAATTTACCGCTGCCACCATGTTTTAAGCTTAGTTCACTCTTGTAATCAACTACACCTCAAAAAACAAAGAATCTCAGACACACAGATTTTCTGTGCTTCCTTTTCTTTACTTCACGTGCTCGCGCATCTCAATGATGTCACACTCAAATGAACATATTGTAACACCTACTGCCATCGGGGGTTTTTCCTTGCCACTGTCACCCTCGACTTGCTCATCAGGGACTATCTGACCATTTTGATTCATACACATTCACAATTTATACAAACTTAAATAATTATTTTGATTGTGTAAAGCTGCTTTGCGATGATGACAAGTGTTAAAAGCGCTATACAAATAAAATTGAATTTTGTGGCCCTTAGAAAAGTCGTAACACCCTATTCCCGAATAAGCCGCATTCTACTTATATAATATATAGAATATTAAAAAGAAACAGCTTTAAACTGTGGCAAATGATGAAAATTTGTGTGCAGCAAATAAAAAATAAAATTTTACTGGTGATTGTCTGAAATTATTTCAGTAACAGGCATCATGTTAGTGTTTAAACTTGGGTTAGTTCTGTGGATGCGTGTCTAGTCAGGTGTACAGGAGTAGGTTTTAAATTGGAAAGTGGGCAGGTGTCTTGCTGGAAGACAAGTCTTGTAAGAAATGAAAATTTGACAACTTTTAAAGCTTGCCAGCAGTCAGGAGCAAGCAACTGGTAATCTGTGCTTCTCCTCTCTTCCTCCAGACTCTGAGACCTTGATTTCTGCATGACATTCAAAATTTACATTCATCTGAAACCTTGATGGACTAGTTCTTTTTTTCTCTGTAGCACAGGTAATTCGCTTCTGACAATCTGGTTTCGTATCTGGTTTAGGAGTGGCGTCATACTAGGAATGCAATAGTTGTAGCCCATTTCCTAAAGACATGTGCATGGTGGCTCTTGATGCACTGACCTCACCGACTCCTTGTAACGGTCACCCAAATTATTAAATGAGCTTGAATCAGGCTGTAGTCATCCCTGTTGCTTGTGCAACTTTTCCCACCACACTTTTACTTCCAGTAAACTTTCTATGAATATACTTCAACATATTGCCTTCTGTGATTCATCCTCATTGTGTCAGTAGGGACAACCATCTTCTTAGCAACTGTCAAGTCAGCAGTCTTCCCAATACATGTACTGAACCTGACTGGAAAGTACAAGGTACTTACACACCATTCATAAAATTCGTAAAATGCTCAAACTTGAAATTAAATATTAAAATATTTTGAGATATTGGACTTTGATGAGATATTTGAGCTGTAAGCTGTAATAATTGATTGAAGATTTAAATAATTGAAAAATTTAAAAGGTTAAAAAAGGCACTTTACATGTCTCTTTTTGAAACTCGTATTCTATGATATTCTATTATTATTTTTATTTTTATTAATTTTTTTTTGTTTGTTTGTTTGTTTGTTTGTACGCATGTGTTTAAGTGTGGGTAGTCCTTTACATAAATCCAGAGGTGGAAAGTAGCGAATTACATTTACTCACGTTACTGTAATTGAGTAGTTTTTTTGTGTACTTCTACTTTTTAAAGTTGTTTATCAAATCTGTAATTTTACATTTACTTAAGTATATTTTGTTTGAAGTATTGTAATTCGCTACATTTTAAATGATATTCGCTACTGAGTAAAATAAATTAATGAAAATGCAAAAATAAGAAAAATATTATGCTTTGTAGAAATGCCTCGTTGCGCTCGCGTGTGTGTATCGTGTCCTGGTCGTGCGCCGCTCCAGACTCCACTCCAGGTTTTCTGACTGTTTCCCCACATCGGCATCTACCTGACCTTCCACACGGTCGCTTCCGCCCTGAGAGTGACGTCATCAACCAGCGCCACCATATATAAACCGGAGAGAGACGCGGGAAAGAGGAAAGAGATTGTGATTTTGGCGTTTTGGTATTTGATTGTGTTTTCTGGTTTTGACTTTTTGCCTCCCATTGACTTTGAGTATTGCTTTGCCCCTTTGGTTTGATTGGTCTTTGTATATATTTGTAGATAATTTCACTGTATGTTTGTGCACTCACCAGTAGTAGGAGCGTGGCCACTATTTATTTTGGAAAGAGGGAATTTATTGACTGTTTTTGGTTTAGGGAGTCAGAGAAGGGACCTGGATTTTTGTTTGTACAGTATGTTGTTTATTTTGCAGGTAATCTAACTACTAAATATAAATACCATTTAGTTTATTATTTTGGCCTATCTGTGGATTATTCTCAAGAGGAAGATGAGAAACTGTTCACCCAACCATAAGGAGAAACTGAAGGCTGCTTTCAAAGCAACCTGATCTTCAATAATACCTCAGCATTGCCACCAGGCTTGTTCTTGTGTCTTTGCATTTGGGTCCCATCCTTGAGTTCTTATAACAGTAAAAAGCTGCTAGTGCTGCTGGATCTTCATTCATAAAGAACATAACAAAATAATCCTAGAATCTATTTAAGAACTACAGTATAGTGAAATTAATAAGGAATAAGACCACCACAGAAACATGCACACCAATATCATATGAGGATTTCATGATTCTTTTTAAAAATTAGACAACAAATCAGACCTTGAATGGACAATTTAATAAATAATGATGCAGGTGATAATCTAACTATAGCAGATCAGCATTTAGAATATTTTACTCTCCTTCAAGAGAGTGAAGTAATTTAACTTATCTCTTCCACAAAAACTCGCATACTAGATTATTCAATCTAGTACAAGTTTATTCAAACTAAAAGTTTATTAAAACAAATAATATAAAAATGGCATCCTTTAAAAAATTTCAATTTTAAACTCTAATTACGAATTAAGAAACATATCCTTAACCCCAATATCAAACCTCCCCTTAATCCCGAAGATCCTAGAAAAGATTTTAGTACAGCAGGTGTCCTCATACCTACTGTACATAGGCATAAGATTATTAAATTATGTTAGCAGTAGACACAAAACATTCTATTGTCCTTATACTTTTATATTTAACAGCAGCTTTTGATACTGCAGACCATCAAATCCTGATAAACCAATAGAAGCACTCCGTAGGCTTCCAGGAGGTCTCACTGAGGTGGTTTGAATCTTATCTGACTAATAGCAGTTACTCAGTCAGTGTCAATGTGTTCTTGACTCCATCTCCTCCACTCACTTTTGGTGTACCCCAGGGGTCCATATTCGGTCCTACTCCTTTCACACTATAGTGTTTCTGCTGTCTCCCCTATCTGACATATCTACTATCCTCTATAGTCTATTCTTCGTTAACATGGCATTCTTTACCAGCTCTATGTTGATGATCTACATCCATCTTCCCATCAAAACAAAATTCTGTAATCTGATTCTGGATTTGTCCAGTACTTAAAGGTATGGATCTAAAATAAAATCATGGCTAGGAGTAAATTATTTCCTTTCTAAAGAAGAAATACAGAGGGGGGAAGAGAGAGAGAGAGAGAATTATGTAACAATCACTGCAGCAGCCTCATTTCCATTCTCATCTACTAGTCAGCTTTCAGCATAGTTAATACACTAGCCTGAGGTTCTGTCATTTGCACCTGTTTCTTACTGATTCATTCCTTAAGTTCGATGTTTTTTTTATGATTATTATTCAATTATTTATACCCTGTATGGTTTAACAAACTTGAAAGCATTCTTCTGAGACTACGCGGGTACGGGGACTGGACTAAAAATGAAAGCAATACACTTGGCAAAAATAAAAGCCAGTGAAAAGGTCTTGAGCAACACCCAATTTATTCACAACATTTCATTTAATTTCTTCAGAATATTGTGTGTTTTCTCTACTAGTTCACTGTCACAAGAATTATCTTCCTGTTTGGTATCCTGGTGACTGATATTATGCCTTTCTCTGATTCCACACTCTAAAAAATGCTGGGTTGTTTCTGTAAACACATTGTTGGGTTTTTCATGCTGGGTCAAAATTCTGGGTTATTTCGGGGACTTTAAACACATGGTTGGGCTGGGTAATGCTGGGTCAAATGAGATGTAGTGGGTCATTTACAAATGAACACCTGGTTGGGTTATTTTGACCCAACAACTGGTTTATTCTTTATTTCTCCAAACGGCAGCCTGCAAAATGTTTGAAATATTACTGTTATTGTGTCACCAATTGTAGTTTTAAGAGTTGTTTAAGCGAGAATGTATGTGTGTACAGCTCAAAACATCAATCGGTTATTAAAGACAGCGTCTATTTAAAAAATTGGCTGAACGATTTCGGAGATTTGAGCTCCAGGCAATCCTACGGTCCTTCGCGCTCATGTAGCCGCAAAACATAGCCTCATCTTCGCAGAAACTTCTGAAAACGACCGCTGTCTGTGACGTCACTGCAGTGGTTAAAACAGCGGATTTTTTTCATTTTACGTATGTCTAACAGGTAATCTTTGGTATAATACGGTTATGGTATAATAATATCGCGACTGTGAGAAGCATCCTGTACGCTGCGTTCTATTTGCACTATACCCGGTGTCCTCAAACACTCGAGTGTGCACTTCCAAGTCAAGTCCGCTCTTTGCGTTTTTGGAATTGACACACAGCATGAGGAACTTTCTGGATTCTTCACTTCTGAAGCGGGGAGCACGCCAGGTAAACCTGACAGTATTTTATGGTAAGTTTATATATATTTTTTCCTAAATTTTAAATGTTGTAGTTGTGGTAGGAGCTCATTTTCATGTTTATTCGCTTTTCCGCCTTTTTAGTCGCACTTTGATATGGGGGTGAGGGGAGGTCACGTTTTAATACTCTGTCCCAACAGTCGGCTATAGTGTATTTTATGATAAAAGTGCGTTTGTAGCACACACACACACACACACACACAAAACCTAAATGTAATCTTAAATGTAATTTTAGGTAAATTACTAGTAATCTTCGCTAAAGCTGTGTGTGTGGAAAGTCTCTTGGCATATTTTATAATATTTAATAGGTGTCAGAAGAAGCTATTGGGATATATTTAATGACAGTCTTAATATGTCTTCTGTTTCTGTCTGTTAAAAAAATAAAAAATAGAAAGATGTTATTTTGACCCTGCAGTTGGTTTATTCTTTGGAGAACTTTCTGGATTCTTCACTTCTGACTGGATCATGCTCAGAGCACTCAGTGTTTTATGGTAAGTTAATGTAAATTTTTAGTTTTTTTTTTTTTAGTAACTTTCCGTAGAAGCAAGCATATTTTATTGTTTAAAATAAATGCTTTGATATTAATATTGTGTGGAATTAATATTGTTTTCCCATTCTGTTTTGTTATTCCAAAAATGAGAAAGCATCATGGATAAGTCGTAGCCTTAAAACAAGCTTTTTCTTTAAACTTGTGAAATATTTATTATAAGTTGTAAATTCACCATTAAATATCACATTCATCTAGTGTTTGTTGAGAATTTGAAAAGATGGAGCGCCGTATCCTGTTATCCCTCACATGTTAAATAGTAAGTTAAATCAGTGTCAGAAATATACACTAAATTCATGTTCACGTTATGTATTTTTGTGTATTGAAAAGAGAAAAGATGTTTTACATTAAATACATATATGTAGCTGTACGTCCTTAACAAAAATGCTGAATGTAAATGTTAGTTATATTACACTAAGTGATGCTGTATAATCCATTGGTGGACCAACATGATGAGGATGATATCTGCAAAATATGGAGATGACTGGTGCATTGTTCCATGTTTTGTTCCTTAGGGATGAGACAAGAGGACCTGACAGACCTTTTCCATTGTTGGAGGCAACGCTATTGATACAGACTCTTTGGTGAAGGCTGTTTTTTTGTCATTGATGTTAAGAAGTGTCTTCTCACCTGGGAGTTTCTCCAGCATACTGTAGATCAGATTGACAAACTCATCTTGTGTCATTAAATTTTTGAGGACAGCAGTTTTTTAAGCCAACATTTAATCAATAATACTTAAAAACGTTTTAAGTATTACAAGAGTGTTAATTTTACCCACTGGTGGGGTGAAATAAAATACCCCAGCACTTTACCAATTTAACCCACTGGTTGGGTCAGATAAAATAACCCAACACTTTAACATTTAACCCAGCAAGAGTGTCAATTTAACTCACTGGTTGGGTCAGATGAACAACCCAGAAATCTGGGTTAAATGGTACAACCCAGCACTTGGGTCAAAACAACCCAGCGCGCATTCTGTCCAGTAGTGACCCAGCAGCTGGGTTAGGGTTGGGTTGTTTTTTAACCCAGCAGTTTTTAGAGTGCATGTAGTTTGCTGATCCAGTGACCTGTGAAATTACCACAATTTTGCACAATATACGAAAGATGAAAATTATGCTCAATTATTTTAGCAGTAGTCGTCATATTTCTATTTTGCTGTGTGTGTGGTATGGAAGTGTCGAATCAGGTGTACAGGTGTTCCTAATAGCGTGGAATGTGAACATTCAGTGTATAAGCCTAGGTAATAAGCATTTCCAGGGAAACAGGATGTTTGAGGTGTTTCCTCAGCTGTGTAAGCAAAGAATTTTCAGAGAAACAGAGCATTGGTACATTTTTTATTTGGGAGGGTTTATAGCCTTTATAAATGCTTTAAGGTTGTATCTACAGGTGTTTGTAGTAACTTAACTTCTGCTCCACTGAACGTGGAAGCCAAAAAGAAGTTGAAACAGTTGTAAGTGATAGAAATGTTCTAGAAGAGTGCAAGAAGTATCCTATAAATTATTACAAATTCTGCCTTTATTTGTTTGTCTGTTTGTTTATTTATTTATGGCTTTGAAGTCAAACCTCCAGGAACAAAATGTTTTGTTTGTAACTATTTAATTAAATTAGTAGTGGTTCTTAGTACACGATGCCTGCTTTACAATCATGAAAATATCTGGTAACAGACTCACAATTGCACTGGTAGGTACTTTAAATGGGCCTTTCAAATACATTCATGTTTTTGGTTTTGAACCAGTCCAGTGCCACTTTAGTATGCCATAGGCAAACCTTTTGTGCCAGACACCACTGCTCCATCTCAAGTCAGGAGCAATTTTGCCTTTTAGAGTTTTAATGCAGGTACGGTTTTCTAATGATAGTAAAATAACACCAACCATACTGCTCTGTCTCTTCAAACTATGTGGGGCATTCAAGATAAACCAGAATGTGATAACATTTTTCATGAATAATGGCATAAAATGATTGACATTGACAAAAGACTTCAAGCACAGATGAGACTCTTGGCCACAGTAAAACATTTGGATGATACAAACATTGTAAAGAAGCCCATACAGTATGTCTATGAATTATGTGATTTGGCTTAGATGGCTCAAAAGTTGTTGAGGTGGTACAAACGTCCCCGAACAGTCCTGATCTCAGTCCAAGCCAATTTCAAATGTTTAGACCATTAAAGGAGTTCCTGAGAGGTCACGATTTCAGATGTGAAGGAGGCAGTCTGATCCTGTCTCCGGTGTACTGAAGTAACTTTCTACCTTGATAGTGATAACACTGGGATACATGCATTAGTGTATCAGGTGATTATATGGAGAAACTAGTAATTTTTACTCTCATAAATGTATCCTATTTCTTTTGGGACAATGAAAGGTCCTGGTTTGACTTTAGCACCCCTCACAGCATATTCAACAGCATGCCGTGTGGGTATAAAATATACATAAATATATGAAAGACAATGTCAGTATAGACATGAGGCATAGACACACACATCCTAAAAGAAAAGCAGAAGTTGATTTCTCAGTAAAGTCCTGTTTTTTTACACAGGGCACCTGTATGGAAGTCCAACCGGACAGCACAATCCGTTTACACATGGAACATTTGCACACTTGCACATTTTGCACACTGTGAACTTGAACTGCAGCCTTGCAAATTATTCTGCCAATAACTGGAAACTACATTCTGGACTGCACTACATTACATTTCTATTATATTTCATTTACTATATATATATTCTATTTTTATTAGATATTCTTTAACTTTTTTATATTTATCTTATTCTAATATTTTATTTTCATTTTTATTCTTATTGCTGTATATTATGTAAATACGCGTTTCTTTATCTTTAAATCTCTTATTTCTTTTTTGTTGTAATATTGTAGGTCAACAGCAGTCGTATAAGCATTTCACTTCATATCATACTGTGTATGACTGTGTACAGTATGTGACAAATAAAATTTGAATTTGAATTTTGAATTTGAATTAGCTGTTACAGAAACAGGTACTGTAAATACCATTCCCAGACATTCCTTTCTTTAAAACAATTGGCACATTATTATTTAAAATTCATTTATTTATATGTGTTCCTGAATTGTCCAAATGCAGACAAACCTTGCATTGTAAGCTTAATTTGCTTGTATATCAAAACACTCAATTTCCCAAAAATAAATAATGGAAACTCAGACAATTCGTTCCATAACCCAAAAAATATGCAAATAAAAATAACGAATACAAAATATAGAATAAAAATAAATCAAATTAACCTGCACTTTATCTAGAACTGGTATTAGGCAAGGGAAGAAGCAGGAGCTTTGCGCACACACGCACACACATAGTCACAATGTTATAATAAACAGAACATGCACGCACAGATGTTGACTATACGCCTGACAGGGGCGCACTGAGACTGAGCATGGGGAGACGATTACTCACAATCCTACAGCGCAAGAGAGAGAAGAATCATTGGCTCAATTGTTATCACATGACACTTCGTCGGCAAAGTGTATACGTACTACAGTATTCATTCATTTGACAAGTTCAAATTTATTAAAAATTTTTGCTCACAGACCAAGTTACTCGCAATCCAAGGTTCCATTGTATATTTTGCAGCCACTGTACCGTGACCCTCATATTATATTTCCATCATTAGTCCACACAGTCCAAATATTTAGCAATGATTACATGAACTACAAACATTTCCAACTCAAATATTAGCAAATCTTAGTACTTTCATTATCAAGAATCATTTTATATAATCATTAATCATGAATTCACATTCAGATGAATATAATGATGGTGTGTAAATAAATCATGTGTATTTTCCTTTTGAAAGAGGAAGTTACTATCAGCATGACTATATAAGCATCCCTTCTTACCTGAGCATATTACAATACATCAAGCAAGAAGAGACTTTTTATTACATGAAATAGGAATGTTGGTAAGATATAACATATAAAATGTGTATTTTATTGCCTGAAATTGTAGTTTTCTTGCAGTCTGTGAACAATTGCTTGTCAGACTGAAGTGCTTTTGATTCTTTTTTCTCTACAGTAACATCATTCTCATCATTCTGTAAGATGAGTAATAGACACATCAAGATTTATTTTTGAATTTTTGTCTGTCTGTTTGTGCACACGTCACGTTAAACCTACTAAACAAATTTTAATGGGGTTTTTCCAGGTCTTTTTGGCTGAGCTTGAGGTAGCATACATGCTTTGTTTTATTACAATCAGCCAATGGGAAGAGAAGATATGCTATATTGAAATTTAAATGGAAAATTCCCTTATATCATAAAAAAATCGTCCTTAAAAAAATAATTAGTTCATCTCAAAATTCAACAGATATACAATTTTTTAATACGCACTTATGGGCGTGCAGTTGAAGTCTGCTTAATAAATGCAATCTCTCACCTTCTGCACACTTCACATATCATGTAAAAATTTAAGTTAATTCCGAAATTCAATAGATGTTGACAACAGACAACCCATGTTAGATGTTTTGGAGATAAAGTCAGAGAAGCCAGATTGCGGTGGTTTGAAAATGTTCAGAGAAGAGATTTTGAGCATACAGGGACTATCATTTTGTTTCATACACATTCACATTCCATACAAGCTTCCATACAAACACACAATTCTTTTGATTGTGTAAAGCTGCATTGCGACAATGGCAGTTGTTTAAAGTGCTATACAAATAAAATTTTATTGAGTTGAACTGAATATTGGTAGAAGGATTCTGAGGTTGGAACTGCCAGGCAGGAGATCTTAGAGGAAGACCAAAGAGGAAATTTATGGATGCAGTTAAAGAGAAAATGAAGTTATTTGGGGTGAGAAAAAAGGTTGCAGAGGATAGGGTTAGATAGAGGCAGCTGAAAGGGAACACCCGATAGACAAAGAAAAAAAACAGATGGCGTTTTTTTTTTAAAACTGGCTTATGAGTGTGCAATTGAATTACACATGATTGAAGTTGCACATCTAGTATACAATATAAAGCATACAAATCCACATGACTAACTCTATCAATCTTCAGAACACTGACATCATGTGGCCAAAAACCTAACTGCACCTAAGAATTAATCTCACAGTGAAATGTTGTCTGTGTGCTTTTAAATCTCGAGGAGAATCCAAGCTGCCATTTTGTCTCAGGACGAATTTCCTTGTAAGAATAATGGAAACTCCAATGATTCATTCCACAACCCAAAAATATTCTTGTAAAAATTATTGAATAAAATTAATTACCCTGCACCTAAACTTTGAAAAAAATTAGGCTGTGTGGGAAGGAGATGACAGGAGAGGACGAGAAGGGGGGGTTATTATGTTGGACGACTTTCACACACATGTACACACATACACTTACATACTCACACACACACACACAGATGTTGACTGATTGAAACTGGTGAGGCCGACTAGTTTTCTCCCGCACCCCCACACATACAATATACCGGACTTTAGACATTTTATACATTCACTTACACACTGAAAATATTGTATATAATTATAAAGATTGGGATCTGGTGCACTATAGTGTCTATGTTTTGTACAATACACGTGAGCTACTTCGGCGATTTGTTCTCATCTTAGAAAGTTCATAGAACTGTGGTCTGTTCGTATCTGTGGAAATTTGTAACTCGAATGTTTGTAATTCAGGGACTACCTGTAAACAGTACTTAAATTATTCCTTAAATAAAAACATTTGATTCATATTTATTTTTATTTATTTTATTTTATTTATTCTGCCTTTTTTTTTTTTTTTAGCTTTTTTTTTTTGCAGAAATTATGGTAAAATGCCACAAGCAAATGTTTTTGTGACAAGGGAAATTAAATCATTAATTCAACATGGGTGGCGCAGCCTCCTCTTGACACACACAAAAGCATAGAGATTGTTACATGAAATGTCATTCCAGTTTTTATCACCTGCAGGAAAAAAAAGAATATAAATATATATTGTGACATTTGAATGAGAAACAAAAGTTAAATAAGATAGATTCTAAACAAAATACAGCATTTCCAGATTTACTTACTGGTGAAGGGATTAGCAACGTTCATATGAGCACAGTGCTCACTTTGTGGACCATTTGGTTCACCTGGATTCCACTGGGTAAAAATCAGCTGGGAGCCGTCAGACCAGAACCAGTTAGATGTCTGAAAGGATGAACAGTAGAAAATCCACTCCATGTGTCATTATTTAATTTGGCATTTCACAATGTAAAAAAAAGTACAACAACACTGTTCCTTCTCAACAGAACAGTAAGGTGTTCAAGTTTGTAAATTTCTTTTGTGTAAAATATCAGTTAGTTTACACATTACTATTTAACAAGGGGAAGGGTGTTTTCACTACTCGGTGACCTGTATTATGGACAAATTAGATGTCAACAGTCATCTTATTAAATCCTGCAGTTCACATCAAATCTAATATCAAGCAAGGGCTCTTGAGTCTATTCTGTCATAAATACAGTGATCAAATAAAAACACTTTATTCATTTATTTATTCATTTCAAAATAAATTTCTTCAGCACAATCATTAGTGACATTATTATTTTTTTTTCTAAATAAAGCAACTACCATAAAGGTATTTTTTTTTTAAACTAGGTTTAAGAGATATGCAAAATTCCAACCTCAGAAGCACCATTTTATTAATGCCTAATTTAAAGGTGTTATGTAGTTTACAATGAGAGTGTGGTGGACAATCATTGAAATCCTTCACAGCAGAAACTGGTGTTTCCTTTGTTGTGATTTCCTCCAGTAGACCCCTTTTATTAATGACTCAGATTCTTTACCCAATTACTGAATATCTTTCATTTAAAATGCATTATAATGAGGTACAGGTCTATTGTTACAGCAGTGCTCACAGAATATGTATTAAAATAATATGAAATATAATATAATATAATATAATATATATTATATTAAAAAGGGGATGTCTGTGCATATGAATAAGGTGTGCTTATTGCGTGCAATGTGCAGTATCATGTACTCAATGTAGAAAGATAATGATAATGATGTAATAATAATGACTGATTATGTAGCCTGAGATGGATTGGCACCCTGTCCAGTGTGTAACCCTCCTCATGCCCCAAGTCTCTTGGGATACTGGGAAACTTTCATAATTTCTTTTGATTGTGTGAGCTGCTTTGTGACAATGACAATTGTTCAAATAGTGCTATACAAATACAACTGAAATGAATTGAACTGGGGTAGGCTCCAGGCCCCCCATGACCCTGAATACAGGATAAAACGGTATAGACTGAATGATTATGTATGTAGCAGGATGAGCTGTGGCTTCAACATGGTGGGTTATCTTTGTTAGAGGGATGCCTTATTCACAGCAGGTTGCACTGTTTTATATATACTGCCATAACCTCGGTTGAAGGACTTCCGTGTCACCTGGTTAGTGTCTGAGATCATTCCAGCACTAGCCAATCAGCTCGGCTGTGGACTGCTATAAAGGTGGCGGAAGAGTCTTTTCTCTCGTGTAGAGCGCCCGCCCACTTTTTGTTGTGTACCTGACTTCCGGGTTTGCCACAGGTAGGAATGCTCCATGCAATCGCTTAGCTATGCTTATGGACAGCAGTAATCACTTAAATAGTCCTCTTATCCACTGGTAAGCTCCAGCTCCTCTTCAATTGTGTTGTTGAATTGTTACATTGTGTATGATTGTTTGTGAGAGAATAAACGTTTATGTACGAAATCCACGCCTCTTGCCTGTTCAGTGAACGAAGCTGGGTGCCTTAGTTAATTTAATACCTATGGTTGTTTATTTCCTTTGGTGCAATACCCAAGGCGGTGTAATTGGCTACAGTTGTTAAAATCAGGGGATCGGCGGAGTTCCCCCCCCCCCCCTTCACCTCGCCACATGTAGCATGTTCTGTAGCGTATATGGAAGGTAACATAATTGACAGTTTCCTTACTTTTACCCATAATTAATACTAAATACTGTAATACATAAATACTGTAATATATGATTAATAGTGTAACTGTCCATGAGTAGATTAATAAAACAGTCGTGTGTTCTATACCTTCTCTTTGTTGACTATGTGACTGAGATAGCAAAAGAATTTAACTTTTAACTTACCTTTTGACCGGTATAAAGACCAATCCATGTTGGATCCTCACCAGGGTTTTGAGCACGAATAATGGACTTGGCGTATAGATATTCTTCCTCACTGTGTATCGAGATCAAGTTTGCACCAAGATTCAGGCAGTGTTTCTAAAAAAGAGAAAAAAGAGATTTGGCATCATTGAATTACACACTCACACGTTCACTTTTTCACGCTTTGGACGCAACTACTGTATTTTTAATAGGGAGGAAGAAACAGGGAGAACATGTGAAACCCCACGTTATACCAGAGCAGAAACCAGAAGACTCGGGTATAATAAAAGAATTGTGGATTTCCACAATTATAAAAGTAAATGGATAATTAAAAATTTTAACTGTTATGAATCCAGATGCCTTTGCTAAGCTTTATGGGTCCCTGGGAACTCCATGCAAGATTTCATCTCATGAGGTAAGGAGAATAATGAGAAAAGTGGAGCATCAGCCCAGAACTACAAGGGAGGAGCTGGTGAATAATCTAAAGGCACCAAACAAACTTTTGCTGCAGGGTCCCCCTACTCACGAAGGCACATGTACAGGCCCATCTGAAGATTGCCAATGAACAAAGAAGGATTGGGAGAAAATGCTGTGTTAAGATAAGACCAAAATTGAGCTCTTTGCATCAACCTGACTCGCCGTGTTTGGAAGAAGAGAAATGCTGACTATGACCCTAAGAACACCATCCCTACAATCAAGCACAGATGTTGAAACATTATGCTCAAATGTTCAAATTTGAACTTGAATTTGCATTTGCTTTGGGGCTGTTTCTCTGCTAAAGGTACTGGCAATCTTTGCCGCATCAATGGGCCAAGCAGTTTTGCTTGGGTATCAATTACTTATTTTCCTCATTGAAATGCAGATTAATTTATAACCTTTGTATCATGTGCTTTTTCTGGATATTTGGTTGATATTCTGTCTAACCTTTACAATAAACCTATTTTAAAATGATAGATTCTTTACTCCCTTGTAAGTGGGGAAAACTTACAAAATCAGCAGGGGTTCATTTTTGTTTTTTACCCACTGTATCTGTCAACAAAATGTGGAACTAACCAATGGTGACTGGCAGAGCTGGCAACCAACATTTGGTGCAATTAAGAGGAGCCAAAAAATAAGGGGAATAAACCATGGATGTGGTGGACAGTCCTGTACATTTTGTAAGTTTTTCTTTATACTTCCACCTATTCTTGTTTAGGATATCAGCTACATTAACTTCCTGGTTCCAGGGTTGGATCCCAAATAGCATTAAATGGAAAAGGTGGTGCGTTAGGATGCGCTGGGATTCAGCCTTATGCAGGCTTAAACAGGACAACATAAATGGTTCAGAGGCAGTTTGGCTTGGAGGACAATGTGATGTTTAAGATGACACAACCTGCTCCCGAGTGGTGCAGTGGTAAAGTGCTCACCGGGATCGCTGGTTCAAACCCCAGGTGATGTTGTAGCCTCTTGTAGCCGAGGGCCTAGTGAGAGCTAATTGGCCGAGCTCTCTCAGCGTGGTGAGATGGGAGGCTCCCACATTAATTACAGCTCAACAGCCAATCAGGGACTTCAGTGAACTCATGCAAGCAGAAGGAGCAGATAGAGCTGTCATTCAAATGTGGTATGCTGCCCCCAATGGTGCATGAGTGAGCAGTTTGAAAAGATACGTTCAGTGGCATGGTTTGGAGGAAACACGTGATAGTCTTCAGCCCGCCCAAATGAAATGGATACGACTAAATTAGAGAGAATCTGTAAATAATCACCCCAAAATATGACATAACCTTATCAGACATGTTTTTTTTTTCTGATAGTGCTACCACAACCGGTTTGGAATGTGGGTTTTCTTACAAGTAATGCGGACCATACCAACCTACTTTCACCCACACTGTAAACCCTAATGCTCAAAGTAATTAAACATATTCAGTACTGTTAATAATTACAATTATTTCAAATGAATAGACCTTGATTAGTATTTAGAACTTTTTGGTATTCATGAGTTTGTAGGGATTACACTTTTTAAGTTAGCTGAACAAATTGAATATTTTAAGTAATTGTAAGTACTTAAGTATCAGTAACTGTCACCTTAAAGTTCCACCAACTTAAAATCTTTCAGACTAGCGATTTTGTGCCTGACATCATCAAGGCAATAAGGCACTGGTGGCTCAGTGGTTCGATTACTAACAACTAGATGAAGTGCCTGTCCCAAGCCCAGATAAAATGAGAGGGTCAGGAAGGGCTTCCGGTGTAAAACCTGTGCCAAGCTTGTGCGCAGACCGGATTGTCTGCTGTGGCTACCTATTGCCAAGAGCAGCCGAAAAACCAACAATTTATTTGATTTGCAACAAATAATAATAAAAAAAAGATAATTGCCTTTAAATAGTATGAGTTAGGCTACTCAATAATGCAAGTAAAGAACGATTAATATGAATGAGTACAACAAACTCAAAAATTTATAGTTCTGTTTACTTAAAATTGGAAACATCATTACTTAAAAAATTTGATGTAACTGATTACCTCTAATTTTTTGGAGTTTTGCCAACTTATTTGGGTTTACAGTGCAAGCTAGCAAATAACAGTTAATTAATGATTGTTAGAACACATGTGATGTGGAGTAATACAATATAGTTAGGGCCTATTGCTGTTACTGTATATTATCACCACTCGTGAAAAGCCTCTTTTTCAGTTCGGTTACTGGGTCAGAACTAACTGTAAGATTCACTGTATACTATTTACAGTATAGTGTGTGTGTGTGTGTGCATGATGTCTACAAATTTAAAATTAACAGAACCTCAGCAGAAGCCCAGTCCAGTTTGATGCCGTGATATTTGAAGCAACGTCCTTGAAAGTCCTCCCATCCTGCTGGACATCTATGCAGTCCTACATCATCATAAAGTTCAAAGAAGCATGTAAAAACATACCATGGAGTTTATTTTTAGTAAGATTTGTAAAAAAATGAATCAACCCTACAGTAGGTCTATTTAGTGGCCATGAAATACTGACCTTGATAATAAAATGCATTTAAATTTTGCAAAGACTTTAAAGTTATACTAGAGTCAGTATTATCATGCAATTGATATACCATTACCTGTCACTTTAAGATTAATTCTCAATGAATAAATGCCTTTTTTCAGTTTTTACCACCAAATTATTCAATGTAGACTATTTGTTAGATATGTCGTGTTCACACATACTTCACTAGCTTACGTTACAAAGTTTTTGCATTCCACATACAGTTAAACCTTGGATTGTGAGCATCATTTGTTGTTTTTGATTGTTGTACAATCAAAAAAATGAAGAAGGCAGGTTGTAATCTTTACATAATATAATTTTCAGTATACTCATAATAATTGTATTTGTTGACTTAAAATGTTTTTTTTAATTAATGATTTTTTTCTTATGTAAAACATGTCCAGAAAGAAAAGTTGAAGATAACCAACTTTAATGTTTTTGTTTGTTTTTTGTTAAACACACAATTTACCCCCCTTTTTAAATGTGTCAAGACAGTTGAAAATGTTGGGGCAAAAACATGTTATGTTGCATATTGTGTACAGTATGTCTTTTGCATTGTTGGACCATATTATAGATTTCTTGATTTCTGTGCTACATTTCAAACAGTGCAAACTGTTATTAAAATGCTTGTGACAGTAATGTGAATAAAGGCCCTTACAAATGTTATGTTGAGTTTACTAAAGTAATTTGTGTTGAACTTGTTGACAAATTAAAGTTAATTTAACCTAACTAATAAGTAATACGATGAATATGGCGGCGCGGTGGTGTAGTAGTCAACACTGTCGCCTTGCACCTGACAGGTCCAGGTTTGATTTCCGGCCAGACTTGATTCCTGTGTCTGTGTGCATGTTCTCCCTGTGCTTGGTGGGGGTACTCTGGTTTCTTCCCACAGTCCAAACATATATACAGGATAGGCTAATTGGTGGTCCCAAATTGCCTGTAGTGTGTGTATGTATCTGTGTGCCCTGCAATGGATTGGCACCCTGTCCAGGGTTTACCCTGCCTCCAGCCCTAATGCTCCAGGTACCCGCGACCCTGAATACAGGATAAAGCGGTATATAATGAGTGAGTGAGAAAGCATTCTGTTTTGATTAATTAAGCCTAAATTAAATGTTGTAAAATATTATTTTACCTTTAATAAACAAATATGTAATATGCAACTTCTAAACAATTTTGTTTTGTCCATACAACATGACTGACTTTTGTTAGTTATACTCAAATTTCCTTTGTTGAGCACAAGTTATTGAGTTATTAATTATTAAGCTATTGATATTCTCCCTAAAAACAACTCCATCATATTTGATAAACGCTTTCAACTTTCATAATTAATTTTCATGGAACTTGTTGACAAGAAACAAATAATTAAACCCAACGTTTAATTTGTTGGAGTGTACATTGAAGCATTCATATATCAAACTGTGACTGAGCATAGGAGGTGATTACCTACAATCCCTCAGCATGCAAGAGAGAAGAGCCATTGGCTCAGCTGTGATCATGTGACGCTTGATGGACAAAGCATATGCGTACTAATCGTATATCAAGATTACTCGCCAAGTTACTCGGAATCCAAGGTTATACTGTAATTACTGAAAATTAGATAGTTAGCATGCAGCCCTGACATGTGCTTAAAGCCTTAATCTATTAACTTAATACAGTATATGAATTTGTAGATCATGCTAAACATAACCATTATGCCATGAAAATGTTTCTCTAATAAAAGAGTAAATTTAGAAAATAAATGTTAGTGTTAGTGATTTTTAGTAGACATTGTAACCATTAAGTTTTTTTTTCATTTATTCTATTTCTTTACTTTCTTTATTCACCCCATCTGCTTAAAATGAAGAAAATAGTTATAAACATATTGTAAATGTGTGTACCTTAAACATATTTATTGCAGGAGGAGGCCACTAGAGATATTTCCCTACAACTGCAAGTCAGGAAACAAATCATAATTTTACTAATATATGCTCAATTAAAAGTGTACTGATTAAGAGAGAGAGGACTCTTACCAAAAGCTGTTGCTGCCATGGCGAGGAGAAGAACAAACACCACTTTAATCTGACCAGCCATAGTTCTTGATTTTAATGCACTGCAAGAAAAAATTAAGTTACTCACAGTATAAAGAATATAGAGTATAAAGTGAATATATTACACAATTTAAGAACATTAACATACATTTAAATAAGAGTCTCTTCTGTTTTGATATAAAACACTCAGGTCAGTGGTGATACTTATATACTTTAGTCATGCTCTGGTTTACAAAGAAAAGTAACAGTCATTTGATCTTAGTCAAACGAACTTCTGCTTATTTTGTCATTTGGCCAATCGTCCATTACACTGGAAAACATTCATCTGAAACATTCTGTTTCTCTGGAAATGCTGTGTACTGCTTTGCTTGCACAGCTGATGAAAGACATTTTTCTCTGAAAAAGTTTATTTGCTATGCTGATACACTGAATATCCACTTTTCACTTTATTAGACACACCTGTAGACCTGGTTGGACACTTTTATACAAATAGCATAGACTCATAGCAACATGCCAAAAGTATGACTATTTCTCAAACAAACAGGAAGATAAATGACTTGGGAATATATTAGAAACAAAACAAAACAAAACAAAAAACAAACAGAAAAAAAAAAAAAACTACAAAATTTTCATTTGCACTTGGGAGTGCAAGTGAATTGTGAGTCCTTGTACATAGATAAGCCATAAGCAGCACATACCATTATGAAATGAATATTATCACTTTTATAGCAGTACACAGGTTACAAAATCATGGGCACCCAAGACTTACCCATGCCGCTGTAGACCAAAGACCAGCCTGTCTAATCTAACAGAAAAGCCAATGCAGCACAAACTGGCAAATAAAAAAATTAACTCTTTCTGTGTGAAATTAACACTTTTCAACCAAATATATAATTGATTCTCTGGGCATTGGTGGCTCAGTGGTATGCCTTCCACCTGCCACTCAGGAGACCCAGGTATTATTCCTAACTAGTGCCACAATCCACCCATACAGGTCCATTCTAGTGCCATTCCCAAAGAAATGAAAATGGGAGAGTTGCATCATGAAGGGCATCCAGTGTGAAATGTATATACATACATGCATGTTAGGCCTACGTTGGTGAATAACTTTGATTCTCAGAACTATTTTAGGGCAGCTATAACAAGTGGCAGGGGATGGCAATAATTATCATAACATTTGTTTAGACCTGGATAATGAATGTAGGATCTATTTCCTTTTTTTTTTTTTTTCAAGAAAAACAAATAAAACAAAAAAAAAAATCAACAGATGCCAGAAATGTAGACACCAGATGTCAGGGTTTGATAGAGAACATACTGAAAGAAAAAAACATTCACAAGGAACTATCAAAACAATTTATGGAAAATATCAATCAAGGTTTTAAAAATTCCCCAAACCTATAAACATCACGTGAGGGAATATTAAATATATTCTTAATAACTGCTTTATCCTCGTCAGAAGCATGGCAGATCTAGAGCATAACAGTAGGTATGAGGCAGAAATGTTCCCTGAATTGTATGCCAGCAAATGGCAGGGCACAGCTCATGTTGCAAGAATTTCTACAACTTGATAGGAACACAGTAGAAATGTGGATCTGCCACTTTTTTGGGACATGTTTAATAAAATGTCCGGTAGGGACATGGTACTGTAGAAGCAAGACACAGGAAGGATTTAATGAGGATGTTGTAATGAAGAAATAAATAAAAAAAAATTACTGGTGGAATTAACTCCATTTAGACACTTGTACAAGCATGGCACAGATTGGAAAGATGGTTCTTTTTGTTAGAAATATCTCTGTTTGAAAGACTGAGTTGTCATTGGGATGTAACTGGAATGCTGCACAATATACTGTATTAACAGGGAGGTTTCAGACTTAAAACTGTGTTTAGCTGACATAAGCATTATCTATGCAACTATTTGAGAAATTTCATTTATGTATTTTGATTTTGTTTTATTTTGTGTTGTTGTTGAATATTTGTTGTATTTTCAACAAACTATTAGGAAAACAGTAGGAACTATTATTATGTTCCGCTGCACTATGTTGCACACCTTTTTTTTTGGGTTATAATGCTGCTGCACTTTAAAAATGCTGGATTGTTTCTGTAAACACATTGCTTTGACCCATGTTTATCCTGGGTCAAAATTCTGGGTTATTTTGGGTACTTTAAACACATTGTTGGGTTGGATAATGCTGGGTCAAATGAGACGTAGTGGGTCATTTCCAAATGAACAACTGGTTTATTCTTTATTTTTCCAAACAGCAGCCTGCAAAGTGTTTTAAATATTACTGTTATTGTGTCACAAAGTGTAGTTTTAAGAATTGTTTAAGAGAGAATGTATGTGTGTACAGCTCAAAACATCAATCGGTTATTAAAGATAGCGTCTATTTAAAAATTTGCCCCAACAAATTCAGAGATTTTACCTCCAAGTGCTCCGCGCTAATGTAGCGGCTCAACACAACCTCACCAGGGAAAGAACATCTGAAACCTACAGTTGGCTGTGATGTCTCTACTGTGATTGAAACAGCAGATTTATTTCATTTAGTGTATTTCTAAAAGGCAATCGTTGATATAATGTGGTTATAGTACGCATCCTGTACGCTGCATTCTATTTGCACTATTCCCGGTGTCCTCAAACCCTCGAGTGTGCACTTCCAAGTCAAGGCTGTTCTTTGCATTTTTTTAATTGAGACACAGCATGCGGAACTTTCTGGATTCTTCACTTCTGAAGCAAAGGGGACGCCACTTATTGCTGGCAGTATTTAATGGTAAGTTTATATACATTTTTACCTACATTTTAAATGTTGTAGTTGTGGTAGGAGAAGGCTCATTTTCATGTTTTTTCGCTTTTCCACCTTTTTAGTCGCACTTTGATATGGGGGTGAGGGGAGGTCATGTTTTTATATTCTTGCCAGTAGTCGGCTTTACTGTATTTTATGATCAAAGATATGATAAAAAGCTAAATTTACTCAATGTAATCTTAAATGTAATTTTAGGTAAATTATTAGTAATCTTCATTAAAGTTGTGTGTGGAAAGTCTCTTGGCATATTTTATAATATTGTATAGTTCTCAGAAGAAGCAATTGGGATATGTTTAATGACAGTCTTAATGCGTCTTCTGTTTTTGTCTGTTAAAAATAAATAAATAAATAAAAATAAAAAACCTGTTTGTATTATTCTGACCCAGCAGTTGGTTTATTCTTTGGAGAACTTTCTGGATTCTTCACTTCTGACTGGATCATGCATCATTTTTACTTATTTTTTAGTAAGTTGTGGTAGGAGCAAGCATATTTTATTGTTAAAATAAAATTCTTTGATAAGGGTTGTGGGGTTAACATTTTTTCTTACTCTGTTTTTTATTATTAAAAAAAAAATGAGGGCATAATCGTTAAGTCGTAGTTTAAAATTCGCTTTTTCTTAATCCCTATGAAATATTTATTATGAGTTGTAAATTCATCACTTAAATATAGCATTCATCTATGGTTTGTTGAGAATTTGAAAAGGTGGAATGTTTCGTATTAAATCCAGATGGAGCACCATATCCTGTTATCCTTCACTCGCTAAACAGTGAGGTAAATTAGTCAGAAGTTCATGTTCACATTATATATTTTTATGGATATTGACAAGAGAAAAAACATCTTGTATTAAATCCATACCAGTTGTTTTTTGAAGAATAATTCCCAGAGCCCTGATCTAATCGATACTGAGCATCTATGGGATACTGTGGAGGCATTGTACAGCTGAAGTTTTGGGTCAGTATGCTTCTCATCTTTACTCAGAAAAAAATAATAAACTGCTCTAGTTATTATTGAGATTATAATTAGTACAGACAGCCACAAAGTCTCTATTCAGGTATCTTTTGCCCTTAGTGCAGACTTTGATATGCTTTACATTATAATTCTGCTTCAAAGCCTTGAGCATTGTTTAGACGCTCTTGTGACCATGCATTTCTCTATTTTTACAGTACAGAACAGTATCTTCCTTTTAAAGTAGACTCAAACATTAGTTTCTTGCAAACATCTGAATGATGATTAAAGTAAGTAAAATGTTATTTTCAAATCAGTGTTATCAGTATCTCGATCCTTATGTTATTGATTTTTTTTCATCACTCTTATTATCTTACAGTGTATATTCTTGCATATTTCATCATATCATCTATTGTCTTGTATTTTTGCATTTTCTGGTTTTGGAGGACATTGAGTCTATGCATTTTGCATGTACTGTGGTATATAAGTAGATAAATTTGACATACGGTATCAAAGATATATCAATGTCTTGATTTATTCCTGCAGTCATGAATACACACATCATGGACATGGCAACATATATATATATATATATATATTTTTTTTTTTATGGCACTGTGCAAAAGTTTGGGCACCCTAAGAGTTCCAGAGTCTCATTACAAGATTTCAGACCTTAATCAGCTTATTGGATCTGATGCATGGCAACAGCTGTCATTAGTAAATGCCAATTTTGAAGCTTTACAAATACTTGTTTGTATCTTGATTCTTCAAACCTTGTGCACACACTTCCGGACACTGAACAACCATGGGTTCAAAGTTATTGATGCCCACAATGCAGGAAAAGGCTACAAGAAGATAAGAAGGTGTTGTCAGCTTGCAGTTTCCACAGTGAGAAATGTACAGTAATTAAGAGATGGCAGTTCAGGGGAATTGTGGACATCAAGATGAGATCTGGAAGACCAAGAAAACTCTTGAAAAGAACTGCTCGTATGCTGGTCAGAAAGACAACTCAAAACCCCCATTTGACTGCAAAAAAAACCTGCAGGAAGATTTAACAGACTCAGGAGTGGTGGTGCAACGTTCCACTGTGCAGCGATGCTTGCACAGACAAGGCCTTCATGGAAGAGTCAGCAGAAGATGCATTTTTGACTTTCTATCAAACGTGAGAAATTTGAATAGATATAGTGAAATCTATGTGCATGAATACTATGATCATTGCTCCACATCTCCCAGTATATTGTAGGCAGTGTTATGTGACTAATTGTGTAATTGACTGTCAGAAAGTATCACCACTTTCCACATGTGAAGAACTTGTACATTGACAGACATTCCTTTTTTTGAGGATTGTTTTGTAAATATTGCCTGTATAATTATGTAAATTTAGAACGAGACAAAGAAGCAACAGCTTTTCTTATTATCGCTCAATCATGCTAGCATGTGTTGAACACATTATTTTTATAACTGAAAGTATATGTTCTATTATCATTAATTATCTCTAAATAGATTTGATATGATGTCAGCTATACAATGGTGATAATGTGTAGTTATTTAAGACATCCCATTTTTTATGCTTTCTAAAATGATAAATGTTAAATTAATTGTGTTTTGTGCTCAACTGTGTACACTGTCAAACAGGTCACTAGATGGCGCTCATCGCTAGGGAGGAACCTAAAACTCCTCAGAGGCCAGGGCCTGTATTCACAAAGCTTCTTAAGCCTAAAAGTTGTAGTGATGAAATTCTAAGAAAAATCTTAGAATTATGGCATTTTCTTAGAATTTCCCCTTAAATTTAGGATTAAATCTTAGTAAAGATAAAAATGATTCACAAAACAGCTCCTAAGGTAAAAATTGTTAAGAGTAGAGAGGAGGACTTTTAAGAGGCTTAAAAGTTTCTCTAGCAGAGGACAAAATGGTGGAAGGAAGAAATATTCTCCAAACACTGAACATAAAGCTAAAAGTAAACACTGCTCTTCTGTCCATTTTGGTTTTCTTTTGTTTTATTATCTTCCAGCTCTCTTGGATTGTTGGCTACAGACCATCCAAAAGTGCAACTTAAATAAACTGTCCTGCAATCATGTAAATTGTAAAAGCTGAGACATTTTGCTCCCATCAATCTGAAATGGATTACAAGTAATAAAATCAGTATGGTAAATAAATATGAGAATTTAAATATAGTAACTACTGTGTGGAAATTGGTTGCTTCAAAAGTAGACACATTTTCAACATTTGGGTGTTTAACATTTAGCCTAGAAACTTTGCATAAAGTAGCCTGTACTCATGATTATACAATTTCTTCATATATAAACATTATGTTTCACTGTTTGTTCTATTATCATGTATTCTGTTTCCACAAAGAGCTCATTTCAAAACCTTTGCAGAGGTCAGAGGTTGTTTTTTTTTATTAACCAATCACAGTCCTTGAATTGCTGCATCATCCCTAGCAATGAGGTCGACCACACCCCCTGACTAAGATAAAAGTTTTTCTACTTTCCTTACTCAGAGTTGCTCTAAAAAGTTTCCTAAATCACTTTTAGTCTAGAACTCCCAGCTAGGACTTTTTATGCTAAGATAGAAGCTCTTTGAGAGAATTCTAAAAAGCTTTGTGAATACGGGCCAAGAGGTTTTTTTTTTTATTTTTTTTTATCACAGTCCTTGAATTGCTGCATCATCCCTCGCAACAGGGTCAACCACACCTCCTCAGTAAGATAAAGGTTTTTGTACTTTTGTAGCTCAGAGTTGCTCTGAGAAGTTCTGTAAATCACTTTTAGTCTAGGACTCCCAGCTAGGACTTTTTAAGCAAAGATAGGAGCTCTCAGAGAGAATTCTAAGAAGCTTTGTGAATATGGGCCCACGTGTTGTTGATTAAATCCTGCAGCAAAGCTAAACACAAATTAAACGTTTTTGCCTCTTTGCTCCTAACTACAGGTGGGTTAATATTCCTCCAAATGAGATGTAAATACCCTTGAGTAAGACATACGAGTGTTAAGAATCTGTGGTAGACCATGAAAACATGAATACAGTTAGTAGTTTTGCTGTAATGTGGTGAAAAAGATGTGTAGCTATACACTATTATGCTAGGCTAAATGATCTGTTGCCAGTGAAAACAGCAGCATACAGAGCCATAGCGAGGTTAGAACCATAAGGATTGTTGCCATAGAAAGTACCAGAACCATTGAAGAGTTAATATACAGTACATATTGTTTTGCTCTAGGGCACTGCATTTTTGTATGTTTATGTGGTTGTTGAATATAAGAACTAAGGTAGTTGGCATGTGAAACATATAATTTGACAATTTTGCTAGGTTATTTATTGTACTGTTTGAATTGCTGTGAGAAAATGTGTTGTGCTGTAAAACTGGAGCTAAGTTGAGCCAAAACATTTGAAAATGTTTTCCTACTCATTCTCGTTGAAAAGAAATATTTTGAAGTACATATTTTAATGTACAATGCTCAAAGTATTGATGTGTTTACACAGACTAAAGTCACAGTTCTCCAACGATGCTGTAATGTTGATGATGATGTTAAAGATAAAGAACAGCTGAGCTACAGTGACCAAGGTGATGGTGAAAGTACCGAGGTGAATAATGATGATGAGGAAGATGCAGGGTGACCTGATATAAAAGACTGAAGTAATAGGTACTTTGTTTGTATGCATTTATTTTCATCCACCTTGCTGAGAGAAAAAGTCTTTGTACTAGGTGTTTATTTTGTAGTGTATCATCATAATGGTTACATTTATTTATTTAGTTTGTAATCATTTTGTCACAAATCAAATTAATAAGTACATTTTTGAAGACATAAATGTGTTTTCTTATTGTTGCCAATGATGAAAAGAGACTAATTTGATTTCCAATTTCCAACTTTGCCATTATCTACTGAACCAACATTGTGCAAACATTAGGCCAACCTAATTTTGTCCCCACCAAAGAGCCAACGTGACCAGCTCCACATGAAAGGACACAATACTGTCGGTTTCTACTGTGTTCTTGCCAAGTCGCACAAGTTCTTATTGCATCCACCCAATTTTTTTTTTTTTTTTTGCAGTCATGGTGGGAATGTGGCTTAGTGTGAATGGAATAAAGTGAATGTGTGTGCCATGGATAAAACAGTTACTGAATGATGGTAAGGGAAACTTGTTATTGTAAATGATAACGGTCTTAGCGTAAGAAACTACAGTACACCCAAATTGACTCTTTTATTGAATTTGTTAACATATTTTAGCAAACCATAACATTTCTTTTTATTATTATAATATACTGCCAAGCAAAAAAATCACCACCTGGTTTTATCTAAGCAGATAGTTAAGAGCCTTTAATTTGATAATCACTACAGTGATTAATATGCTTCAGCTAGCAACAAGTTACTTAACTTTAACTGATCTAGTGAGCAGCTTTCCATTTCTCAAACACCCATGTCATGTCCGTGAGGACATATCCTGTGGCCATAGCAAAAGTGGTAATCGGTTTCAGAGGAGCTAAATTATTGGCCTGCATCAAAAAAATAAAACAATTTAGAAGATTGTTGAAACTACTAAAACTGGGTTCGAACAAATCTAGTATTTAAACTGGGAAAGAAGGTGGTGAACCATCATCTTTCAGGACGAAATGTGGTCAGAACAACAACGTGAATGAGAGTCCCAGGAGTGAAATCAAACCATAAAAAACAATACTCACAGACATGTTTAATAGTGAAAGTAAGAGTATTTTCACAAGCACAGTGTGAAGTCAAGGGATTAGGACTAAACAGCTGTTTCACCTTAAGAAAACCAAATATAACCGAGTATAAAGAATGGACTGTGGAGCTTTGGAAAAAGGTCATGTGGTCTGATGAGTCCAGATTTACCCTGCTCCAGAGAGATGGCTGCATCAGGATAAGAGGAGTTGCAGATGAAGTGATGACCCATCATGCCTATCGTCTACCGCACAACCCTGTGGAGCGAATCTTTGGATCTGTGGTTGCATCTGTTGGTCAGGACTAGGTCCACCAACATTATGTGCCCAAAATATGAGATCACCCAACTACTTGACTATACTAAGTGAGCATTTTCCCCCCATAAGGTTCCCTTCTGGCATAGGGATATTCACATTTTTGAAATTTATGTTGGTCCCTGCATTTCTTCCTCTACTTCGGGGTAGACTGTGATTTCTGACTAACTGTTCTGTCCAATGAATCTCCATCATTAGATCGAGATCAAGAACAAAATATAGATTAACCTCTATTATTCTGTCTGGGCTCTGTGCTACAGTACCAGACCACTCAGAAGCAGTTGATCATGTAATAATATATCACCAGGTTGATGTTAACCTAATTGTTGTACTGCACTGCCCCCTGCAGTCCAATGTGTCTTAAAGTTTGGAGGTGTTGCTTTTTTTTTTATCTGGATCTGGACACATGCCCTATTGGTGCTTCCATTGCTCGAGTGCATTTTCTCAGGCTCTCTTCTAAACTTGTTAGGTACGGCTCTAGCCCTATGCAGACACTGCTAAATAGACATTGACCCTCGAATCATCTGAGTTATTGCAGATGGTTGTAAGTTAGTTTTCCTGTTTGTCTACTGCTTAAAATAAATGTCTTGTATTTCTGCTATTTTGTTGTTAATCTATTTCCAAACTGATTCCCAGATATTTGCTGCAATCCCCATATGGGCCACCACATCAAACTTGGAGCTGTTGGTGAGATTACATCTATAGGTTGCGGTAACTCAGGCATTACTTGTAGTAAAGTAGTGCATAAAACCATACTCTCTGACACGAAGCAGGGTCTTTTCTTTTGTTATCAAAGCAGAATTCTTTTTTTTATATAAATCAAGAAAATAGAAAAGAACAAATAACAGACATGCTGGCAATATCCTCAAAATGGGAGGTAGTCCTTTTATTAAAAATCATCTATAACAATGACAAAGGGCAAAATAAATAAAGATAGCAGATAGAAACCCCTCTTGAAAGTGTCCAACGATTACATTTTAATGCAATGCATGTGACAACAGTGTTGTGGACCCAATATTTTAACACAGTGTCTAAGAATGAAACCACATTGGGATTCTATTGACAATGTTGATAAACTCATTCAATGCACAAGTATTTTTTTTTTTAAAGCTGTGACCTCTACTTCATGTGCTTATGCAAAAACAATCATGTTGAGCATTCTGTGGTTGCTGAGTGTTGCATGTCATTTCTTTCACCTCTCTCTCTCTCTCTCTCTCTGTTCTCTCTATTCTCTCTGAATCTGTTCTAGGAGCATGCAGAGAGCTTTCTTTTCACATAGCATGACAGCTTCAGTCTCCAGGAGCAGATTACTGGTGTGCAGGAGTTTTCTTTTACACACATAAGTCCTCTCTTCCCATGGACAACACTACTGAGATAATCCTAAGATCCTGAGATAATACTAATTCAAAATGTAAAAAATTTTGTATTTTCCTTGATAGTGTGCACTTTCTCATAGAGAAGCACATAGGCACTAGATGACCTCCTCTTTAACACTTTCGCCTCAGTGGTCAGAGTGACCAGATTGTCATTGTAGGTCATCCACTCCAGAGGGTTAACAGAGGGACTGGAACAATCACTGACATAATGTCCTGGGGGGGAAAGAATAATGATAATAATAATCATAATACATAAATAAATAAAACAGGAATAATATACATGGATCACTATAAAAGTGTTTTCACTATAAAATTATATGGCGCAACATAAAACATGCTTTCCAAAATATTTAATACATGTCCAGGCTGTGTTCATATCTTACCACAGAATGTTGAGCTTCCAACATGACTCAGGACACTGATCAGTTGATAGGTGGTGACTGATCCACCCTAGAAAAAACACAAGACAGATTGCATACAGACAGACAACTCGAATGTACAGACTATAGTATTCAGTTCTCCTTGGTAACTCTCTCCTATCTTTCTCACTTCATTCATTATGCCTTTCTGTCTCTCTCTCACCAGGTTATTTCTTTCGGCATGTCCTGCCTCAGCTTTGATGTCCTCTATATGAAGAAGGAAGGAAGGAATAAAGAAAAGATTAGTTCACCTTGACATATTCTGGATATGATTTATTTATATTGACTAGAAACATTACAGTTGTTTCTTGGACTCAAGATGCACCTATTCTGGTTGCATCTGATTGAGGAAAACAGTTTATGTGCAGCTGAGTTTGGATGTCCATTAATATTTGCTGCTTGATGACTATGTAATCCTCAGTAATTCTGAACCTGTTCAGCTGCAAAATCAGAAACCTGGAGAGAAAAATAAAAGTGATGGGAAAGGCAAAAAAAAAAAAACATGACTTGAATTATTGGCAAATCCTTTTCTAGCTCAGATGCTCTTAGCTCCAAGTGTGACTACTGAGACTAAGCAAGACGTACCAAGAGATTTCAAAAACATTTAGAAAACATTTCAAAAGCCAAACCCTGCATATGTGAAAGTATAAGTGTGTGTATGGGTGAGCATGTGTCTTACCTGGGCAGCGTGTGGAATGTCAAACGTGAACTGGCACTTTTTCCTCCACAAAACCCGCACTTGCTCTCCACAAATGTTGGTTTCTACAACACACACATTATTCATGCACAAGTAGGTAAGTAATAATGTGATGCTAACAGCCTCAAGAGATTGCTCACATTAACAATGTCGTGGAGGCACTGGTCCACTGAGTTGTGCTCCAGGGGCAGAGAGATGTGTTTAAACTCTTCCACCTTGTTCTTCTGCTCGTACCCACAGCTGCAGCACACAACATGCATCAGCATCTCATCATCATCTGCATCAACAACAAACTCCAAACCCTGTACGTTTCATGTAGTACCTGGAGCATTTTATAATGTTTCTCATCATGAACTTGAAATTGGACCTGACTGGGCATTTAGGTTCTGAATCCTCTTTCCAACCCAGGCCTCGGCCCAACTCTTCTATTTGGGTCAGACAGTGGCAGAGGAATTCATGGGCATCCTAAACACACAGAGCAGTAAACCTTAAATTATATAGAAATAATTTTCTTTCTGCATGTGTGTGTTTGTGTGTATGAGTGAGAGTTTGTCAGCTCACGCTCTGTTTGCCGATGGTGAATTCAGGGTTGATGTCTTCAGCTAATGCAATCAGGACCAGGAGGAGACAATCCTTGCCAATAACACCTTGAACTTTAGAGGTCTTTCTCAACTTTAACAAGTTTACAAAGCATCTGCAAAACATTGTCCAATATATTTTTTTTACCCAGAATATGTCTCGTTGTCTAGTCCCTTCTGCTAGGTAACATTTTTAAGGTTGGCTCCTTTAGGCATTACAAGCTAAAGCTTGATATTGCCATGTAAAATGCCTTATATGTAAAAGTAGAAACATAGCCAGTAATGTATTGCATAGCCTTCAAACCTGAGGAAAGAGTTCATATTATTTTGAAAAGAACTGTCCAGCAAGTGGGAGAGCTCTTCGCAGAAAGCCTCAGCTGTGAACAGACACTGCAGACTTGCATTAACATAGCAGCTGTTCCCAACATTTGGCAACCTGCAACAGATCCACATGTTAGATACATTCATTGAATACACTGAATATTTTTTAAAAATGTGTTTCATACCCTCCATTGAACAGTTGCATTTTGGTGAGGAGAGACAGATTATGAGGAAGACTCGTGGTCCTTTTGCTTTGCTCAAGCATTTTCCTTTTGGAACTGAAACAGTGAAGCATAGAGTTTTGAGTTTAACCATTTGTCTATGTACAGTAAGTGTGCAAGACTGGATAGTAAAATTGTACAGCATGTCTAAGAATTTCACACTGTGTCTCAGAACTCTGTTTTACTTGACCGCCTCTTACCTGAATGTTTTTCGGGCTGTCGAACTCTTCCTGTAACGCATGTAGGAAGAAACTGCCAACTTCTTTCGTTTCTTGCTGAGCCCTTCAGTTTCATTCTGCTCACTGGACTGCATTGGTTGTTTCCATGCTCCAGTCATCTTTTCTTGAACATACAGTGTTGTTTTCTTCCATTCCATGATAAATGGAATGATCTTTATTGGGTTTTGAACATTTCTCCTCACAGGAGACTCTATGACCTCAATGTGTTTCGTTCCTGAGTGCAGTCTTGCACCCACTTGCTTTGTTTCAGCACTTTTCAGATTAAGCCCATATGTGTATGTCTGCCTCTTTGCTGTGCTGTTCTCTTCCTGACTGTATGATGTGGTGTTTTCTCTTTTCTGCATTTTATTCCTCATTACAGAGGTTCCTGCTGAATTTTGTAAGTTTGTATTTACAAGGGTCTCTTTGACTTGTACGAGCTTTGTCCGTGGGAATTTTAAGATAGGATTTGCACCAATTTGCTTTATTTTAGGTGGTTTCACGTTAAATCCATTTGTGTTTGTGGCTCTCCTCTCTGTGGTCTTTTTTACTTTATCCTTCAGTGTTGTGTTGTTCCTTTCTACCATTACAGGACTGATCCTCATTAGGCCTTGGAAATTTGTCCTCACAGAGGACTCTCTAACTTTTGTGTGTTTTGTCCCTGAGAGTTCGCAAGCTGCCTTCACACTTACTTGCTTCCTTTCTGCAATATTGTGATTGTGGGTAGTTGAAGCCTTCTTATTTGTCCCTGAGTACCCTCCTATCAGATTCAAAGAGATGCCGTCTCCTTCAGGTTCCAAAGTTTCTGAGCTGCTAAAGAATAAAGAGATGTCTTTGTATTCACAGTGATTATCAGTTCAGTTCTGTTATGTTATAAAATACATAATTATTTATTTATTAATTAGTTTTTTTTTTTTTGGGGGGGGGGGGGTTAAAGTCATCACTAAGCTATATAGCTTTTAATGTAACGCACCTTTTGGTACATGCTGCATGATGCTCCACCTTGTTCTTTTACACATGAGCACAAGGACATCATATTAGATATCAGAAAGATGATTATAAGAAACACAATTAATTCTGATTTCCTGTGTGCCAGATTGCAACCATACGATATATATCGCCGATTTCAGCCTCAGACACATCTGACATTCATCAATGGTCTTTTGTTGTGTAGTGCACTGTTCTACAAGCTCATAAAATGCCTAGGTTAGTCAGCTTGCTCGACCTTGGATCGGCCATCAACGCCACTGTGTACTGTCTTTCACTTTAGATAGTAAAATATGTGAAAATGTTCTGAAAGGTCTATCTATCTATCTATCTATCTATCTATCTATCTATCTATCTATCTAAGGTCATAGTTAAGAAGGCCTATTTGCAGAGCATAAATCTACAAATCTAATTCATTGTGCAAATATCGTCTGGGGTGGTTTGGGATTTTTCATTAATCGCAGACGACTCAGAGACATATTCCCGATTAGCAAACCTTCTCCATGCTACAGTACATCTTGCAGATATATATTTTTAAATAGGAATGATAGCAACCAGACATCTGTGTGGAGTTAGGGGTCCATCTAGCTATCTACCACTCTATCTATCTCTACAAGTTCAACAACAGAAGCATTCAGGGAAAAAAAAGTGCATTACAAGTCTGATATTTCACGTCATTTTTCAGTAATACTGTAATGTTATTGGACATTTTAAATGAAAGCTATTCTTACCCTCCATAATAAACTTTTTGAAATACTTCTTGTTCCATCCATCTTCTTCTCAGTAGATTCCTCACTACGTTGCTGACTTTGGTTTGTCGCATTTGAGACACTAAGGAATGAACAGATGCTGTTTGTCTTCACAGGAACTGTCAGTAAAATTCTACACTATTTATCCTATAATATCCTGAGCAGACACAGTCTCATTACACATAATCCCTGAGATTGTGTTTGAGTTTGATCTGATTATGTCTGCAATGTAGCTTACCTGACGGTGGGCATCATATCTGCTTAAAGAGGCTTTTTGTCCTTTTACAAATAGTAAAGTGAAGCACACAGACATAAGAGTGATGCTTAGGAAAAACACTGGTCTTTAACATGTTCCAGTTAAGTTATTGTTCTCCCGATCAATAACTTGCATCCCGGAGATCTGAGCGAAAGTGAAATGAATATGTCGGAGGCTTTGGTGTATCATAGCAACGCAGCGAAGCGACTCGGCGTCTTCCTGGTTTTATTTTCACAGTTTAGTTTAAATATTTAATGTCACTTTTTAATACCGAATTTTATAACACAAAAAAAACAGCCATAAAATTTCCTGAACAGTAGAAATCGTGTGTTCGAGATATATACCGAGCAGTAACAAAGTGTAAATGCGATGTGTTAAAGTTTCTGTATTAAATGCTATCTCAGAATTACTGCACGTTGATGGTTTTTATCTTAAACTTCTCGATAATCAACAAACATCGATTTAAATCCGTTGGAGGAAAAATACTGTCTGTGTGCGATGCTGCTGCGATGTGAGCGACTGAATGCACGCGCGCTTAAGGGGTCGGGCTGTGACGTCACAGTAAAGGTGACGCCACTCAGCTATGGTTAAAAATACACAAATAAATACATGCGTACATATAAGTGGGGGCTTAGACTCTAGCTTGTAGTCCAACCACTAAACTTAAGCGGATTCCCCCCCTAATAATTGCTATTTTTGTGAGTCCTAGTCAGCCGTCGAGATCATTAATTAAAATTATACAGACTATATAAAGTTATATAATATTTATTTTGTGGCTTGATTTTTGCCCTGTAATACACACATTTGGAAGAAAAAAAAAACAGAAAAAAACGCATACTGTACACCAAGTGAGTGAGAAAAGTACCGAGCGCAGCTAGTAGCTACAAAGGCTGCGTTCCATTCCGAAGTGTACTTAACAGGGTGCTCCCTACACTGCTCCCTGCTCTTGTTTGCACGGAATGTTGGTGAAGGAAACTTCCCTCGAAAAAACTCCACTATTCGGAACACCCTGCGAAGTCACCAACGCAGACGTCACTTCCTCCTTGCGTTACCATGGTAACGCAAGCACCTGTCATTGCTGCTGTGGCAATTTCACACTACGATCTAAACAGATATATAGAAACTCTTCAAGACTCTGTTAACCCTAAAGCGATGAAAACTGTTTCCCTGTATTCTTCCTTTGTGTCTTATTAGTCTCCACTTTGTGATTGTTGTACTGTCTTATTATACCCTGGCTTTCTGTTTGTATATACAATTCTTTTTTTTCTTTTGTTTTCTTCTTTTTTGTTATTAATAAATAAATAAATAAAAAAAAAAAAAAAAAAAAAAAAAAAAAAACTACGAGCATAAGAGAGAGAGACTGACTCTCTCTCTCTCTCTCTCTCTCTCTCTCTCTCTCTCTCTCTCTCTCCTTTAAACTTTGTTTCTTCTTTAAGTTTTTTTGTTCGGCGTTTTTATCCAGCTGTGATTGTGAAGACTGAAGCTTAACAGAGACTGTGTTTTTCTTCTTTGATTTTCTACTTGAGGAAGTCTATCACCTGCTTTAAGAAGTTTCATTCACTAATTTTGCTGTGAGTTGGTCCTGTGGTTAAGTTGGAGTTATTGATGTTGTTCTATTAATTGGGGATATTTTATCTGTTCGCTGTTGATGAGCTTTTTATTTATTTATTTATTTATTTATTTATTTATTTATTTATTATTTTTAAATTTATAAGTAAATAATATTGTTGCAAAATTACGTCACATCTTCATCTTTAATCAACTCGAACCAGTTGGATCCTTCATGGTATTGTAACCACATATTGGGCTTAATCATGATTTTATTTATAATTCTTTTTTTTTTTTCTATTGTCCTTGGGGTAAAAGATATCAGGTGGTGAAATTGGGCTTCCTTACCATTCTTACCCCAAAATGAGTTTTACACACACACACACACACACACACACACACACACACACACACACACACACACACACACACACACCAAAAAGTATGTGCCAATTTTGAATAATGCCAAGGAACTTTTTTTTTCATGTGTCTTACATGCCCTCCATCAGCCTTTCACACTGCGGTAACATTATGCCATTCTTGGTGCAATCTTCAAAAAGCTCAGATTTAATTGATGGCTTATTAGCATTCATTTTAGTCTTGATCAAAATATAATGTAATGTGATGTGATATACTCACTCACTCACTCATCATCTATACCACTTAATCCTGTATTCAGGGTCACATGGCCCTGGAGCCTATCTCAGGAAACTTAAGGCACAAGGCGGGGTACACCCTGGACAGGGTGCCAATCCATCGTAGGTGATGTGATATAATGTGCCTAAAATAATAACACAAAAAAATCTGATCTTTTATGTCTATATTAACACAAACATTCAATATTTAAAATGATAGTGAAAAAAGTAAGTGAACCCTTTAGGTGAATTAATAACCCCATTTTTGGCAGCAATAGAATTTTATAACTTCAACCAGGCACTTCCTGTTCTTTTTAGCCCATTCCTACTGGCAGAACTGCTTTATTTCTTTGGGTGGCTCATGTGTGTGACGTGACTCTCTTCAAGTCATTCCATAACATCTCTACTGGGTTGAGGTCTGGGCTCTGACTAACCCAGACCATACTACTGTATGAAGTCATGGAATATGGACACACACACACACACACACACACACACACACACACACACACACACACACACACACACACACACACACACACACACACACACAAACAGATGAACACTATCAGGCAATTTTTGCTGCACATTGTTTTCTTGTTTTGTTTTTTTTGGCACAATATTTACTGTTGCTATTTGCACAATAATTGTTTATTTTCTGCTGCTACCATAAGAAATGATAATTGCATTTGCCATCTCTTTGACAGTTTATTGAATTATACCTCAATTCAGCTGTGTGTATTGTCACAATGTATTGCACTGTGTCATGTTGTTTCTGTTTGCGCATTTGCACAAGTGCATGTTTTGTGCTTGTTTTGTTAATTGATGTTCTTGACGTGTAGTTTGTTTGCAAATTAGTTGCCATAATATTATTTTATTATGTTTATTTGTATTGTATGTAGCACCTTGGTCTTGGAGGAAAATAGTTTTATTTCACTTTGTACTGGATTGTATATGTTTGAAATGACAATAAATGCTTACTTGACTTGACTTTACTTGACTTAATAACATGCTTGGGACTAAACAGCTGTGTGGCCATATGACGACCACTTGTTAGTGAGACTCATTAGAATAAAGGCTTCAGTTTGTTAGGGAGAATCAAAATTGGACTTGGAGCAAGGAAAAAAGGTGATGTGGTTTGTTGAATCATTTCCATATATGAATTAGATAGTCTTTAAGATGTGCTGAAGAAAACTGCATAGAGGTTTGACTCCAGATTCTCTCTCAGATGTCTGAATTCCAGACAGAAATTACAGAGAAAAGAAAGTCAAAACAACATTGTGATGAATGCACATCATAATTAAATCATCCAATGAAATATTATTGTGCAACATTTATTTATTCATTCATTTATTTATTTAAATGAAATTATTATTATTCATATACAGATTATTATAGTATGTTTAAAAACAATCACTGGAAAACATATTTTCACATTAAGTTTTTTTTTCATATTTAAATTTATTGAATAATCTACAACTTCAATACAGTAGGTGGCTTTTACCTTGCCCTAATAAAAGCAATATTTTTTTCCATGTTTTCAAAAAACTTGTTAGTCCAAATAACTAAGGAAAAGAATTCTAAATACCACTTCTACTGCAGAATAATCATTTCCATATTTAAACAGATTACTTCCAAAGAAGTACTACTGTAGTTTCTTGAATTTTCTGGATTATACTTCTTGTTAAAATTACTTCTGTTTTTTCTTTTTACTCTGCAGGTTGATGATGGCAAAAAGCTATCAGATGGATTGACTGTCCTGAGAGGTTGATGTACCTTTAAGTTTGGCCAAAAAAAGTGTTACTCACATTAGTCACATCTGTAACTATGATCATATACTGTATCCATAGTATATGCCATATGGTTTGCCCGAAGGCTTTGGGAGTCCAAGAAACCATAGTAAGAGTGATTATCCACAAATAGAAAAAAACTTGTGGTAACTTGTGGAACAGTGGTAAGTCTTCTTAGGAGTAGGCAGCTTGCTAAAATTACTTCAAGAGCACAACGACGACTCATCCAGGAGCTCAAAGCACTTCAGGCCACACTTGCCTTAGTTAAGATCGGTGTTCATGATTCAACACTAAGGAAGAGACTGGGCAAGAATGTTATCTATGGGAGAGTTACAAAGTGAAAGCCACTGCTGACCAAAAAGAATGGATTCCACTAAACACCAGCAAATTCTGGAAGCAAACATCACACCATCTGTAAAAAACTCAAGCTGAAATAAAGATGGCTTCTACAACAGGACAATGATCCAAAACATACCTTGAAATCCACTATGAGACGCAAGATGAAGGTTTTGAAAATACCATCACAGTCCCCTGATTTAAACATTATTTGAAAAATTGTGAGTAGATCTTAAGAGCTGTGCATGCAAGATGACCAAAGAATATTACAGAAGTAGAAGCCTTTTGTAATGAAGAATGGGAGAAAATCCAAGTACAAGAATTGAAAGACTTTTAGCTGCCTATAAAAATCGTCTTTTCAATTAAAAAATCACATAAATATGTTATTTATCAAGGGGTGCCCAAACTTTTGCATAAAACTGTAAAAAACGCAAATTGTGTAAAATACCTGTAAGCTAACTAAAATATTTTTTATAAAAGAAAAAAATAATAAAATACTTGGAACAAAATAAATGGCTATCTTTACTTCTTTACTGCCGTTTGATAACGTCAATCAGACAGGGGGAGGGGAGTGGGGTCCTTATAAATCATGTCAATACATCTCAGGGAAGGTAAATTGCTGGCTCAACTTATTTTTTTTAGTTTATTTTGTCTGAGTCGTTAAAGTTTTCAAGAAAACAATGTCACCTGTTGTCTCAACAAATTCCACTGTATTGGGCCAACAATAAAATATTAATCCATTCAACATTTTTGTATTTTCTTTTAGTTTTTACAGTGTACAACTGTAGACGTGGAAAAAACATACGTTGTGGTTTTGTTTTTGTTGTTTTATTGGTACCTGAGATTATTGGATTTATCCATAAAACTTCACCATAGGTGAATAAAAAGAGAGAATTAAATGAGGTTGTATTAACTTTTTCTTTATCTCTATGTTCTTGCAGGTGAGTTTTTCATGTAAGCAGTTCTCTTTGTGTGTGTGTGTGTGTGTGTGTGTGTGTGTGTGTGTGTGTGTGTGTGTGTGTGTGTGTGTGTGTGTGTGTGTGGTTCTTTATTCCTTACTTCTTTACAAGGTTTGGGTACGTGCCTGTCATGTACCTGTTACGTGTCATGTACCTGTTAGCTAGTTTACCTGATTTATCATTTGTTGTTATCCATATATTTTTTTTAAGCTAGATACAGTATGTACTGTACAATAAATAGCACATCAGTGCAGAACTGTGAATATAGATGTAATAATAGTAAATGTTATATAAAATATAGTTTGGTGCAGATTTTAACATGATAATATGATGTTTAATTGCCGTAGATTTTCCATGTTAAATGTGGTGTGAAAAGTGATGTGAGGTGCTACAAGAAAAGATGGAAAAAATACCTTAAAATATAATTAAACAAATATTATTATTAAATCATTCCACAAACACAAGTATTTAAATGCCATTTATTTTATTTCAATTTTTTTTTACCTTTTTTTTTAATTTGCTGAAATTCTGATAAAATGTCACAGACATTTTTGTGACAAGAAAATTAAAAAAATAATAATCCAACATTGTGTTATTATTGGTGAGGTGCGGCTGGGAGGATTTCACTGACTCCTCTTGACACACACAAAGGGATAGGCACGATTACATGGAATGTCATTCCAGTTCTTACGGCCTGCAGTACAGAAAATATAATGTTTTAATGAGAAAGTTACAAAATCTAGACTCTAAACAAAATACAGTGCAATAAGAGGTTTCCAGATATTCTTACCAGAGCGATGATGCCAGTTCATATGTACACAGCATTCTTTTGGTAGAGAATTTGGTTCACCTGGATTCCACTTGGTAAAAGTCACTCGTGTGCCATCAGACCAGAACCAGTTCAAAGCCTAAAAGCATGAACAGTAAAAAATCTAATAAACGAGTCATTATTTGATTTAAGGTACATTTCACATAAGTAAAAAAAAAGTATATATATATTTTAATAAGTCATAATTTGTTAATAAATCATAAATTGTCATACAATAACTGTTGTATAAAGGAATAACACGGCTGTCATATCTTCTCATTTAACAAGAGAAAGGATGCGTTTACTAGTTAGTGTTAACATAATCCTACAAATTAAATGTAATATTTACTTCTCGAGTTCATTTTGCCATAAATACAGCAATGTCTTAAAAAGATTTTCTATTTATTCTTTTTTTTTCTTCTATACAACATATTCAGCATTGTCATTATCATATTTTCTTATAACACTCAAAGATCATTTTTTAAGACTTGTTCGTGTCTTGGTTTCAAGATAATGATTAAAAGCCATTAAAAACCTTTTTTTGTTCTTTCTTTTCTTAGTTAAATCATATAAAGCACTGTCAGCAATGTTCTTAACAGAACTTTCATTTCACATGACTGTAACATATGATTTAATAGTCATTTGTAACACATTTCTTCTATGCCTTTCTCTGCTTCTCTATAAAACAGCCTTCCTTTGCAGGACCAGCATTGTATCAGGCCCCGTATCTTACCCTTTTCTCAGCTGCAGACATTTATTTAAAATAATTGGATATTAGAAAATATATTGATTGAGAAAGTGAATGTCTTCCCACATGAATGATGTGAGCTGTGACATACTGTGTGTAGTCCTGGGTACAGGGACATGGGGTTCTGGAGCCTACTGTATCTCAGGAGACTAAGGGCATGAGGCAGGGTACAATCTGGATGGGGTGCCAATCCACACCATTGCACACACACTCACATGCCCACTCATACACTGAGGGCAATTTGGGGACACCAATAACCCTAATATGCATGTCTTTGGACTGTGTGAGGAAACCCACCATTCATGGGGAGAACATGCAAACTCCATACACAGACCCAAGGTGGGTGTTTGTGTGATATTAACATGGCCTTTTCCTTTTGGTATTTTGGTATTTTTAGAGAAATATTTAGAATAAATGTAATTTTCATCAATGCACTAGGAATGAATTCCACTTTGCAGATTGACCTACTGTACATGCTTTAATATTTGATTAACAGTGGTTCATAAATCAGTCACTTTACAGCTATATGCCTTCTCTGCTCTTGACTACTGTATGTTCCTGAGATGAAGAAGATTTTAATAATTAGCTTACCTTCTCACAGCTAGAAAGGCCAATCCATGTTGGATTCTCGGCACGGTCTTGAGCACGAATAATTGACTTGGCATGATGATATTCTGCCTCATTGTGTATTGAGATCAAGTGTGCTCCGAGACTCAGGCAGAATTTCTAGAAAAGATAAAGAGTTTAGGCATAATTGCATGTAACTCATTTTATTCATTCAGATTTGGTGCGAGCCTTATCCTATTCAAGTTCACAATGAATCCTGAACCTGTCCCAGGAGCTCTGAGGATGAAACAAGAATAAACTCTGGATGGGACACCAGTCTATCTAGGAACATCATACACACACTCATTTTCTCACTCCTAGGGGCAATTTAGAATTAAAAATTTAGCCGCTTAACCTTCAAGCAGTTTAGGGAGGAAAGAGTAACTAGGAGGAAAGAATCTCCAGAAAATCCAGATGTCTTAACAAACCTTCATACTGTAGATCCCTGGGGTTCATAGACTTCAATTTGTGAACTATGACTCTAAAAAGCATTCTGAAATATTTACACAATATTATATAAGAAGGAGTCCAAACCGGCATGACCTTGAGCATGACCATAATCAAGAGAGTATGATTTCTTTGTTCATACAGTTTCATCAGTTATTTTGCTTGGCCAAGCACAAATCCTTCCACAACTGGTGAAATTGACTAACCATGACTAACTGAGATGGCAGACACCAGTTTGCTCAACAGTGTAATTAACAGGGGTGACAGTAGTTTTAAATTCTTACTGATGTGTGTGTGTGTGTGTGTGTGTGTGTGTGTGTGTGCGTGCGTGTGTGTGTGTGTGTGTGTGTGTGTGTGTGTGTGTGTGTGTATGTGTGCGTGCGTGTGCGTGTGCGTGTGTGTGTAAAGTTTTTGCATTGTTTTAAATTCACTGAACCTCAGCAGAAGCCCAATCCAGTTTGATAGCCTGATATTTGAAGCAACGTCCATTAAAGTGAGACCATCCATCTGGACATTTAGGACAATTTCCTACATTGGAAGAAAAAGATTTAATAAAAAGTAGCATGTTAAAACAAACCAAAGGTGAATTTTAAGAAGGTTTTGCAGAGAATTAATCAACCATAACAACGGTTTAGAGCCCATGAAATACTTACCTTGATAATAACATTTATTTATATCTTGGGGCAACTTTAAAGACATACTGGAGTCAGTGTTATCATGCAATGGATATATCAATAGGTGAAGTTAGCAATTTCAAATTTTATGGATTTTTAGCAAGGTTGGTCACTTCCATGTTGCATAAATTTTAGAAGTAGCTTGTTTGGCAAAAACACTTTTTCTATATTTTTGTAGATATTTTGTATATAAAAATAAGAAATAAATCAAATCAGCACCAATACTGTGGCTGAAAATGTCATTTACAAGCTCAAGTTACACAGTTTGTAACACAGTATGTGATACTTACAGACGTATGTGGTCTTGATATGTGATTATAGCTTTGATAAAATGTAAATGTAGATTTCTTAAACATATTTATGGCAGATTATTTAAAAAATCACAAAGAATTGACTACAGATATTCAACTACAACCAAATCATAATTTAACTAAAAACTGCTCAATTAAAAATGTCCTGATTAGCAGACATAGGACTCTTACCAAAAGCTGTTGCTGCCATGGCGAGGAGAAGAACAAACACCACTTTAGTCTGACCAGCCATAATTCTGGATTTTAATGCGCTGCAAGAAAAGCAAAAGTTACTCACATACTGTACATAGTGAACATGTTAGACAATTCAAAAACATCTATTTACATCTAACTCGGAGTCACTTCTGGTTTGATGTAAAACACTGAGGTAAGTGATGATGCTTATATAGTGATGCTCTGCTTTTCCAAAGAAAAATAAAAGTCATTTTATCTTGGTCAAACTAAACTCCGACCTACTGTAGTAATAAGGCCAATCCTTATTCACAGATACTCATCTGTATGTAAACTGACTTTCACTACACTGGAAAACTATGTCCGGTAGGACTGGCATGCTGGTGCACTGCACAAAAAAAAACTGAGGATTTCACTGAGGATTTCACTGAAAAATCAACATCCGCATTTCTTCTCTTAGAAAGTTTTCTCAGTACACCCCAGCCATGATCAGACTACTTCTGCCCAAAATATGTAAATGTGATGTGATAATACAGTACATCCCTGCTGAGTCCTGTAATGTCCAAGTGGTGTCCATGAATGATTGTCTGTGCAGTTTCCCCAGAGTGGCATACACTGTGATGTTGAAAAGATGAAATATTACTTTGATTTTTTTTTTATTAACTTTATTAACTTAACAAGTAAACTTGATAAATAAACTATGAACATAATAAAAAGCAGCTCACCAAGCAGGGCACTGTGTCCCTGCTTCTCATTGTCATGTCTTGCTCATAGAAAATGCAGAATGAAATAAATTTCCTCATCTTCACTGGACACTGTCTAAAGTACATGTTTTATATAACGGAATTTAATAAAATTACATGAAATGCATTGTTGAGTTTAACTCTATTCAGTACCCGCAATGCACCTGGCTAAAATGGTGAACGTAATAAAAAGACACAGCACATTAAGAAACTTCCAGGGTAGCAGGATCTATTTGAGGAATCTGCTTCTTTGCTCACACAGATGCTGGACATTTGCCTGAAATGTTCTGTTACCCAGAAAATTGTGTGTACCGCTTTGCTTCAACAGCTGATGGTATACTGTACATTCATCTCAAAAGCCCTGTTGTTTTCTGAAAAAGTCTATTCACTAGGCTGACAGACTGAATCTCTACTTTCCACTTCATTAGGAAAGTATATTAAAACTCGAAACTGCTTTATCTACAACAGCCGGCACACATCACACATTATTTTTGACATGAAGGATCTCTGGTGATGTTCTTTGTTTTTCACAGTGGCACAGCTTTGGGATACAGTAGCTTGTTGCAAAGCCAGCAATGATCAAGATAAACTTGTGTCCTTTTGTAGATTTTGGAAGTGGGCTGATGATATCCCAATTTGCATGAAATGATGATTGGCAGAGGAATCAGCAATTCTGCATTTTCTCAATTGTATTGTTAGCTCCCAGGTGACTTCCTAATGGTGTAGAATGAGCTAAGTGCATCATGGTGCCCATTGTGGCTTTATGCACCACTAGGAGACTACAGTACATTACTCACATCGTCTCAGCGCATAGCCAGGTGACTCCGGGTGATTTCATGCTTTTCTTAGGTTTAGATTCTCTCTTAGAAAAAGACCCATTTCACTTTAATGAATTTGTATGATTTCTGCCATAGGTAAACAGTGCAATGCTGTGTCCATATGATATTATTGTGCAAGTGACATTAACAAGATGAACTCTGTATTGATCTGTGATAAAAGAATCAACATGTTTTAACTTCTAGTATAAATGATCATATGATATATCTTGTTAAAAAGGAGACAAATACTGTATATCCCACACAGGTGCAGTATATGACAAGAGTGCTCAAAGATTTTCTGAATTGCAATAAAAAAAATAAAATAAAATAAAAACTCAGATTGAAATAAATAATTGTAAAGAACGTTCTAATTTTGGCCGAGAAATGTGTTACATAAGGTTTCAGATTACATTTTGCTTTCTAATTAAATTCTTCTGAGATACCTGAACCTCTCAGGAGTGTCAAAACAACTGACAGCTTCTCTGCCATCATCAACCTGCAGAGTAAAAACACAAACCTCAGGAAGTAATTTTAACATGAAGGACAAACAGGAAAATGTGTTGAACTAGTATTTCTATGCAAGCAATCTATTTAAATAGGCAAATTATTATTCTGCATTATAAGTAGTATTTTGGATTTTTCCTCATAGCTCTTTGTACTCACAAATACTTGAAAACAACAGACAAAAATAGTGTTTTATTATGACAAGGTAAAAGCCACCTACCAAAGATATAGATTATTTGACAATATTAAAAAATGAAATTGAACTTGGAAAAAAATGTTTGACAGTGATTTCAGGGAAAAAAAAAAATCTTTCTAGAATTGCCTAAATGTTTGACAGAAGTATTGCATTCATGATGGAAGAGTCAACCTCTCTACAGTCTTCTCCAGCACATCTTAAAGACTATCCATGGTGTCCAATTCAAACAAGGAAATGATTCTTTATTCTCCCAAAGTCACTCCTTCATAATTTCCCACCTACCCTGACACATCCGGGTCAATATGGACTCATGAGACTTGACCTTTGTCCCTCTGCTGCAAATTCCAATCTTTATGCTCTGTAACAAACTGAGTTTTTCTAGCAAGAGGTTGTCTTATGGACGCAATGTTTAGTCACTATCGTGTAACTTCTCATCATATTGTGTGTGTGGAAATGCTTTTGTTCACGATTAAACATTGCTCTAATATCTACTAGCCAATTATACCATGCAACATCAGTAAGCATTTAGAAGATCTCCAGTCGTAGTCAGTTATGATATTTTTCTAAACACATTTCTTAAGTCAAGCTGACAGTTCAGCACAGTCCTTTTAGCTTTAATGAGAAGGGGTAAAACATTTAGTGTGGCAGGACAAAACACAGACACAGGGAGCGCACAGGATTATCTTGGCGTCATCAACCTTACCTTGCTAGGGAGTCGTGTGGTTTCCCTCTTCTCATCTTATGATTATGTAATGAGATTTAAATAACAAGATATAATGAGATTCTCGTCTTTCCTCTGGTAGCGCGAGAGCACTGAGAGTGCGTAATCTAAGGTGTCTTCCCTGTCCCACATTGAGGAGGGGGCTCTTATGCACACAACTTTTTTGTTCTTCTTTGGGGAGGGAGCACAAAGTAAAGTCAGTGGTAACCTACTCCACAACTTTATGGACCAAACTTTCCTCGAGCTGGAGCCAGCTGCAAATGATCTTCTGTAGATGATCTACCTGAGCCCCAGGCAGTAGCCCTTCAGCCTTCAGGTGGTCATAATCGGCTGCTTTGTCGCTGTGCTTCTCCAGTGATCAGTGGAATTAAGGTGGCGCTCCACTTCAACTTCTGGCAATCTTCCTACTGCGCCATTCTTTCATAACTTAATGATTCAACATTCAAGGGTAAGAAATTGCGTAGAAGTCTAGTTGGACAGTCTGGTTGGGTAATGCTGCTTGAGTTGGCTGAGCTCAACTACTATCCTGCAAGTCTTGGGTCAGCTTCTATAGTACCGCCTGCTGCTGAGTGCTGGATTCCAGGATGTGGTGCAAAAGTTGCTCTAGGGTGGGTTGTGTTCTGGGGTCTGAGCTGGATGCCCAGCATTCTTCACCAGTGTTATGTATTTTAGATGGACAAGCCAGAACACAGACAAAAGGAACACCAGGGATATAAATTATTATTAGTAGTATATTTTTGCAATGCAGACGACTGGTCTCTCCATACAAGAGGCGTCTAGAAGCTGTAATCACCAACACAGGCTTTTCTACAAAGTATTAATTAAAGTGTGTTCAATACTTATTCCCTGTGTCATTTCACTTTATTTATTATGACTCAACTTAAGTACTTAAATGTTCTTATTTCTTTGTGTGAATTCAACATTTGGTGGAAATTTTGTGTCAATAACCCACTTAGAAATCCCTTACTGATAAAAATGCTGACGTGTCAAATACTTATTTTCCCTGCTGTATATATATTCCTATATATTCATATATATATATATAAAACAAAATTAAAATTAAACTTTTAATACTCGCCTGTAAATAGCCATTTATCAGGTGATTGCGCATCATTACTACTAGTGTAAAATAAAGGCATGACGCATACCGCATCCTTGCCATAAGAAGTGCTGGAAGACTCGTTGAGAATGGTCCAATCACATGGGCCCAAATATTTAAAAACAATATGATTCGCTAAGAACAAAAGTGGGAGGGTTCGGGGTGCACAGTGCTGCACCTGAAGAATGATTTGAAAAGATCCAATCAGAGCTCAGCCTCAGGTCACATGCTTTTTACGTGCCTACATAGACACTCGTTTCTCCGGCGCCCCGCATACACGAACACAAATGAATGTAATACAGTTTAGATTTTTTAAAATTGCAAATAAATTATATTAAGACATACAATGAAATATTGTGACTAAATGACTTTATTTCATTATTAAATGAAATTACCCCCTGGTAGAGCTTCAAAAATGTCTTAGAACATTCAATGCAATGAATGTGGTGCCCCATGACACATGAAAGTTATACCCTGCAGTTGTCAAGCTGCCTAGCGCTGTTTAGGTCTGAAAGTTCTAGACAGCTGTTTTAAAAACCGCCATGTGATATTATTTACCAAATGCACAAACAAATAAAAATTTTATTTGTCACATATACAGTCATACACACTACGATATGCAGTGAAATGCTTAGGCGACTGCCCGTGTAACATGTAACATGATGCAATGCAATACACTGTGCAGTGCAATACACAAATTGCTGGTATTTCCTAAAGCCATAGCAAAATACATTTGGCCACAGCCACAGTAGATTAGTTCTAGTAATGAGAATAAGGAATCATTTTTATGTAGAATTTAATACCATAGCTAGTGTTTAAGATGTGCTGGAGAAACCTACAGAAATGTTTACTCTCCCATCATGAATTCAAGAACTATATTTAAGTATTTAAGCAATTCCAGAAATACATTTCAGAAAGACAGGATGTCAAAACAATGCTGTAGAGAATCCACAGTATAATCAAGTCACCCAATTAAATATTAGTGTTTAACCTTTTTTTGACTACTGAGTATACATGAGATGAAAATCACAAAATATAATTTTTTTCTAGTTTTTCAATTTCACCTTTTAAATTAGTCTAATAGTCTACAGCTACAGTAGAGTAGGTGTCTTTTATCTTGTCGTAATAAACATTGTTTTTTTTTTTTTTGTTTCTGTTGTTTTCAAATAATGTTTAGGAACATTGTGAATACCACTTCTACTACAAAATACTCATTTCCATTTTTAAATGGACTTCTACCAGAGAAGTTCTTATTTCAAAAGATTTCCTGTTAGCACTTCTTGTTAAAATTACTTCCTGAGTTTACTCTGTAGGTTAATGACAAAGAACAGATAAGCTGTCAGATGTTGTGACTTTCTGAGAGGTTGATACCCCCCGCTTTGCTCTGACTTGTTATTAGTGTGAACCAGAAGACCAATTTTTCACTTTGATTTACACAAAGAAAACCATAATTACAAAAATACAATTACCAGCAAAGTTGCCAATGACATTCTTCACAACATGTCTCCCCCTAGATATCCTGTTGTTAGTCACAAGCTCTTCATCTTAAGTCCACATCTACTGCAGTGCTTCATCAAATAAGGTCTTAAGGCAAAAGCATCATCACCAATAAAATAAAGCATGGGCTTGTCATCATATCCATGTGCCGTTTTTTGTTATTGTTTTTATGAAAATATTGTAATACCATAATGCATTTCCAAAAGAAGACAGTGGCGAATTACCAAAATGTGTGCATAATAAACAAAACTGGTAATTTTACATTTAGGCATTTGGCAGACGGTCTTATCCAGAGCGACTTACAAAAAGTGCTTTACAGTTTACATTACTGGATAGATACTTACACTGGGTTAACTAGGTCAATAACTAAGTGCGATTAGTCTAACACAACTGGGAATAGGGTTTTTTTTTGGGGGGGGTGGGTGTTAGTTCTGTAAGTACTGGAGAAATAGATAAGTTTTGAGTCGCCGTTTAAAGATAGTCAAAGTCTCTGCTGTACGGACATCTAGAGGAAGTTTGTTCCACCACCTAGGTGCCAGAACAGAAAAGAGTCTGGATGAATGCTGCCATCAATCCCTGAGAGATGGTGGGACGAGGCGAGCAGTGCTGGAGGATCGGAGGGAACGCGATGCAGTGCGTGGTGTGATTAGAGCAGAGAGGTGGGTGCTGGGCCATTTTTAGCTTTGTAGGCAAGCATCAGTGTTTTGAATTTGATGCGTGCAGCTACAGGAAGCCAGTGCAGGGAGCGGAGGAGTGGGGTGGTGTGGGAGAACTTGGGAAGGTTGAAAACGAGACGTGCTGCTGCATTCTGGATCAGTTGCAGAGGACGAGTTGTGGACAGAGGCAGGCCAGCCAGGAGTGAGTTGCAGTAGTCCAGTCTTGAAATAACAAGTGACTGAACAAGCACCTGAGTAACCTGTGAAGAAAGAAATGGGCGGATTCTTCTGATATTGTAAAGAAGAAATCTACAAGAGCGAGTAAGGTTAGCGATGTGTGGGGAAAATGACAGATGATTGTCCATGGTTACCCCAAGATTGCGGGCAGTGGCTGAAGGAGTGATTTGATTGTTGTCCAGGGATATCACAAGAGCTTGACCTGGGGATGAGTCACCAGGAATGAACAACAGTTCGGTTTTACTCAGATTGAGTTTCAGCTGATGAGCTGCCATCCAGGATGAGATGTCTGCCAGACATGCTGAGATCCGCGTGGAAACCTGAGTGTCAGAGGGAGGAAAGGAGAAAACAAGTTGAGTGTCATCTGCATAACAATGGTATGAAAATCCATGCAATGATATGATCTTACCAAGAGACTGGGTATAGAGGGAGAACAGAAGAGGACCAAGTACTGAGCCCTGCGGAACACCAGTAGAGAGTCTACATGGGGCAGATGTAGATCCCCTCCATGTCACCTCATACAACCTATCTTCTAGGTAAGAAGCAAACCATTGCCACACTGTTCCACAAATACCAAGGCTTGTGAGAATAGATAATAGGATCTTGTGGTTCACTGTGTCAAATGCAGCTGACAGGTCTAGAAGGATCAGGACAGATGACAGTTTAGCAGATCTAGCAGCATGGAGCTTCTCAGTGACTGACAGAAGGGCAGTCTCTGTGGAATGTGCCACCTTGAATCCAGATTGGTTGGGATCATTAAGGTTGTTCTGTGAGAGATAAAGAGACATTTGGTTATAAACAGCCATTTCAAGAATTTTGAAAATAAGAGAGAAGTGATACCGGATGATAGTTTTTAACTTCTGAAGGGTCCAGGCAGGGTTTCTTGAGGATGGGAATAACCCTTGCTTTCTTAAAAGCAGCAGGAACATGACCAGATGATATGGAATGGTTGATGATGGTTGTGGTGAAGGGAAGGAGGTCTCGTGAGATGGCCTGGAGCATTGTGAAAGGGATTGAGTCTAAAGAACAGGTGGTGGGGTTAGATGACGAGATGATCTGCTGAATCTCATCAGATGACAGGTTGGAGAATTTTGCTAAGGGAGGGAAGGGAAGTTCCTGAGGTTCTGCTGTAGGGGTTTGGTTGGGAGTGAAGGACTGGTGGATTGCTGCAATTTTCCCATCATAGAATGTGGCAAAATCATCAGCAGTCAGAGAGGAAGGGGCAGGAGGAGTCGGTGGGTTGAGTAGTGAAGAGAAGATGTTATGGAGTTTGCCAGGATCATGTGCAGAGGCTTCCAGCTTTTCTCTGTAGAATGCAGTTTTGGCAGAAGTCAGGTCACATGAGAATTTGGAGAGAATAGTCTGGTGAGAGGCAAGATCGGCATCAAGCTTCTTCCATCTTCTCTCTGCAGTTCTTAATTCTCTTCTGTTGTTGCGCAGTACATCAGATAGCCAAGGAGCAGGACAAGACGTCTTCTTTGGTGTAGATGACAGCAGGCAAAGGAGCTCTATGTATGAGGAGAGAGAAGAGAGGAAAGTTTCAGTCGCAGTCTCTAGTGGTAGAGAGGAGAAGGAGTCTGGGTCTGGGAGGAATGATAGGGTGCATGAAGACATAGAGGAAGGGGAGACAGAGTGAAGGTTTCTGCGGGTAAGAGAGAAATTTTGGTGGTTAGTTTTACACAGAATAGGAAGGATTATGGTGGAGGATACCAGGTAATGATCAGATTTATGAAGGGGAATAGTAGTGAGATCTGTGACTGGGGAAGGGCGGCAAAAAACGAGGTCAAGAGAATTCCCTGCCTTGTGTAGGAGGGCAACTGTTTAGAGTTAAAGAGAAAGAGTTAAGGAGAGGGAGAAGGAAAGAGGGTTGGAGTTTGTCAGAGGGGAGGTTGAAGTCTCCTAGAACAGTGAGAGGAGTGTTAGCGGAAGGAAAAAGACTAAGAAGCATGTCCATTTCATCCAGAAAGTTTCCTAGAGAGCCAGGTGGACGGTAGATAACTAAGATGTGGAGGTTAATTGGAGAGGTTACCTTAACTGCATGAAATTCAAATGATGAAAAACTGTGATGAGACAGGTCAATAGGCGAGAAGGACCATCTCTCAGACAACAGCAGACCCGTACTACCACCTCTGCCAGTTTCTCGTGGAGAGTGAGAGAATATATAGGCAGAGGATAGGGCAGCCGGTGTAGCTGAGTTCTGAGGAGATGTCCAGGTCTCTGTTAGTGCCAGAAAGTCACAAGAGTAATGGGTAGTTAGGGCTGAGATAAAATCTGCTTTCTTTACAAAAAAAGCAGATTTTGTAAAGAAAGCAGATTGGCAGTTCCAGAGCCCACCTACCACCAGTGCAGGACAATGAGACAGTACTGGAGGGTAGATGAGGTTTCTGGGAGATCTGCCTCTGCTGTGTGAATAAAACCATCTTGGTCTGTGAGAACTGACAGAGATAGGTTGAACACACATCCTTAACTCCTAGACAGAATGAGATATTTGTCTAAAAAATGTAATTCCTTACTAAATAAGAATTTATCTCTTTTCTATGTTCTCTCTTTCAATTCTATGTACACTTGCTATCTAAATTCATGACCAACTTTGTTGCAGGGTATGCTTATTTACTGCCACCTTCAATATATGTAGCTAAGCCCAGCTCACAATTCACACCTTAAGGAAGCCTGAAACTACTCTTGATTAATTACCTGAGAACAAATCACACTGCAATCAACACTGCAATCACACAGCAATCAACACTACCAAACAGCAAGAACTAGGTATACAGTAAGAACCAGTTGTGTTTCAAAAACAGTACAAAGGTTAAAGACCTACCTTACCAGTGGAGAAGAATCCAATGTAGAAAACTAATTAATTTTAGTTAATTATTTCAGAAATATTCACATTTCACTAATCCCTACGTTGGCATTTTGCTATGTGTCTATGTTTTGTGTATAGAAATGTCCGATCAGGAGTAGAAAGTAGACATTCAGTGTACCAGCCTAGTAAATACATTTTTCAGAGAAACAGAAATTTTGAGATGAATGTTCTTCATCAGTTGTTTAAGCAAAGCAGTATGTTCCTTCATAAACATCCTGTTTCTCTGGAATTGTATTTATGTGCCATGTCTTTTTACTACATTCACCATTCTGTCAAGGTTGAAGAATAAAGGTGTAGTAGCTTAACTTTTGCCCCAGTGAAGGTGAAGGGGAGAAACCAAAAGGTAATTTTGCAAACATTTCTTGTTTTCTGTCTGTGGAAACTGTACAGATAATCATTCGCCAACATGGCCCAAAAATGTCCATATTTTGGGGCCATTAAAGAAGTAATCTGCTCATGGCGCAAGTTTACTAAGAAAGCTTTCTAGGGGAAGAAAAGTTAAAGTTAATTTTTCAGTAAAATCCTCTGTTTTTCCACACAATGCACCTGCTTGCCAGTCCTCCCGGACATAGTTTTCCAGTGTAGTGGAAGTCACTTCACACAGAGGTAACTATCTGGGAATTTACCACAACAATGAAGATCGGCCATATTATAATATAGACATACGTTTAGTTTGACCAAGATCAAATGACTGTTAATTTTCTCTGGAAAAGCACATACAGCAATCACTATATAAGCATCATCACTTACCTTAGTGTTTTACAGTACATCAAACCAAAGGAGACTCCAAGTTAGATGTAAGTAGATGTTTTTTAATTGTGTAACATATTCACTATATACTGTATGAGAGTACTTTTTGATGTTCTTGCAGTGCATTAAAATCCAGAACTATGGCTGGTCAGACTAAAGTGGTGTTTGTTCTTCTTCTCGCCATGGCAACAACAGCTTTTGGTAAGAGTCCTATCTATTTTAATCAGTACACATTTAATGGAGTAGTGATTAGTAAAACTATGATTTATGAAATTGTATTATCGAGTATTTTATTGTCTATGCATTTTATGGCCATTTAAATAGACTAAGGGCTGATTCATTCTTTGCAAAACCTAATTAAAAAATAATCTCCATGCTTTGTAACCCACATGCTACTTTTTTATTTTTCTGTCAATGTACTGTAGGAAACCATAGATGCTCAAGCTGTCCAGGTGGATGGTCATTCTTTAAAGGACGTTGTTTCCAGTATTTCGGCATCAGACTGGATTGGGCTTCTGCTGAGATTCAGTTTATTTGATTTATATTACTATGCGGAAATCAAATGCAGACATACAGGGGTTGGACAATGAAACTGACATGGCTGGTTTTTAGACCACAATAATTCATTATTATGGTGTCGGGCCTCCTTTTGCATCCAATAAAGCATCAATTCCTCTTACAAATGAGAGATACAAGTCCTGCACAGTAGGCAGAGGAATTTTGAGCCGTTCTTCTTGTAGAATAGTGTCCAGGTCACTACGTGATGCTGGTGGAGGAAAACGTTTCCTGACTCGCTCCTCCAAAACAACCCTAAGTGTCTCAATAATATTTAGATCTGGTGACTGTGCAGGCCATGTGTGATGATCAACTTCACTTTCATGTTCATCAAACCACTCTGTCACCAGTCTCGCTGTGTGTATTGGTGCATTATTATCCTGATACCACCGCCTTCAGGATACAATGTTTGAACCACTAGGTGCACATGGTCCTCCAGCATGGTTCGGTAGTCCTTGGCAGTGACGCGCTCATCTAGCACAAGTATTGGGCCTATAGTAGGGAAAGTCATGATATGGCAGCAAAACCATCACTGATCCACCCCCATGCTTCACTCTGGGTTATACGCTTCTTTGGGGCTTCTCCACACCATAACTCTCCTGGATGTGGGAAAGACAGTGAAGGTGGACTCATCAGAGAACTACAGTATACATGTCTCACATTGTCTACAGCCCAATATTTTCGCTGCTGGCGCCATTGAAACCGATGTTTGGCATTGGCACGAGTGACCAAAGGTTGGGGTATAGCAGCCCGGCCATGTACATTGACCCTGCGGAGCTGTTTTGGTGGACACAGGAGAGTTGAGGTGCACATTTAATTCTGTAGTGAGTTGTGCAGCTGTGGTTTTTATGTTTTTTGAATACAATCCGGGTCAGCACCTGGACATCCCTTTCAGACGGCTTACTCTTGCGTCAACAGTTCCTCCTGTTGGATGTGGTTCGTCCTTCTTGGTGGTACTCTATGCTGACATTACCATGGATAACGTGGCTCTTGATGCATCACAAAGACTTGCTGCCTTGGTCACAAATGCGCCAGCAAGACGCGCACCAACAATTTGTCCTCTTTTGAACTCTGATATGTCACACATAATGGTCTGTGCATTGCATAATGCGGTACCAGTTTTGTCCGCTACGTGTCTGCCTAAGCCAATGGTGGTTCTCTCTTTTGCACTGCAGGATTGTGTGTGTGTGTGTGTGTGTGTGTGTGTGTGTGTGTGTGTGTGTGTGTGTGTGTGTGTGTGTGTGTGTGTGTGTGTGTGTGTGTGTGTGTGTACATCATATGCACAATTATACTTATTTTATACTCCACGTATTGTAATTTCATTTTTCTAAGATATCAGTAAGTGTGTTTTATCCTGATCAGGGCCATGGTGAACCCAAAGTTGATTATAATATTCCTTTTACTTTTATTCTATACTCAGTACAATATTCCATTGAAAGTAACTTAGTCTGCCATTGTTGTGCAAAAAGAACTGATTTTTTTTATATGTTTTATCTTGATAAACAAGCGATGTCTTGCAATACCAGTTTTGTCTAACAAGCGCCACATGATCACTGCTGAGCCAATGGTTCTTCTCTCTTTTGCACTGCGGGATTGTGAGTAATCGTTTCCCATGTTCAGACTCAGTTGGCCTGCCTCACTCGTCTAGTCAGCGTCCGTGAGAGTGTATACTGTTTACTATAGCATTGTGACCACAGGTGTGCGCGTAAAGTACTTTTTTTGTGTAGTGACTTTTTTAGTAACTGTACAGCAACAAAGGCCTTCATGAAGAAAAAGGTTCAAAAGGTTGTAGCAGTATGAGCAATTAATGTGTTTAATGACAATGTAATGTCACATTTCCATGAAATCCTCAAAAGAAGACAAAAGCAAGTGTCATTAGATGTCAGGCTCCGTGGTGGGCTTGGTGGAACCAAATGCAGAGCGTGGAGAGGGAAGAACTCGGGTTGAGTAGTGGTGTCACTGACTGTAACTGGAAAGTGGTGACTGTAACGTGACGAGACTGATCTTGGTGAGGATGGTGCTCCGCGCTGCGGTGGGAACCGTAGTGTGCTCGCTCGAGAAGCTCGAGCCACTTGGAGAAAGTAGCGTGAACTTGGTAGGGTGTGAGGACTGACTCGTGGTTGTAGAACAAGCGAGGGTCGAAGTCGGAGAGCTGGGGGGAAAATCCGTGATACAAATCCGTGATCCAAATCCGTAGTCGAGAAAACAGGTAAGCGGTCAATGATCCGAAATCCAAACAAGGGTAAATCCAAAAATGTGAGGCAAAGACGTAGTCAAAGAAAACTTGGTCGGTAACTTGGCAGACTGTGACGAGACAAGACACGAGAAAATTGGGCTGGTAAGTCACTCAATAATCTGGCAGCGGGAGGTTGTTTGTGAGCAAGTTAAATAGAGCAGAGCCATGATTGAAATGAGCAACAGGTGTGTGGAGAGCAGAGAGTGAGCCAGTGAGATCAAAGGAGTGGAGTGGAATCTGGAGCGGAAGTGAGCAGGTGAATCTGACGTGACGTGACATTAGAGGGATTCCTTGTTAAAGTCACATAAAAAGAAAAAAGATTTCAGTGATCCAGCAGAGAGCAGTGATTCCTTTAGTGATAGTAAAAGACATCCTACACAAAACCCCCACTCCTCCCTTCGTCTTCCTCACACCAGCTAAGAATCTTTTCACCATTAAAGTGCAGGTTAATTTCTTTAATTTTTTTACATTATATTTTGTGTTATCACTTTCTAAAAATATTGCTGGTATGTTTAGTGCCTACTCGAAATCGCCCCTAGGGGTGTAAATGTGAACGTGTATATGACTTTCTAAGATAGACTGATGTCCTGAGTGTACTGTTGGTTCATCCTCAGAACCCAGGTTCTGGTTTCACAGTGAACCTGATTAGGATTAGATCTTACTGAATCTGAATGGAAGATTTAAAAAAAAAAATGGAAGACTCTGCTTATATAAAATAATATGCTAAATTCTGCATAGTTACTCCAGTTAATGAACATACAATGATGCCAAAGCTTTTTTCTTTTGTCTTTTCTAGAAACACTGCCTGGCTCATGGTGCACACTTGATCTCAATGCACAGTGAGGAAGACTATCAGCATGCCAAGTCTATTATTCGTGCTAATGATCCCGGCGAGAATCCAACATGGATTGGCCTTTCTAGATGCAATAATGTAAGTAAACTATCAAAATCTTCATCTCAGTTACATAGTCAACAGCCGGGAAGGTACAGTATATGCCAGTACAGTGACTGATTCATCAGCCCACTTATAGTCAGATGAAGAAACACTTACTGTACAGTGTTAATCACATATTACAGCACATAAGGCATTCTTTTTCCATAAAAATACCAATTTTTTCTTATTTAGGAAAATAATGTTTTAATATCGCTCTAACATTTTGAACATGCTAAGCTTAATTTAGCTGAAAAAATTCTCATAATGTTACCAAATAATTTTTTTCTCATTGAGATTTTAGATTTGTTTCTGTTGAAGTTGAAGCTACTAAAAGCGGGAATATTTGTTGTTGTTGTTGTTATTTCTTTCAAAAGTTTAAATACTTATTTAAAAAAAAAATTTTCTCCCTTAAATAATTCAAATACATAAATGATATAAATGTCCACAAATGTTCTGTAAACTATGACTATGCTACTACTCGAACTGCTCCTATTCGTCTCTGTGCCATACACTGATCAGCCATAACATTATAACCACCTGCCCAATATTGAGTATAGGTCCCACCTTTTGCCACACTAACAGTAATGAATTGTGTGTTCTGACACCTTTCTGTCACAACCAGCGTTAACGCTTTTATCAATCTGATCTACACTAGCGCTTCTATTGAATCAGACTTGGCCAGCCTTTGCTCCCCATGTGCATCAGTAAGCCTTGGCCATCGTGATCCTGTTGCGAGTTCGCCAGTTGTCTTTCATTAAATTATTCCATACCAGAAACATCCCAGTTTTGGAGCTGCTCTTACCGAACACATACTGTAAACTTTAGGGGAAAAAAAAGTTATTGAAAAGGTAGATACTGTGAGAAGGGCCAAATGATAATGGCTAGACAATTAGGTCAGAGCAACCCCAAAACTGCAGCTCTTGTGGGATGTTCTCAGGCTGCTGTGGTCAGGGAATTCAGTATTAAAAATGATCCAAGGAAGGAAAACTGGTGAACTGGCAACAGGGTCATGAGTGGCCAAGGCTCACCTATGCACATTTGCACATCTATGTACTCTGATTCAATAGAAGTGGTAGAAGATGGTACCCCTGGAGCAGACAGTGTTAAGGCCTTTGCCCAAGGAAGGGCTCATATTCTTCCACAACTGGCAAAAAAAGGCTTTGAGCTAGTGACCTACTGAAAGTAGTTTAAGAACTACTAAGAAGCAGTTTTAAAATATTTCCAACCTGTCTGTTCCATTAAGAAAGGACAATGTTTTTGTACTTTGTACTTTTTTATTTATGTGAAATGTATCTCTAATTCAAATAATGACTCATGTCTTGGACTTTCTAATGTTCATCCTTTTAGGCATTGAACTGGTTCTGGTCTGATGACACACGAGTGACTTTTACCAAGTGGAATCCAGGTGAACCAAATTCTCTACCAAACGAGTTCTGTGTGCATATGAACTTTTTCCATCCCTTCACCAGTAAGTAAATCTGAAAATGTCCTATGTGCACTGTATTCTGTTTAGAGTCTAGCTGTTCTAACTTTTTTTTTTTTTCTCCTTCAAATGTCATGACATTTTTGTTACTGCAGGCCTTAAGAACTGGAATGACATTCCATGTAATTTTGCATATCCCTTTGTGTGTGTCAAGAGGAGTCAGTGAAATGCTCCCAGCGGCACCTCACCAACCGTAACACAATGTTATTGTTAAAAAAATATATCTGTGACATTTCATCATAATTTCAGCAAATTAAAAAAAGTAAAAAAATAAAATAAAAATAAAAAAATGGGAGTAAAATGTTTGTGTTTGTGAACTAATTTACCTTGGTTTGTTTGATTATATTTTAATGTATATTCTCCATCTATTTTTGTAGCACCTTATAGCACTTTTACTTAGTCTCTTCAGTCAATCTGTTGCCTAGTGCATTTTGCTAATAAAACAAAAATAAAGCAAATGGTTTCCCCTTCGAAGAACCCAAAGTGGGGTACTGCTTTTAAACATCATATTAAAATCTAACAAACTATATTTTATACTTAAGTGTGTATAGACATTTGAAAAGCCCCTATAATAATTAATATAATGTCTATATAGACGGTTCTGTTTTTTCACTGATGTGCTTCTTACTGTAATGTCCAGCACTGGCAAAAATAGTAATGTGGCTTTCAACTAGTAATAACTAAGTTTACATCCCCATGATTTTATTGAAAATCAGCTACAAACATACAGTAAACATTACTAAGAAGTCAACAACTTGATTTCCTGACTGTAGTGTTATAAACTTAGAGGCTTAGGCATTGCTGAACTTTAATGGAAAATGTGTTTATAATTCCTAGGGGAAAAGAATCAGTACATATTCAATGACCATGTCGGAAATAATATATATATATTTTTTTTTTTAAGCAAATGTTCAATGTCATTTCTCAAATGTCTGTAATGCAACGACAAGCTGTAATATAATATGAGCCTTTAAAAGAGAATTCTAGTGTACATTTAAAATGGGCAGGTAGGGTTTTACTGGCAACAATGTGAGACTCATAGTGGGACTCATCAGAATAAAGGTTTCAGTTTGTTAAGGAACATAAAGATTGGACTTTGAAGTTAAATTTTAATTAAAGCTAAAGGTGGAGTTAAAGGTACATTATGAAAGAGTGGATTACGTTCTGTGAACATCATATATGTAATAAATAGACTACATTGAATAATTTGGTAGGAATGGCGTAAAATCAATTCAGGCTAATGGTAAATATACTTCATGATGAACGTGTCTCCTGTATGACTTTCAGACCATTCCATGATAAGTATTTCATGTATAACCATAATCAGGAGAACCGTGTCAACTTACAGTAAAACAGCACCCCCTGGTGGATGAGAAGGTTCTTAGGACTTACGTATTTGTCAATGATACTTGAAGCATGAACGATTCTAGGATTTCGTAAGACTTAAAGGTGAGGACTATATGTGCTGCTTACAACCATACATGTGGTTACTAATTACTAATTCAAGAGACATACTGTACAAAGCAACAAAACAAAATATAAAGCAAACATGAAGAAAATGTTTTTATTAAAAAAAAAAAAAAAAAAAGGTAAAATAATTAACATAGGGAACTCCAGTGGAACTTTGGGGGCATGCTCAAGTATTTTTAAGCCCAAAGCAACTCTATTCACATGGGATTAGGAAGTTTACAAACTGGATGCTATTGTTGGTTTATTGCAAATGTTATTTAATATGCAGGATACCAGTTTTAATATAAAAAATATTAGTGGATTATTTACAATTATACAGATGTATAGATAGATAGATAGATAGATGTCTATAGATATAGATATAGATATGTTCAAATCAAAGGGATTTCCGATGCAGTTTCTTATGAATGAAAGCGTAAAACATTTAAAAAAGACTTTAAACACAGTGCAGTGATGAGCATTATTACTTACCTCAGTGTTTTACATTAAACAAGAAGAGAATTCTAATAAGCAGGTGTTTTTGTATTGTAAAACAGATTCACTATATACTAACTTTTGCTTATCTTGCAGTGCATTAAAATCCAGAGCTATACTCAAGTGGTGTTTTTTGTTCTTATCGCTGTGACAGTAACAGGCTTTGGTAAGAATCCTACTGTCTGTTAATCAGGACACGTTTAATTGAGCAGTTATTAGTAAAACTATGATTTGTTGCTTGGTTTCTCATTCTCGCAGTTGAATATCTGTAGTGGACTTTTCCTGATTTGTAACATTTTTTTTTATGTTAAGCTGGAGTAGTGAGAAATAAATAAATAGAATGTTTTTTTTTTTTTTTAAAGCTTAATGATTATCAACAGACAAACATTGTCAATCAACACAAACATGTATCTTCTATAATGACTTTTCTATTATAGAGCCATGGTTATGACATGATTGTTACATTTCTGTTAAAAATGACTACAAATCTATGAATTGAGGCCACAAGATAACATAACAAGGCTCTAAACACATCTCAGGACCACATGCTAAGTATTCAATGTTCAGAAATTATGTAGAGAGCACAAACTGTATAACCTGAGCTTGTAAATTACGTTCTGTGAACATCATAGGTAATAAATAGACTACATTAATAATTAATAATTTGGTGGGAATGATATAAAAAACATTTGGTGACACAGGCTAATGGTAAATATACTTCATGATGAAAGTGTCTCCGGTATGTTCAGATCATACATAAGTATTTCATGAGGTTATTAAAATAACCTTCAAGTATCTAGTATCAAGTATAATAATAACAAGTATCTTAGAAAGCTTTATTTATTTATTTATTTATTTATTTATTTATGCATTGTGACTCAGGCTGCCCAGATGGATGAACACATAAAAAATAAAAAAAATAAAATAAAAAATGTTGCTTCAAATATCATGATATCAAACTGGACTGGCCTTCTGTCAAAACTTTTAACTAATATATTATAGATTCATTATACATTCATAGTGAAATATTTCAATCTTATAGAGTAGAATAGAATAGAATAGAATAGAATAGAATAGAATAGAATGGAATATTTACAGCGTACATGAGTTTAGGGAATTCCTCATGGTTTTGTTCAGTATATGCATATGGAAGCCTGCTGACTTGATAGTTTTTTTTCCAGAAGAAGGGTGCTGTATTGAAACATATTCATATTCATAGCAAGCAATGTCAGTTTAAGCCCTTGAAAGAGCTTCACAAGGACTGAATGGAGCTAGAGACAGAACATTAAAAGCCAATTACCATTATACAGTATTTCACAATAGCCCTTAAGAGCCATTACTCCCAGAGACAACATTAGAAGCATCTTTCCATGGCTGAGGAGATACAGAACTAGATGCCTGTTCAGTATACCATAGTCCTCCTTTCAGATGAAAGTAAATTTTGCTCTTCATTTTTGAATCAAGGTCCCCGAGTCTGGAGGAAGAGTGAAGAACCACAGAATTTTCTTGAAGTGAGTGATGATTTGGGGTGTCATGTGTCATCTTCTGGTGGTCGTCCTCTGTGTTTTATCAAGTTCACATTCAATGCAGTTCCGAGCAGCTTTAACATTTTAGTCTTCCGGACAAGCTTTATTGAGATGCCAATTTCTAATTGGACTTAACACCTGCCCTTAGTTCCAAAACTGCCACTACCTGATTTACTGAGCATATTACTATGCCTGATTGGCCAGCCAACTCATCTGACATGAACCTCTATGGGTTATTCTCAAGAGGAAGATGAGAAACTGTTCACTCAACCATAAGGAGAAACTGAAGGCTGCTTTCAAAGCAACCTGATCTTCAGTAATACCTCAGCATTGCCACCAGGCTTGTTCTTGTGTCTTTGCATTTGGGTCCCATCTTTGAGTTCTCGTAACAATAAAAAGCTGCTAGTGCTGCTGGATCTTCACTCATATAGAAAATAACAAAATAATCCTAGATTTTATTTTAAACTGTAGCGAAATTAATAAGGAATAAGACCACCACAGAAACATGCACACCCATAGCATATAGTAGTGAGGATTTCAAGATTTTAAAAAAATAATAAAAATTAGACAACAAATCAGACCTTAAATGGACAATTTAATAAGTAATGATGCAGGTGATAATCTAACTACTGTATCTGCCCTTTACGAATTACGAATTATGCATTAAGAAACATGACCTTAACCCCAATATCAAACCAACCCTTAATCTCGAAGATCCTAGAAAAGCTTACTGTACGTACTGTAGGCATACCATTCATAAATTGCGGTAGCAGTAGACACAGGAAATTCTATTGTTCTTTTATATTTAACACCAGCTTTTGATACTGAGACCATCAAATCCTTATAAACCAATAGAAGCACTCCGTAGGCTTCCAGGAGGTCTCACTGAGGTGGTTTGAATCTTATCTGACTAATAGCAGTTACTCAGTCAGTGTCAATGTGTTCTTGTCTCCATCTCCTCCACTCACTTTTGGTGTACCCCAAGGGTCCATATTGGGTCCTACTCTTTTCACACTATACTGTTTCTCCTGTCTCCCCTATCTGACATATCTACAGTACTATCCACTATAGTCTATTCTTAGTTAATATGGCATTGTTTACCAGCTCTATGTTGGTGATCTACATCCATTTTCCTATCAAAACTAAATTCTGTAATCCGATTCTGGATCTGTCCAGTACTTATAGGTATGGATCTAAAATAAAATCATGGCCGAGATTAAATTCTTTCCTTTCTAAAGTAGAAATACAGAGAGAGAGAGAGAGAGAGAGAGAGAGAGAGAGAGAGAGAGTATTATTCCTCAAGAATTATCTTCCTGTTTGGTATCCTGGTTACTGATATTGTGCCTTTCTCTGATTCTACAATATGTAGTTTGCTGATCCAGTGACCTGTGAAATTACCACAATTTGTGCACAATATATGAAAGATGAAAATTATGCTCAATTATTTTAGCAGTAGTCGTCATCTTTCTATTTTGCTACACGTCTATGCTGTGTGTGTGGTATGGAAGTGTCCAATCAGGTGTACAGGTGTTACTAATAGCGTGGAATGTGAACATTCAGTGTATAAGCCTAGGTAATAAGCATTTCCAGGGAAACAGGATGTTTGAGGTGTTTCATCAGCTGTGCAAGCAAAGAATTTTCAGAGAAACCGAGCACTGGTACATTTTTTATTTGGTAAAGAGCCTTTATAAATGCTTTAAGGTTGTATCTACAGGTGTTTGTAGTAACTTAACTTCTGCTCCACTGAAAGTGGAAGCAAAAAGAAGTTGAAACAGTTGTAAGTGATACAAATGTTCTAGAAGAGTGCAAGAAGTATCCTATAAATTATTACAAATTCTGCCTTTATTTGTTTGTCTGTTTGTTCATGGCTTTAAAGTCAAACGTCCGGTAACAAAATCTTTTATTTGTAACTATTTAATTAAATTGGTAGTAGTTCTTAGTACATGATGCCTGCTTTACAATCATGAAAATATCTGGTAACAGTCTCACAATTGCACTGGTAGGTTCTTTAAATGGGCCTTTCAAATACATTCATGTTTTTGGTTTTGAACCAGTCCAGTGCCACTTTAGTATGCCATAGGCAAACCTTTTGTGCCAGACACCACTGCTCCATCTCAAGTCAGGAGCAATTTTGCCTTTTAGAGTTGTAAAAGCAGGTACGGTTTTCTAATGATAGTAAAATAACACCAACCATACTGCTCTGTCTCTTCAAACTATGTGGGGCATTCAAGATAAACCAGAATGTGATAACATTTTTCATGAATAATGGCATAAAATGATTGACATTGACAAAAGACTTCAAGCACAGATGAGACTCTTGGCCACAGTAAAACATTTGGATGATACAAACATTGTAAAGAAGCCCATACAGTATGTCTATGAATGATGTGATTTGGCTTAGATGGCTCAAAAGTTGTTGAGGTGGTACAAACGTCCCCGAACAGTCCTGATCTCACTCCAAGCCAATTTCAAATGTTTAGACCATTAAAGGAGTTCCTGAGAGGTCACGATTTCAGATGTGAAGGAGGCAGTCTGATCCTGTCTCCGGTGTACTGAAGTAAGTTTCTACCTTGATAGTGATAACACTGGGATACATGCATTAGTGTATCAGGTGATTATATAGAGAAACTAGGAATTTTTACTCTCATAAATGTATCCTATTTCTTTTGGGACAATGAAAGGTCCTGGTTTGACTTCAACACCCCTCACAGCATATTCAACAGCATGCCGTGTCGGTATAAAATATACATAAATATATGAAAGATAATGTCAGTATAGACATGAGGCATAGACACACACACATTCTAAAAGAAAAGCAGAAGTTGATTTCTCAGTAAAGTCCTGTTTTTTCACACAGGGCACCTGTATGGAAGTCCAACCGGACATCACTTTTCCAGTGTACTGGAAGTCAGTTCATATATCGTACCAATGAAGATTGGCCATACTACAACAGACATTTAGTTAAACTTGCAGAATAAATAGTTGTTTGTTTCTTTTTTACAAAAGTCACAAGGTCATTTTTCTTTGGAAAGCAGAACATCTCTATATAAGCATCTCCACTTACCTCAGTGTTTTACATCAAACAAGAAGAGACTCCTAAGTGGATGTAAGTAGATGGTTTTGAATTGTGTAATATATTCACTTATACTGTATGTAAGTAACTTTAGCTTTTCTTGCAGTGCATTAAATCCAAAACTATGGCTGGTCAGGCTAAAGTGGTGTGTGTTCTTCTTCTTGCCATGGCTGCAATAGCTTTTGGTAAGAGTCTTATTTTTCTTAATCAGTTCACATTTAATTGAATACTTTTAACTTAATAGTAAAACTCTGATCTGTTTCCTGTATTTTAACTGTAGTCTAATATCTGTAGTGACCTCTTTCAGATTTTTTTTTTTTTTTTTTAACAATCTGCCATAAATATGTTTAGGAAAAGCACATTCTGCTTCATTTTAGGCTGGAATAATGAAAGTAAATAGATACAGTAGATTAAACAAATGAATAAATAAATTAATTACAACTTTATGATTATCAATATTCACTGCAACCATCAACACTAACACTTTTTTCTTACAGATTCATGGATATGAAATGATGGTTATTTTTTATTTTCCTATTAAATCATGACCACAAATTCTTATATTATGTCCACAAAATAATATATCAAGGTTCTAAGCTCATGTCAAGATCACACACCTTATAATACCATGTTTTCTCCTGATATATATGTATATATATATATATATATAAGAATAGAATATATATATATATATTCTTTTTTTTTTACTACACTGTAAAGCAATATATGAAGACATCCAAAATGTCAACTAATCTTTTTTGAACAGTTGATATTGAGATGTCTCTCCTACGTCTGCTCTGTAAAACCTTCACAACGGCTCTAATCTGAGGTGATGTTTGAGGTTAATTGGTGATTTCTGAGGCTGGCGACTCTAAATTAACTTCTCCTTTGCAGCAGAGCTAAGTTTTGGTCTTGCTTTCCTTAGAAGGTCTTCATGAGAGCCAGTTTCATCATAGTGCTTAGTGGGTTTTGCAAATGTACTTTATCCAGAACAGCTGATCTTCATGTCTTAAAATAACAACTGAATGCTCCTGTTGAATTACCTAATTCCCTATGTGTTCTTTCATAGTCTTAAAATCTTCAACATTGTCCTAGAATGTAGAAAATAACTCACAAAAAAGGGCAAAAACAGTTATTTGAGTTTGTGAATTACATTGTTTGATCTACCTAATATGTTAGAAATAACCTTCATGCTATTTAAAAAAAATTCTGCCAATGTAGGTCATCATCATCACCATCATCACCATCATCCTCATCATAAACATCATCATAGATGTCCAAGTGGATGGTCTGCCTTTAATGGACGTTGCTTCAAATATCACAACATCAAACTGGATTGGTCTTCTGCTGAGGTTCAGTTCATTTGAACTATGCCAAAAATTAACTCATACATACTGTACACATACACACATATAATTACATACGTACGTACATACAAAAATACAATCATTACCAGTCAGAAGTTTGGACACACCTTCTAAATCAATGATTTTTTTTGTTGTTGTTTTTTTTCAAAATTATTTTACAATACTGGAGATTATGAAATAACACTTTTATAAGAACAATTTGGACTTATGTAATTAGTGGGAGTTTCCAAACATTTGACTGGTAGTGTACATACCCACATACGTATGTCATACAGTATATATATACAGGCATATATACAGTTATGCCTATTTTATACTACATAGAGTTTCAAATTTATCATCTTCAGTAAGAAGCATGTTATCCTCAGTTAATTCCGACCAACTAACTGTTACTTAACGCCAAATGCTAGACACAAAGCTAACTAGATTCTAACACAAGGCTAAATCTCAAGTCCCTCTCTAACTCCTGATCAAGTGATTGGTGGAAATTCACCACTGTATTGTAATATTTATGAATCCTCAGCTTTATCCTGAGCTCAGCTTACTGCTTGTGTGAAGTTTCACATGTTTTACTACTAAGTTTCATTACTCGCACCTCCTAAAAATATGCCTGGTGAAAAAAGTGAATATGTGCATGACCTACCAAGATAGGCTGATGTCCCATCCAGAGTGCATTTTTATTTTTTCCTCAGAGCTCCTTGGACAGGTTCTTTATTTACTGTGAACCTGATTAGGATAAAGTTCTTACTGAATATCAATGAAGGGGATTACAGTACCAGGGAGACTCTGCTTACATAAATTAATATGCAAAATTATTCATAGTAACTGCAGTTACTGAACATGCAATAATGCCGAAGTTCTTTTTTTTTTTTTCTTTTCTAGCAACACTGCCAGAGTCACGGTGCACACTTGATCTCGATACACAGTGAGGAAGATCATCAGCATGCCAAGTCGGTTATCCGTGCTCAAGACCCCGGCGAGAATCCAACATGGATTGGCCTTTCAAGAAGTGCAGAGGTACGTTACGTATCAAAATCTTCTTCATCTCAGTCACATATTCAACAGCAGGGAAAGTATATAGCTGTACAGTGATTGATTTATCAACCCACTCATGGTCAGATGAAGAAACAATTACACTGTTAATCAAATATTACAGCATGTAAGTCATTCTAGAAATTGAAGTCAATTCCATGTCCACTGATGAAAATTATAATTATTTCAAAGATTTTCCTCAACATGGAAAAGCATGTTTTAATATCACACAAATGCCTATCCTATATTTCGTTTAGTTTAGCAATTGTCTTAATGTTAACAAATTAACTCTTTTTTCTGTTACAGTTACTAACAGCCACAGTATATTTTTATTTCTTTCAAAAGTCTAAATACTAAAAGAAATATATTTCCAAAACTGATTTTTGCAGTTAAATAATTTAAACACATACTTTTATTAGAGCAAGATTGTCCATAAATGTTACAATATGTTACTACCAGAACTGATAGCATTATTCGCTGTAGCGTATTAGGTGCTTTTTCATCTTATGAAATATTTCATTTATAATAACAAATTTTCATTGAGTATATTAATTGACCATCAACTATGTTATCTACATTATTATGTTTTGCAGATTCTTTATCAGTTTAATTAAATAATTTGTCCAAATATGATGTCAAACTGTTTATGAAAATAAGAAGTGGTCAGCCAGGCAAATCCTACCACTGAAATTATGGGTGAAAATAAGAAAATTGTCAAATTATGAACTATGTTCTGTGTCAATTTAGTTGCCCAATAGACTACATAATCATTCATCATTATTACACCCTTAGCATTATCAGTCTACATGAAGTATAGACTGATAGCACACATTCAATTTCTCCATCAACACATTTTCTAAAATCTAATTGTAGTAAATAGATGTCTGCAGCTGAGAAAAGATGTCATGTGAAGGAAGTCTGCATTTTTGAGGAAGCATAGCACACATGTTCATAATGTATACCATAGTGGAATATTTCATCATGTGATGCTTGGCAATTGGCATTGAATCAAATAGTTTTTGAGCTACAGAATAAAGTTCTAATAGGAACATAGGTTGATAAAACCTTTGCAGATATTTTTTCCCCCCCATTTTCTCCCTAATTTAGTTGTGTCCAATTCCTCCCCGTCACTAGAGGGCTCCCCCATTAAGGCTACTACTACCTCTCAGTCGAGACAGCTGAAGTCTATCATGTGTTTCCTCCAAACCAGCCGACCGCATTTTTTTGAGCGGCTCACTCAAGCACCGTTGGGAGCGGCGTAACACACTCGGAGGACAGCGCTAGCCGCTCCTTCCACTTGCGTGAGCTCACAGACGCCCCTGATTGGCTGTAGAGTCGTGATTAATGTGGGAGCACTAAGTACCTCTCAGCCCTCCCCTCTGAGAGAGGTTACAGCATCACCCAGGAATCGAACTCGCGGATCGATCTCAGGATGATAGGGCGAGCACTTTACCACTGTGCAACTCGGAGAACCTAGACATTTTAAAATGAGAGAATTTTATTCAAGTAATGCTATTGATCAGGGTTTAGGGACGGATTTGTGATTTACATCCTTGTATTAGAAGCTAGTTAGGTTTGTAGCTCACATTAGCCATGAATGAAAAAACACAGACAGTTCAGAGGCAGTTTGGAATGACTTAGTAGCAATTAGTAAGGAGAAAAAGTGCTGGTTAAGATATTTGATAAGCTGAGTGGTGAAGACATCCTTTCCCTTTTAATAAACCGTTCTAGAGCAGGCATTTTACAGTAAAGAAATGTATGAATTTTGTTTTTGTACTGTTTTACTGATAAGGAATGTAGCCCAAAATATAGAATGACTCATGACTTTCTACTATTATTTATTTTTAGTTATTCAACTGGAAATGGTCTGACTGCACTCCACTGACGTTTACCAAGTGGAATCCTGGTGAGCCAAATGCTCTACCTAATGAGTTCTGTGTGCATATGAACTTTCCGCCTGGAATAAACGGTAAGTAGATCTTGAAATGTTTTGTGTATGCTGCATTGTATTTAAAGTCTAGCTTTTCTATCTTTGGCGTTTGGTCTTTTGTTTTTCATTCAAATAACATCTGATTTTAAATCTATAATTTTCTATTCTGCAGACAATAGGAACTGGAATGACATTCCTTGTAATCTGAACTACCCCTTTGTGTGTGTCAAGAGGAGTCACTGAAATGCTCCCAGCAGCATCTCACCAACTATAGCACAAAGTTGGATTTATTATTTTTGTTTTTGCCTTGTCACAAAAAATCTCTCTGTGGCATTTTACCATGATTGCAGCAAATAAAAAAAATAAATAAAAAATAAAATACAAATCATAATAAATAAATAAATAAATAAATAAATAAATAAATGGGAGTTAAATGTGTGTGTTTATGAATTAATTTAATTATCATATTTGTTTGATTTTATTTTAAATATATTCTCCATCTATTCATTAAGTATAGCACCTTACAGGGCATTTAACTTAATCTTTTTGCAATCCTATGTAAAATGAGATCCTCTTCAGAAAAGATTCCAAGTCGAATCATTTAACATGGTAGATTTAACATTAACATTAGATTAGAATGGTCTCTCAAAATGGGGTATGTCAATTAAACATCATATTATTATTTGTTTCATATAGTAAAACACCATATTATAAAATAAATGTAACAGCACAAGAGATTTGCGTACACATGGTCTGCCTCTTGAGAACTAAAGATCAAACCAAGAAAATATATTAAAAAAAATAGAATTGTATGGGAGAAAATAAGCACCGCCCTGTTATTATTATTATTTTTATATATATATATATATTTATATTTATATATTTTTATATATTTATATATTTAAATGTTAAAAGATAATTGGATCATTGGAAAAGAAGATGATGGGAAAAAATTGACATGTGATGAAAACTAAGTAAGGAGTCGGGTGGCTAGGGAAATAGCGTAATGTGGTGGAAAATGTAATTATAAGAATTTTTAAGAACACATGAAGAAATCATGGAAACCAACTACTTTTGGTAGAAGGGTGTAATTGATATATACACTTCCACACTCCACATTCCTTATATACTATAAGGAGTGTGGATTGAACAGCTTAGTCTGCCCGTGAACTTGCCTTGGATTCTGACTTGAGCACAAGTGTTGACTCGCTAAGGCTTTTATTGCTGCAATAAAATCCTGCTTTCTTATCCAGTTCAATGGACACCTGAATTATCTTTCACATTTTCATAATTTCTTTCCTAATTGTAGTTTATGTTTTAAATGTTTAAATGTAATTAGCATTAACTAAAGGAAAAGGAAAAATCTCCCAACCTGCATTGTATGTGCGTCACTGGTTTCCCTGAATCAGCATGTCTGGCAGTCATTTCATCCTGGATGGCAGCTCATCAGCTGAAGCTCAATCTGAGTAAAACCGAACTGCTGTTCATCCCAGGCAATTCATCCCTTGGTCAAGAACTTGTGATTTCCCTTGACAACAATCCTTCATCCACTTCCCGCAATCTTGGGGTAACTTTTTGGTCATTTTCCCCAAACATCACTAACCTTACTCGCTTTTGTCGATTTCTTCTTTACAACGTTAGAAGAATCCACCCATTTCTTTCTACACAGGCTACTCAGGTGCTTGTTCAGTCCCTTGTTATTTCAAGGCTGCACTTCTGCATCTCAGGTCTGGCAGGTCTACCTCGGTCCACCATTCCTCCTTTGCAGCTGATCCAGAACGCAGCTGCATGTCTCACATTCAACCTTTCCAAGCTCTCCCACACCAACCCACTTCTCCGCTACCTGCACTGTCCTCCTGTAGCTGCCTGTATCAAATTCAAAACCATGATGCTTGCCTACAATGTTAAAAATGGAGCAGCACCCACTTACAGTACCTCTTAGCTCTAATCACAATACGGACCACCATACCACATTCCCTCTGATCCTCCAGCACTGCTCGCATCGTCCCACCATCTCTCAGGGATCAAGGAAGGTATATAGTTAGTAACCTAGTAACCCAGTGTAATGACGGTAACTTCAAAATACTCTTTGTAAGTCGCTCTAGATAAGAGTATCTGCTAAATGCCTTAATGTAAATGTAAGTTAGTGGCATAATTGATGGCACACAAAATAAATAATAGTGATAGTGATAAATAAGTAACGTCATAATATCCAAGAAAATGTTGTGCTGTCTGCACACTCTAAAAAAAAACATGTGACCTAGTACATATGGCAATAATGAAAAGCTGTTCGGAAAAAGCAATTTGCAGCAGTATTAAATACGATTTTTACAAGAAGCAATAAAGACGATAAGGAACAGTACAAATCCTGGTGAGTAGGCAGATAGTAAAAGTTAGTTAAATAATCACTATGTCCTCATGCAGACAGAGTGCAACTTTATATGGTGTACATTTCAGAATACTACCATAGTCAAATATTTTATTGTTTTTTAGAAATATATACAGGGTGGGCCATTTATATGGATACACCTTAATAAAATGGGAATGGTCCTGTTTGTGGCACATTAGTATATGTGAGGGGGCAAACTTTTCAAGATGGGCGGTGACCATGGTGGCCATTTGGAAGTCGGCCATCTTGGATCCCACTTTTGTTTTTTCAATAGGAAGAGGGTCATGTGACACATCAAACTTATTGGGAATTTCACAAGAAAAACAATGATGTGCTTGGTTTTAATGTAACTTTATTCTTTCATGAGTTATTTACAAGTTTCTGACCACTTATAAAATGTGTTCAATGTGCTGCCCATTGTGATGGATTGTCAATGCAACCCTCTTCTCCCACTCTTCATACACTGACAGCAACACCGCAGGAGAAATGCCAGCACAGGCTTCCAGTATCCGTAGTTTCAGGTGCTGCACATCTCGTATCTTCACACCATAGACAATTGCCTTCAGATGACCCCAAAGATAAAAGTCTAAGGGGGTCAGATCGGGAGACCTTGGGGGCCATTCAACTGGCCCACGATGACCACTTGCATCTGGCCCACGATGCATCCACTTTTCAGGAAACTGTTCATCTAGGAATGCTCGGACCTGACACCCATAATGTGGTGGTGCACCATCTTGCTGGAAAAACTCAGTGCATAAAGAGGGAAACACATCATCATGTAGCAATTTCAAATATCCAGTGGCCTTGACGTATCCATTGATGAAGAATGGCCCCACTATCTTTGTACCCCATATACCACACCATACCATCACTTTTTTTGTTCCAACAGTCTTGGAGGGATCTATCCAATGTGGGTTAGTGTCAGACCAATAGCGGTGGTTTTGTTTGTTAACTTCACCATTCACATAAAAGTTTGCCTCATCACTGAACAAAATCTTCTGCGTGAACTGAGGGTCCTGTTCCAATTTTTGTTTTGCCCATTCTGCAAATTGTGTGCGCCGATTTGGGTCATCCTCGTTGAGATGCTGCAGTAGCTGGAGTTTGTAAGGGTGCCATTTGTGAGTAGCTAATATCCGCCGAAGGGATGTTCGACTAATGCCACTCTCCAGTGACATGCGGCGAGTGCTACGCTGTGGGCTCTTGCTGAATGAAGCTAGGACAGCCACTGATGTTTGTTCATTAGTGACAGTATTCATGCGTCCACATTTTGGCAAATCCAACACTGAACCAGTTTCACGAAACTTAGCAAGCAGTTTGCTAACTGTAGCAAGGGAGATGGGTGGTCTCGTAGGGTGTCTTGCATTGAAATCTGCTGCAATGACCCGGTTACTGCGTTCACCAGATATCAACACACTTTCGTTCTGCTCATCACGTGTTAACCTCTTCGACATGTCAATGGCTGTGAACAAAGAGAAACTTGTAAATAACTCATGAAAGAATAAAGTTACGTTAAAACCAAGCACAAGATTGTTTTTCTTGTGAAATTCCCAATAAGTTTCTTGTGTCACATGACCCTCTTCCTATTGAAAAAAACAAAAGATGGATCCAAGATGGCTGACTTCCAAATGTCCACCGTGGTCACCACCCATCTTGAAAAGTTTGCCCCCTCACATATACTAATGTGCCACAAATACGTTAATATCACCAACCATTCCCATTTTATTAAGGTGTATTCATATAAATGGCCCACCCACACACACTGCCCTCACTATTTGATTATTTGCTAATTTGTTAGTTTTCTTAAAGATTGTCAATTATTAGTATTAAATATTGATTACCAATATTTCAATAAGCACCGTCTTCTGATACAACACAAGCACAGAAATAGACACAACCACGACCTCCTGAGGCGATTATTACTCAAGTCTAAGTAGAAGTCCTCCATTCTCTAGTGCTTGAGAACAAGTACAGAAGTGCTCATTTTGAAGTATAAAGATCACAGGAGCCTTATTCATAGTAAAAATCTCTCTCTCTCCATTTTCATTACGGTCTGCAACCAGCTCCGCTTCTGATTTCAAGCACCTGTGGAATTATGAGGCATCTCAAAGGAAAGGCAGATCACGCAATAACATAAGAGTCAGCAGGTGGTGAAACTCCTGCTTCAAATTATACACACCAATGTGGTTAGGTAACCTAACGCCATGCAGAAACGTAACGTAAACACCATTAGCAGTGATTTTATGGCCTGACTATCGAGATGCTGAGAAACATGGATAGATATAACTTTGTGCTACGGCGTAGATTATAAACTCCTAACTTTGCAAATAAGCTTGTCCAAAAGGCTGAGAGTTTTAGAAATAATGTCCTATAAGGACGTAGTCCTGCAACTCCTGCCCATCAGCAGCGGACCAATGAGAAAGCAGCTGCTTAACACCAGCACACAATAAAACAATACTGCAGGGCAAAACTGAAACATTTATTTTTACAAATTAATTTTTTTTCTTTGCAATCATTTTTAATTCACTTTCAATTAATGTATTTCAGTTTAATTCTTTTATATGTTTTTTTTTTTTCTTCTCCTTTATGACCCAAAGTTAATTCCCTCCTGAGGTCGGTTCCTCTCAGGAGTTCATATCAAGTCCTCCTCACTCTCGCGTCTGCACGGAAACCTCCTGCAGGTGTTGGCGCACTACACTGTCCAGAACTTTACTGAGACCCTTACAGGCGACTGTCGCCGCCTCCATCAGCGCTGCCAGGTGGTCCTGGTGGAGACGGGCATCCATCTGCACCAGCGCGATGTTCTCGCTGCGAGGCAGGAGCGCCAGGGAGAGTGTGGTGCCGCCACCGCTCTCCTCAGCATGGCACAGGTCCGCCAGCGGCGTGTCCTCCACAAAGCCAGCTGTGCAGGCGCACACGTAATCGCGCATGGGGATGCCGGCGTCCACCAGGGCCAGAGTAGCCGCGTTGACGCACGCGCTGTAGTTTCCACCGTCTGACTGAAGGATCTGCACGGGAGAAAAGAATTCCTTAATGCATCCAGTGGTCTTGCACACAAGTTTACTCTTATGGATTATATGATTCATTGACATACATATTAACAAATATCGTTTTATAGATATATACACATCCATGAGTCAAAATTATTTTTAACCAACCACAGGTACCTTAACGTAGATGTCTATCTGGGAGCGTGGGTAGAGCTGGGTAAGGACGGCCGCCTCGAAGGTCTGTTTCAGGTGAAGGCTCATCTCGCTGGACTTGCGGTCGCCGTGCGGCCGTCTCTTCCTCTCCGCCGTGCTGAACGTGGCCATGCTGTACTGACAGTTAATGACCGCACGGTTGTGTAGGGATTTACTTCTAGATCCTCGGACCTGAAAGAAAACACACAAGAAAATAAATAAATAAATAAATAAATAAATACAAAAAAAAGTGTGGTACTTAATGCAGGTTTGTTACTAACTCACACATCACCTATATATATATATATATATATATATATATATATATATATATATACACACACACACACATTACACGTCAAGTCTTAAGTCTTAGTTTCGTCGAAGGGGAAGTAAAAAGCTACAGTATACACTGAATAGCCATAACGTTATGACCACCTGCTTAATAATGAGCAGTCACCCATCACCCCCCTCCTCCTTTTGCCACCAAAACAGTAATGCACTGTGTGTTCTGACATCTTTCTAAGTAAACCAGTATGAACCTATTCAGCAATTTCAGTTCACTTCTATTGGATCGCACTGCACGGGCCAGCATCCTAAAAGTGCAGTTTCCAAGTTACTCTGACCCAGGTACTATATCTTGTGCCAATGGCGGCTGGAAGTGGGTGGGATATATTAGGCAGCAAGTGATTGTTTTGCAGATAAAGTTGAAGTGTTCGAAACTAACTAACTAAAAAAATTAATAAATAAAAATAAAAAAAGGGCAAGGCGAAATATTTGAGTGACGTTGACGAGGGCCAAGGTGTGATGGCTAGACGACTGGGTCAGAGCAACTCCAACACTGCAGCTCTTGTGGGATGTTCCTGGCAAAAAGGGAGACTTACTCAATATTATTACTCAATATACAAGCGAGTGGTCATAATCTTATGGCTGATCAGTGTATAAAGATGTTCTGTACCACTGCGTGCTTCCAGCTGTGTTAAATATCCACATCCGAGTGTGCTGGCCAGGGGTTCACATACTTTTGTTCGTGCAGAGTATAAAAATGTGAAATCTTTCCCATGCCGGAGAACCTGCTGACACCGAACACACTCTTTCCACCAAGTTTAAACAATATACACACACACACACACACACACACACACACACACACACACACACGACTGTCAGTGACGAACACAACATAATTGTGCTGATTGTGATGTGAAAAAAAAATACAATTTGTTACACAAAATCTGTCCACTAGATGGCAGTACAATGCGCCCTTAAACGAAGTTATACGAAATGAAGCTTTAGGTGAATCTATTGTCTTGGAGGCCTCGACCCCTGACCGAGCCTCGCTGTCTCCATCGCTACAGTACTGAGGTGTTACAGGTTACCTCATGCGGGCCGTAAACCACCGCCAGCGCCTTCGTGTTGCCCTGCTCCATGTACGCAGACCCGTCCGCCTGCCCGAACACCCCCATGCGGGCCTGGACCTTCCGCAGCTCCGCGGCCTTCCGTCCATCCAGCCGGTAACCCTGATCGGACAGCAGCTCCAGTCCGGCCATTCTGTAACTGAACGTTCAGATCAATCGCAGACTCGGCGCCTTGTACCGAGTTCCCGCTACTTGTCCTAGATTTCCGGTAGGTCCCGCCCTCCCATCTCTGATTGGCTAGTTGTATTCAGAGTCTGGTCACTGATTGGGCAATTCGTAGGACTCGCGTATCCGTCACAACAAGAAGCTGTTTATTTGACTTATTTAAAATTTATTTATCTGACCGAACATATAAAGAGATACATGACAGGTGGCATATAAAATATATATATATATATATATATATATATATATATATATATATATATACCTTAAAATATTTAGCAAAAAATAACAACTAATTAAGGCAGACACATAACCGGAAAAAAGCAAAAAACTTTAGACACAACTAGCGTTCTTGTTCTATATGGTAGTTCATGCTAGACACAAAATACTCCACATAATAATAATAATAACAATAATAAAAGATCATGAAGACGTTTTATAGTTAACTACTTACAGAAAGCGTGTTGTCTGAATACAGGCAGCGGAATGATGACGTATTGATCACGCGCCACTGATTACGGGTCCCCTTTTGGTCCAAATATATATATATATATTAAATGAAGACATTAAAATAATTTATTACACACTAAAATTAAACATTGTTTTACAATTTAAAATAATTATTTTGGTAAATAATATATACATTAAACATTTCAAATGTATATATATGTATATATTACAGCAAATGGGAAGTAAATCTCATACTCGATGTTTAACACGCATATATGGACAACAAACAAATTTTATTCCTAATGAGTTTTGTAAAAAAAAAAAAAAAAAAAATTATATATATATATATATATATATATATATATATATATATTTTTATATATATATATATATATATATATATATATTTTTTTTTTATATATTTTATATATAAATATTATATTAATATAATATTAATATATATATATTTTATATATATATATATATATATATATATATATTATTTTATTATATATATATATATATATATATATATAGATAGATAGATATATAGATACACACACACACACACACACAATACTTTATGTTAAACATATAATTTTAACAAATAACCGTGATAATTTCCCTATTAAAAAAAAAAGTCAAACAAAAGCCAACTTACCCTGATAATTTCTTCCACTTTTGCCCTGGAATTGTCTCCTACAGTATATTTTATGATGTAATAAAGCTTGTTTTCACATAACTGTCACAGCTACAACAGTTCCTCTCACATCATGCACACCACTTTATCCTGTATACAGGGTCTTTGGACTGTTGGAGGAAACCACAGGGATCCACAATCGATCCCGGACCCACAAGACGATGGTGCTAACCACTAAGCCACTGCGCTACAACACTTATCAGACCTACATTATCTCTATATTAGTATGGACGAATCAATTTAATGAAAAAGGAAAATCACCCCGACACATAATAATCTGTGGATACTGAAATACTAACAACGTTTAGAGATTCTAGTGCCGATCTGTTGGTTGGTGCTCGAACATCCCAGGGTAAAATTAGTACGGCTAGACTGCTAGCACAGTTACAGCGGTGTTTATAATTTCAATTAACAGAGTCGAAGACTGAAAACCTGAAGGGGGAATTCCACCGCACAGCTATCAGTTGACGTTTAAAAGGTATTGTGGGTAATATAGGACATTGTTAATGATTATAATTCATGTGAATCAAGATTTGCGAATGTTTCCTTTACGCCACTGCAGGATTGTTGGCGCAGGCTGGAATACATCCAATAGATAAATGAATCACCATGCAATTTTAAAAATAAAATTTATTAGCATCTCTAATGTGTATAAATAAAAACATATATAAGAAACAATGCATATATGCATTATGAGCAGAACAATAACTGAATTCTGTGATACAAAGGAGATGAGGCAGACAAACCCCAGTGTTTTTTTTTCTTCCTTTTTAAAATAATTTTTCAAAGTATGTGTGAGAGAATGTACCTTGAAAATCAAGCATTGCAAACATCCATACCTATGACTTGCAACTCTAAATTCAGACAGCATCGTGTGTTGTAGGTGAAGAAAAAAAGAAAAAAAAGAAGATTTCATGTGCATCCGGCAAGTCTCCAAGTCGGTTTCCACAAAAAAATGAGGAAACTGTCAGTTCCACTTTCACAGCGAACGGTATCTGCTACAGATCATTGACTGAAAATGTACAGTACTTTCTGAGTGTTCTGAGCCAAATTATAAACATGTACCAGGGTATAAGAAGATAATAACCTTTTCATCAGTGGAGATACATCAAAGCTGCAAAATAATACATAAATGCAACAGTATAGCAAACTAAAAATCCAAGACAAGCCTGTCATGTTTGGATTGAAAAATAAAAAAAGGGTCATTGTAACACTCAACTCATAAACTGAAGATATGTGGGCTCTACCATGATGGATAAAACATTCTACACCCACAGCTCAGTCGTTTTGGTCATGCTTTTAACACTGGCTGAAATAGAAACCCTTTCATAATAATTAAATGTGCACAAAATAAAGAAAAGAAACAGCACCTCTGCAAGCTGAGGGGTTGCTAAATTTAAAAAAAAAATTTTTTAAAGTGGACAGAGGTTAAGTCTGAGGTAAGATTAACTGCTGCCGTTACTCAGAATTGAAAAAAAATTTTTTTGACACAAAGCATGTAACAATGTAACAGACAAAAACTCAACATGTATCCTTCAAATCGTAGCTACATGACACTGCCATCATCACAACTGGCATCAAGTTTGAGCAGTGTGCCGGTTAATTACGCTCACCCGCCGTGCAGCTCAGTGTATTTATTTAGAACAGGAGATCATTATTGACTGCAGCCCATCTGTTGATATCCATCCCTATTTTATCCACCCATATACCCACTAATTGACCCATTGAACTACCCAGAACACCCACCACCTATCCATCCACAGAACTAATCAATCCAAACCCACCGATCCATCCGTCTGTACGTCAACCCTTCCATATCCCCATGTACCCATCCACCCATCACAATGGCCACCTCAGAAGCTCAGACATTATGTCAGTGACCGTTCATTCTGGGGTCCATCAGCGATACAGTTCTTAATCTTGTACCGCCATAAACAATAACGTGCTTCGGCTCGGGCTCACTGTTTAAAGCTTTTGGTCTACTGCACAAAAAGTTCTAAATTCAAAATTCCAACCTTTTTACTGCTGACGTCATGAGCTAGACCCCCAAAACAAACTAAACCCAGTTCAATCCTGTCTCAAAATACATATATTTTTTTTGTAACTCGACAGCAACAGTATGGACGAGGATGACTCCGCTATATAACTTTGAAATAAAATTAGATGCTAAATATATATATATCTGATGATAATTAAACAGGGTCAAGGTCACAGCAAGGTCATATATCTGTGACCTTGACCCTGTTTAATTATCATCGCCAGCTTAACATGATAATTCCTTAAAAATCTACAAACGTTCAGTCACTTGTTTTTGAGATATCGTGCAAACAAGAATCTCAGACCCATGGATAAAGCGAAATCCCACCTAGTGGCAGAGGCATCATGTTTGCTACATTACTACATCCTCTAAAAACATAGGAAATGAACTATAATAAAAATTATAATAGTAACAGATGTAGTGCAAGATTAAGAGCAGCATGCGAAGGTGTGCAGAGAAACATGATGAGACTATATCAGGTGAAACTAGTACTCTCTTCATGTCTGTGTAATTTATACAAGTGGATAGTAATGTAGTAAAAACTATTGGAAGGAAAATAATTTCCCAGAGGAACAGGGCACTTTGGAGAAAGTTTATCCTAGCAAAGAAATCAAGTTGTGCCCGAGCGGTCCCAAGTCTGCGTGAACTTTGATCTCGTGTTTCTGCGGTTGGTCTCGTAAGGTCGCTGAAGTAAAAAGGGGAACTAAATTTTTGACAATCGAGCTGAATGAAAATCACTTGTTCCAGTTGTTTGGACTTGTTGATTTGTTTACCCCGACTTTGCCAACCTGCAAGGAACAGATTTAACTTGTATTAAAACATGTTAGAGTTAGAAAGATGCTAGAGTGAATCTTGGACAGACTGTTGATTTGATTCGTGCAGCGACATTTCTTACAAGTTGTGAATTATTAAAATTGCTGGATCAGTGTGATTTCCAGTCAAACCACAAACCCCAATCACTGGACTTCTACAAGTCGCTCTAGATAGGAGCGTCTGCAAAATGTCTAAATGTAAATGTAGGGAAGCAGGGCATACCTGGTACCGGTCCTGAGACAACGGGAGGGGTTTGCGTCAGGGAGGATATCCGGTATATAAAACTAAAAGTATCTAATAAACAGTGAAGTGTCATGTGTCATACAAAGGAATTATATATATTTTTCTCTGCTCCACACTCTAGTCCCATCCAGTAGACGGCGGTAATCAACCAAGCACCAAAAGAAGCAGCAGCAACGATACTCGCACGAAATGAACGTAGAAGATGCCATCGATTTCTCTTGTCCTATAAGCTCTAGTATATTTTTTAAGTAATCTGCCCAATTTTACACTTTTTAGCATCCCAACTAATTTTTTTTTAAAAATGTGAATCGATTCTGAATCAAAAACTGATTCATCAATTCAATTAATGGAAATCAACCCACAAGAGATTGATTCACACTTTTTAAAGAAAATGTATATCCCTGTTCTGAGCAGGCCTCAGGTGGTGGGTGTGCACTCAGTTTTTGAACACTCGAGGTGGACTACATTATGACACGACTAGGCGACAGAGGGGCTGCAGTCAGGAATCCACCCATACGGCAGGGTTACCGAATAAACTGGCACTCAACATATATGGCGATTAAAATCCTCGTCCTGAACACTGCTGAAAACCTTCTCACCTTTAAAACAGCGGGGGAAAACAACACCCGAGACACTTATCAAACAGAAAGATGAAAATAAAGTGGGGTATGTGTATGTAGATATATATCTATAAATATATATATAAATATATATGAGCGAGTGAAGAGTCTGATGTAAGGTGTAAAGCGCTTGGCCTCTTGATGAACCAGACGGAATGAAGGAGCTATGCAGTAACTCGGACGTGGTGGTGGTGGTGGGGGTGTGGTCTCCTCGCCGTCCCTGTGTCTTTAGAGTGCAAAGATCCCCTTGTTTCATTTGCTGTGAGGTTTTATACACACGTTCGCACACGCATTCATGCGCACACAGTCACACACACTCATATATATATATACATATATATGTATTTATATTGATAAATACATATACGTATATACACGTATACGTATAGCTCTGATGTGTCCGGACTAAAACTCTGCAAACTCCTTTGCGCATTTTTCTGTAACGGACACGCGGATGTCCTCCTCCTCGTAGTCGTCGAAGTTACTAGTGTCCCCTGGACCTCTGCATTTTGGAATAAACGGAGCTTCCACCTGTAGAGGCAAAACGGGAAGAAAAAAAAAACAAAAAACACACAGTGAGTCTGATGCACCGTCATACGATTTTGTATCCATCATGTCACTGACGACGTCATCCCACCTTTCTCTCGTAGATGGCGATCCAGTCTGTCGTGGCGAACCACTTGTGGTTTTTGATGTCGTTGACGCCGTTCTTGAGGTTGCCGTACCGTTTCGTCAGGTCGACCTGAAGCAGGTTTCTCAGCAGGTCCTTCAGGTCTGAACTGAAGTGAGACGGGAATCGTACCTACAGACGAGACGGCAGTAATCACCGAGACACCGTCCCTCTGCTGTTACTCTATACTCACATCAGGTGAAGCTATGAATCTAGTCGTATCTTGTCTGTCTGTACTGCATCTGACTTATGTTTGACTTTGTCTATCTGTCTGAACTGGTCTGTCTCTCTCTAAAACCAGTCCAAAGATGTTCTTCTGTCGGGGTCTAAATCTGTCTGTGTGGCAGAATATGTCTGTCTGTCTGTCTAAATTGGGGAGGTCTAAAATCGTCTTTGTGTACGGACATGCCCGTCTGTCCAAATCTACTAGTTTCTGTCTCTGTGTCTGGATTTGTCTTCATGTTTGACTATTATGTCTGCCTGAACATGTCCGTCCCCGTGTCTAAATCTGTCTTTGGTTTTGATTACGTTTGTCTGAATCTGTCCGTCTCTCTGACTGGATCCATCTTTATGTGCGACTCGTCTGAATCGCTTTCTGAAACAGTCTGTCTCTGTTTCTAGATCTATCTTTGTTGTTGACTGTCCCTGTGTCTAAATGCCTCTGCTTGTCTGAATCTTTGTCTCCATGTCTAGTCAAGATCAGACACATTTTCCACCTTAACTTCCTGTTTGAACAGAAGCAACAAGACACACTCTTTACTGAACTCCTCGAGAACTAAAATCACCTTGTATTTAAAGAGCACTGGTTTAAACTACTACTACAATCAGAAACAACCTGCCCATGCTGTGTGATCGTTATTATTATAACCTTTTAAGATAACGTGATTTATTCAGTTGTGTGTGAACCTGTAGCACTACCTTATCTGTATCATGAACTGCAGTGGCAGGCTTAACACAGTGTGATCTGTTCCTACCTTTCCAGACACGATCTTCTCGTAGATCTGAATGGGCTGGTCAGCGAAGAACGGGGGGTAACCTGCAGCCATTTCGTATATGAGCACTCCCAGCGCCCACCAGTCCACTGCTTTGTTGTAGCCCTGCACAGAACAATATAACATATTATTACTAGCACTACTATTGCTACTCACTTAAACTGTATGACGTCCTATTAAAAAGGAAAGCTTGCTTTACAACATCCACTAAATCAGAAAAATCTGAGTCATACAAAAAAATTTAATAAAAAAACAAAAAACAAAAAATACATATACAGTGGAACCTCGGATTGCGAGTAACATGGTTTATGAGTGTTCTGCAAGACGAGCAAAGAGTTTTAATAAATTTTGAATTGGAAACCGAGCAAGTATTAGTTTACGAGTGCGGAGTATCAAGTGATCACAACTGAGCCAATGAAGTTTCTCTCTCTTGCGCTGCGGAATTATGGGTAATCATCTCCCTTGCTGGGTTTCACTAGTATAATCAACGTCTCCCTCTCCCTCCTATGTGTGTGTGCATGCTTAATTTGACACTGACACACACACTCTTCAGACACACGCTTTCTTTACACAGAAAACTCAGGTCTGCCGCAATTCTTTTCAAAGGTAAGGTGCTGGTTCATTTGTTATTTTTTACTTTACAGCAGTGATTCCGTTACTATGCGCTCACGCAAGTATCATTAGAGAGATTTATTTTTTTACCCGTTAAAACACTGTTTGCGTTGTGTGTGTTGGTTGTGAAACTTAAAAAGCGAGGTGGGGGGAGGGAGGAGGAGTTTTAAAACAAGGCGTGGGGCTAATTCCACACACACACACACACACATACACACATACACACAAATACACGGCGCCTGAGCGCACAAAGGGAAACAGTCTGGATTTATTTTTACTTTTTTTTTTAATGTTCAATGTAGGTTAATTTCTTTTATTTTTACTTTATATGTTGTATTAATTATTTTTATGTATTTATTGTTTTGGGCTGTTGAACAAATAATTTGGGTTTTCAATATTTCTTATGGGAAAATTCTATTTGTTTTACAAGTTTTTTGGAATACGAGCCAGCTTCCGGAACGAATTAAGCTCGTAACCCAAGGTTCCACTGTAGATAGATATAGTAGAGTACATGTATAAATATAAAAGAGAGGCACGAAAGAAAACCGAAGTGTATGGACAGCTGGAGCAGGAGTAAACACAAAGTAAAAGAAATAGACATCTCACTTACTGGAAATCAAATGTAAACTGGTAGAGTGAAGACTTTTTAAATTTTTTTTAGCATAGCTTTAAAATCGAGAAATACATTTTGTGTTTGGAAGCTAAAATTATGATGCTAAACACACTGCCACGCCTCACCTTGCTCAGGATGATCTCCGGCGCCAGGTACTCTGGGGTTCCACACAACGTCCAGGTTCGGCCCTTCACTCGTTTCGCGAAACCGAAGTCGGTCACCTGTGATGCACAAGATTTCTGTTATATACAGTTACTCCCTGAGTTATGAACGACTTCCGTTCCTGGAGCAGGTTTGCAGGTCTGATTTGTTCTCAAGTCTTATACGCCTTTGACACGAATATACAATATAAATCATACCAATCCACTTGGGTAAATCTGTCCCCTTTAGCCACACTTGTCCATCTTGTGGCCAAAAAAAAAAACTACAACCGTGCCCAAAGAAATAAATCTCACAAAATGTAACAGTGTTGTCTATGCAACTTTAAATCGCGACGGGAATCCCGAACGCTATTGTGTCTCAGAGCTGTTTTCCACTGTATTGGATTGTGAACTTGTTGAGGATTTTCTGAAATTATGATTGTTCACCATCATGGCAAGTTTACAGGACAGACATTTTCTATCATCGTGCTCCCGGACTGATTCAGGGATACCGATGAGGCCGACTCATTTCTCCCGCAAACACTTACAATATACCGGACTTTAGACATTTATACATCCAGTTACACACTGAAAATATTGCATATAATATTAAATATCAGTACCTGGGGCGCTGCATTGTCTATTTTTCTACAATACACATGAGCTACTTCTGTCATTTGTTCATAGAACCTCAGTCCATTCGTAAAGTCGGGACTAGCTGTATCCATGACTGACCAGATCAATTTATCCGTTCATCTTCAATACTTTCAAGGGTAGGATGCCGACCCCTCTCTTTTTTTTTTTTTTTTTGGTGGGAGGAAACCCAGTAACGCACTGGAAGGACACACAAAGTCCATAAAGATTTGAACCCCCAACCCTGGAGGTGTAAGTTTGTTTGTTTGTATTAGGATTTATTGATTTATTGCATATCAGCTTCCCAAGCTATTTCATGGCAAATACATATCAAACATTAATTCAAACCAATATATATTCGAACCAATATAATATTAATGTTATAATGTAAGGGATAAATATCACATTAGAAATAAACATCACATTATAACATTGCCTTGGCCAGAAGTACACTTTTGTAAGACTTTTGGAGGTGTAAGATGACATTAAACCATTAAACCACTGTAACATCAACCAGAAGCATGAATGAGCAAATTCTTAATTGAATTTTAATATCCTAAACAAAATATAAAGCTGAACCCAATTACTTTATTCCCTTATATTCAATTCTGTATTGACGACTTCAGATTAATGACTTTATTAAATTTAATTAAATAAAATCTTGAGAGTTTTTTGTGCTATTGTTGTGCCCTGAGGTTATTTTATTCTTATTTCGGCTGCAATCAAAACATTAGAAGCACTAAATGGATTGGACCAACTGTAGGAACAGCACCCCCTCGTGGGGACATGTTATCATTATCAAAATACCAAAGATGAAGAAAAAGAAATAAAGGCTTGTTGCTTGTTACCTGTATGTAGCCGTGCTGATCGATAAGAAGGTTCTCGGGTTTCAGGTCTCTGTAAATGAGGTCTAGAGAGTGGAGGTACTCGAAGGTGAGGACTATCTGCGCCGCGTAAAACCGTGCATGTGGTTCACTGTAAAGGGATTAAAAAAAAAAAATTGTTGAACTCAACTCCTTTTGAACTTCAGATGAGTGTTTGAGTACTTTAAAGCAACTCTATCCACACTGAATGAGGAAGTTCCCACAATGGAGTTCTTCCTACTAACTGTTTCATTGCACATGCTGTTCAACATGCATGAACAGTTTAAATCTCAAGAAAGTTAGTGGATCATTTTCATATAAAGGTGTATAGATGAGCAGCGTTCAAGTCAATCTGGGACTTGTGATGGTATTTCTGCTGAATGAAATATAAAGCTATTCACACACCTGAACCTCCCGATTCTTCTTAGATGCGAGAACATCTCGCCACCCGGTACGTACTCCATCACCATGTACAGATTGGAATTATCCTAAAATAATGGAAAAAACAAACAAACAAAACAACGCATAATCGTTCAGTTTCTCACACGCGGTGAATCAGCATTGGAGAAAGCAGGAGGAAAACCGAGACGGCACCTTGAAGGCGTATTCCAGTCTGACGAGGAAAGGGAACGAGACCGCCTGTAGTATTCTCTTCTCATTTAGCGTGTGTTCTATTTGCTTCAATTTTACCACCTGCAAAGACACACACCCCACCACAACACAGCACACACCACGAGCCATCAGCAGTTACAACAGGAGTGAATGAGACATGGACCTCACATCTGTGTGTATAAATACTGCGGGTGGGAAATACGATATACAATCCATCACCACGTTTGAAGACATTTGTTAAAATAGGATCTGCAACACCGTGTACTGGTTCTGAATAAAAACTACAGTAACACATTTATTATATAAGGGCTGGGGAAAAAGGTCACTGAGTTCTTAAGTAAGTTATTAAGTAAGTAATGATGCAACTGACTATAACGATGGAACTGAGCAGCTAAATAAGAAAGCGACTAAAGAACCGGGCAGCTAAGTATTCAAAAATTTAAATAAAAAATATTTATGTAATTGAACCAGCTAAATGAGTAAACAAATAAGTAACCAAGCAGATGGTTACCCGAACAAAGTAAACAGGGATCTAAACAAACTACATTAGTTTGACAGATAGATAGATAGACGGACGGATAGATGGATAGACAAAGACAGACGGATAGACAGACGGATAGACAAAGTCAGACAAATGGACAGACAGATGGACAAACAGACAGGCAGCTAGACAGACAGGATAGACAGGCAGACGGATGGACAGACGGATGGACAGACGGACAGACAGACAAAGACAGATGGACAGACAGACAGATGGACAGACAGGCGGATAAACAGAGAAATATACAGCTAGACAGACGGATAGACAGACAGAGACGGACAGACAGATAGGTAGATGGATAGACAAAGACAGACAGACAGGAGGACAGTCCGGCGAATGGACAGACAGGCGGACAGAGACGGATATACGGATAGACGGACAGACAGATAGATAGACAGACAGACAGACAGACAGACCAACGCATAGACAAAGACGAATACACAGATAGACACACAGAGACAGATACACGGATAGACAGACGGACAGACAGACGGACAGATGGATAGACAAAGACAGACAGACAGGAGGACAGCCCGCCGTACGGACAGACAGGCGGACGAAGACGGATATACGGTCGGTCAGATAGACAGACGGAAGGACAGTCGGGCGGACAGATGGATAGACGAATACTAGACAGAAGGACAGACAGGTTGATAGACAGAGACAAATATACGGATAGACAGATGGACAGACAGATGGATAGCCAGACAGAGACAAATATACGGATAGACAGATGGACAGACAGATGGATAGCCAGACAGAGACGGATAGACAGACAGACAAAGACAGAAGGATAGACAGACCGATGGATAGAGAGACAGACAGATAGACTAATTTAGTTTGTTTAGATCCTATTAAGAAGGGATCCAATTACTAAACAAACAAATAAGCAACTAAAAGGACACACAAATGAGTGACCCCACAAATGAGTACACATGTACCCATGTAATGTAGCAGCCAGTGACTCAAGCAGGAAGTGGTTGCAACAGGTTACCTAAGCAAAGTAAGCAGGGGCCTAAACAAACTGAATTAGTAAACAAATAAACAAGCAAACAACTAACCGTAACTAAGGATTTAAATCAAGCATGTACAAAGACATAAGCAAATAAACGGCGCTGAAACGCCTGGGCCTGATCAGGACATGCACGGTTACACGAACCTTCTGTTTGTCCAGAATCTTCATGGCGTAGAACTGCTCTGTCCCCTTGTGTTTTACTAACATGACTCTCCCGAAGCTGCCCGTGCCCAGCGTCTTCAGTCTGTCGAAGTCATCTAGACAAGTTGTGCTCTAGAGGGAAGGAAATCAAATGGCTTGTTCAGGGACAAAACACCTCTCTCTCTCTCTCTCTCCATGTTTCTGTGCATTTCAGCTGCTTAATACAGGCTTAGTGCCGTCTGGATTTGCTGTTTTTATAATTAATTTGAAGTTGCCATGATCACTGAATCTCTCCCATGTGTGTGTGTGTGTGTGTGTGTGTGTGTGTGTGTGTGTGTGTGTGTGTGTGTGTGTGCAGAGCGCTCACCTGTGGTGGACATTCCCATTTCCTTAGGAAATCTTCTTTGGCTTTGGCTAAGAACTCTTTGACTGCAGAGAACAAAAAAGAGAGAGAGAGAGAGTGAGAGAGAGAGAGAGAGAGAGACATCAGAACGCCTGTACTAATCAAGATGCTAGTAATTCACACACCAAACCATGCTAATAGCTCTGCTAAAGCGCTAATTCACCCAGCATACCGCATTGAAGCTAATTCTACCCAGAAGAGGAGCATGCAAATGCTAACACACACACACACACACACACACACACACACACACACACACACACACACACACACACACAAACATTAGGTGACCCATTGGGGTGGATGGGAGGGGGAGGATTAGAAATGACACACAGGTCACAGGGATCTGTGGCAAACGTCGTGCGTTTTGGTGCTGCAGCAGCTACTGAAGCCAATCGACACTTTTTCTCGCACTGTGATCATCGAATGAAATAATGTTCATACCAAACGTCTCTATAAATCACCAGGGATGTGCAGGAGCATTCACCCAGGTGGATGGGATGATTGAGAGACAAACAGGGAGACAGAGAGACAGAGAGAGAGAGAGAAAGAGAGAGAGAGAGAGAGAAGAAAAAGTTTCATATGAAACAGTAACATCATCTGCACAAGACATGATTCAGACATGACAATTTCAGTCAGAAAGAGAGAGAGAGAGAGAGAGAGAGAGAGAAAGAAAGAAAGGTCACTGGTGACTACCGAACATCCTATAATAATCCTTGGGTATAATAAATAAATAAATAAATAAATGAATTAATTAATTAATGAAAAAACCTTAACCATAGAAAGGAAGGATCTGATAGTAAGCAGAAGAAGGAAAAATAAAAAGGGGAAAGGAGAAAGAAGAAGAGAAGAGAAGAGAAGAGGAGGAGAAGAGAAGAGAAGGACGCAAAAAAATAAAAGAGCTGAATAAGTTAAACAAGCTAGAGATGAGAACACACTGGGGAGAAAATGAAATAAAAAAAAGATAAAGATCAAAGTAAAGGCTCCTAAAAGCTGAAGTAAATAATGATAATAATCTATAAAAAATTGAGGAAAGAAAGTGAAAAAAAAAGATGGAAAGGAAGTAGGGAAAGAGAGAACGGAAAGAAGGGAAAACTGAAGAAAAAAGAAAATGGAGGCAAATAAAAAATAAAACAGAGTGATGAGTGATAAGTTTAAGGGATAAAGAATAAATAAAAACCTAAAGAAATACAGAAAAAACAATGAAGATATGATAGAAGAAAAAGGAAAAGGGAAAAACAGAGTGTGAGAAAAAGAAAAAGATTGATGAAAATAATAAAGATCCAATATGAAGGAATATAAATACGGGGGAAAAAAGAATGTACAGAATAAATACAAGAGAAAAGAACAGAGAAAAGGGTGAAAGGGAAAGGAATAACAGAAAGGTGTACAACATTAGGAGAAAAACAGGAAGACAGGAAGCAGAGGAAAGAAAGAAGGAAATAAAAAGATATTAAAGAAAAAAAGAGCAAAAGGGATGAAAAACAGGGAAAAATAGGAAGTAACTTAAAAAGGGTAAGAAAATGAAAGAAGGTAAGAAATGGGAAAGAAAGAAAAGAGAGAGAGAGAAAGAATTAAATGTGAAAAGCTTGATAAATTAAACAACTTGGGGAATAGCAGATGTTAAAGATTAAAAATACAAGGATATAACAAAGACAAAAAAGAAAAAGTAAGTGGAGGGGGAAAAAGGAAAAACAGGAAGTAAAAAAAAAAAAGGTACACAAAACAGGGACACAAAAAGAGTCCGATGATATCGCATCTGATGCAAATTCTGAACTAATTTTACTCTTCAGAAAAAGAACATGAAAAAAAAAAAAAGTTAGCTACTTACAGGACATACTTGCTAATATTTCCACCATCACGATGATCAGGACTAAGAGAAGTTTCGGTCAATGGATTATTAGTTTAACATTTGTTTTATGCGTTTCTTATGGCTTATATCAGGATCTACACGAAAACATTCCGAAACTGTTGATGCTGAAAGGTGTCTGAACTCACACACACTTATACAGCACTGTATCGAGTACAGTCATGGAGAATTGACATCAAGCTTAGTGTTCGTGTTTTAAAAAACCTCCAAGTCTGTTTCAGGAGCTGATCTTCTGACTTTTCTGTATTAGTGAATAACACCGAGGATGTTTAATGCGGCTGCGTTAAAATCGACAAACATTGTGGTTACACGTGGGAATGGCCTGAACAGTACATCGTATTATCGTTCTTCTTCTTCTTTTTATTATTATTATTATTATTATTATTATTATTATAAGGGATGTTCGAGTCAATGTGGAACTTCTGAACACAGTTAGTTCTAATCCCTGTGTGTGTAAACAATTATCCCAGTGTTTCCCAGAAAGTTCTCTCAGTACATCGGACTGCCAGTTGCAGTTACCATCTGTACCGCTGGCCTCCCAAGAACTCCTTTAATGACCCAAACATGTGGAAATGGCTTGGATCAAGCTCAGGACTGTAAGTGAAATAACTCCAAGCCTGTAATGTGTAGATCTTTCTGTGGGAAGTGCAACATCTTGTGTTATCATACCAGGCCGTGTGACTCTCTGAAAGTAAATATCAATCAGTTTTACGCCTTCACTCATCACAAGTCCCGGTTTGGACATATAAAGCTCGCCTTCAGTAATAATATTTATACGCATCCTATTTTCCCAGTCGAAAGAAGAAGAAAAAAAAAAAAGTTCTCTGGACTTTATATGTTCTGGAAAAGTCATTCATCATCCTGCTCCACTTACTGTTACACGTGTGTTTGCATTTCTCACCGTGAACAGCGTGTGAAATTGTCTAAGGTCGTGCAGAAGTGTGCGATCTGAACCGTAACACTCCCACTCAAGCTGGCGCTCGACCCTAAACCATGTTTACGCTTCTCAGAGCCGGCGCTATCTCGCGACACAGTGTGCGTTCGCTATCAGCATCACATTCAAACCGACGCGAGACCCAGGGCTGCTTGCGTCAAGCCTTTCAAAGCTCGTAATTACACTTATCCTCTGACGAAGGTCTGATGACAAGAAGCCATTCGAGTCAATGACAAACATGTGCGCGCGCGTGTGTGTGGGAGCTGCATGGTGCTGAGGTTAAGACACTCGAGGAGGAGAGTGTGAGTCGACACAGAGACAACAACAAAGCCCTGAGCGGAGTTGTAAGTTTTATGAATGGGCATTAGTCACTTCTTCACCATATACAGGCAGAGCTCAGCTGTGACCCAGGGGTTTAACAAGACAACCATCTGAGATCTCGTGTGTGTGTGTGTTTCTGTAAATGGACTATTTATTATTCCTGGAAGCACTTCTGAGACTGTTAGGGTGTTTTCCGCAGAGCTCTGCATAATAACAAAAACAGATTGAAGCAACAAGGAAGTGATGCTCAAACGTAAACTTTTTTTTTTTTTTTTATGTACATATAAACTGAGAAATGATCCAAACCCAAAATCCCACCAAATATCAAACGCTTTCAAAAAGAAAAAGAAAAAAGAAAGATGAAGAATGAAAAATAATATAATAATGAAATAAAAATAATAATTAATTAAGGAAATGTGCTGCACAATTCTCAAGTCTGATTCGTCAGAAAATGTTTCCACCCTTTCGCTGTTCCTAGAACAGCAGTCAAATACATCTTGTGATTTGTAGTTTCTGACCTCTGACTATACAGGGATAAAAAATAATAATAATAATAAAAAAAAAAAAAACACTAAACCTCAAAAAAAGAAAAAAAGAAAAAAAAAAAACTTGGGGAAGCTCGGGTTCAGCAAATGACATTGATTGGATACGTCTGCTCGTAACGTAAAAATGCAGATAATACCAGTTCCAGCCACCGAAAAAATCACCACTACAAAAATTTCATAGATAAATTAGTTCATTAAATTATTATTTTTTTTAAATCACAGGGCTTTTGAATGCAACGTCAGTATCGTGGTTTGACTCTTTCTAAACAGTTTTCTCTGACTCGGAAAAAAAAGTACATTTTTTGTTAACTCTTTGTTCGCCATTCTACTGACGCAAACAAGTTTTTGTTTTTCTCCTACGGCTCATGTCATGATTTTTCCTTTTTTTTTTTTTTTTTTGGTATCAAAATGAAGCCTGTGTTTTAACTGGGCTTTAGTTGACACACAAAGTAACGATTTAATGAAACAGTTAACCATCTTGGCGACTCATTTCAGACTGGTACATAAAAATTTCACCCATGCCTCCAAGAACGGCCGGAAACAAAAACCCTCCACACTTTTCAGCAAGTCTGTTATTGCACCTTTAAAACCCAAACTGTGTACTGAATTCGTGGCGTTCTTCATATACAGTCAATTTACACACAAATGAAGTGCTGTTTGTATTTGTGGCATAAAAAAAATATATCACGCAAGCCGACTTTTAGAGACTTACACACCTCAATCAGATTACTTAGTTGGTTCGATCCATGGTGCGTTCAAAATAACCTCAACTCCAGTTTCCAGTTATACAGTGATCAGGAACGAAGAGGAAAACAAAAAACTATTCAGTTATAAATCGCAATTTTTTGTGTAGTGATTCACAAATCGCCACATTGACTACAAAATCGATTAAAAAACATTTTTAAACGTACATTTATAATGGAGATGAATTGTCTGGTTTTCTGATCAGCCTCAGATATAAACGCTTCTGCACCGAGTGCAGAAACTTCTGAGTAGCGCAACACTGCCTTTGGCTCTAAACTCTGTGGATGGTTTAGTCTCAATCCCGCTAATTACACAGTAATTAAGTTTAAAACTGTAACAAAGTTTGAGAGAAATGTAATAATAAATAAAAACTGAGATACAGCAGTACCTCGGCATATGAATTTAATATTTAAGACTAAATTTCGTACTGCAAAACGTGTTTTCCCATAAGAAATAATGTACATGCAGATATCCGTTCCAGCCACAGCATGCGCAAAAATATACGATATTGAAATGAGAAGATGAACGATATTACCCTGCTATAATCTGTGAGTTAATTTCTCCAGAAAGAAAACTAACAGACACACGCCATTATCCTGTTGATTGATTGTTACTCATTGCGTAAGTGTTGGGAAGTGTGTGTACCGCCTCATACCAGATTCACAAACATATTCCGGAACAAAGGTTCCTGCAGACTCCTGCAAAAGAGGTTGGATTGCTGGCATAATGCTGACACGGGACACTAACAGAAAATATGAACGGCGAAATTCTGTAACAATAGACGGCATAACTGTGTTACTCGATGCCGTCTTATTAAATCTCTCTTTGAATTGTTCTGCCACATTTTTAAACTTGGTCCCTATTCACGACCACTTCCATATGAGCGGAAATAATACTCAGTTATGAATACATTTCTCCTCTGTTGAGAGACCCGTTTCCAACGACAACTGCACAACACAACTTCCTTTTCACCACTGGGTGACACGTGCGTCCCGTCGACAAAACAGATAAAAAGATTTTTTAGGAAAGACATGTAAATGAGGCAAAATATAAAATACATAGACGTTAAACCTCAATTAACCTTAATTTATGATTCGTCTTGGATCGTGATTATACAAATAACCTATAACGCAACTCAGCCAAAACTTCGCTCGTATGCCGAGAAAAATTTACTGCAAAATTTCAGTTCTTAAGGTGGAAATTTGATGGTATGCCGAGGTAACGCTGTACATCGTATCGAATTATCATGACACCAACATATCGTGCTAATAATAATTATAATAATATCGTATCGGGAGGGGGCTGGTGATGTTCATCCCTAATGTTGGTACATTATGAGCACACAATCAAACAAAAACCTGCAGCACATGGTCACTAACCTTAAAAAGTCTGAAATTTTAAAGCTATAAAGACTTAATCTGAAACATTTCAAATTTAAAAGTTAACGGGTTGGTTCAATCTCAGACCTCCTAGCCATGACCTGCTATAACACACCAGACACAGGCTTTCTTCTTGGTCAGTTTGGCACATAATCCACAGGACGGATTCCACTTCAGTCCAGTGAACTCGGGATTAATTCAGTCAGTGTACATTTCCCTATGAGAAATCTATTTTAACCGCAAATCGCAGGGACTCTTGAACGCACCTCCTCGGGCCTACAGCATTAGCATTAGCCTTAGCCGGGTCGCTGTTTACAGTTTTATTTACATCAACACCTTGGATTAAAACGTTCAGGATGATTCATCCCTAACGATATTCATCAGTATTATTATTATAAATGATTGTTATTAATAACTAAGTGTTGTTTTGCTGCTTTTCTTTAATAATGAATAGCGAATAGGCTATCCAGCTAGCAAAAGCTGTTATTTCTTCCTGGATATCCAGCTAGTTAATTTTTTATTATTATTTGTTTTAATCCACCAAAAACAATCCTTGTTTTATCTCAAGAGTTAAATAAACTTCGAGTCAAACCGTCAACTTTAGTTTAAGCTTATTAAATCGACACCGCTAACAGGCTACGGGTAAACGCTAACAAGCTAACAAGAAATAAATAACAACACACACATACGCGTCAAGAAAAGATGCGCGTGCCTTATGAATTGAAACCCGATTAAATAACTGACTGTCATGGTTTTATGATGATTATAAACAGACGTTATGGAGTTATTACCGCTCTCCAGCTCGTTGCCTTTCTTGGCGGCCGCGGCGTTTCCCATAGCGTCAACAATTCACCCTCCTGTCCGTCTTTACTGCTGCAGAAATGCACAAATAATAATAGGAATAAATAAATAAACTGTCCCTGACGATGCCGAAGCTCTAGGCATAAATGTCTGTACACTATTATGTGTTAGAATTCCCCCAGGTGATGTATTATCCTGTGTTTTTTACCCGCTGTCACTGATTTAACACTCAGCTTTAATCTTCACTATACTGTAGTAGGGGGAGGGTTGCCAGATGTGGAAATATGAAACCATATCTTTCAAGCTACAACTTCACATCATCTGTATGTGTGCTGATTTAAATATCTAGTGTGTATCTGTGAAGGGCCTCTGCTTGTGTGTGTCGCTGGTTTAAAATCAACCATATAAATCACAGGTTTGTTAAAATTTGTTCAGGTCTCTGTATCTTTGAAAGTTTAATCTGTTTTTGTTCTAGTGGTTTATTAATGTTGTTGTTGGTCTTTCGGCAGCTTCCATCGAGCATCACATCCGATCTGCACAACAACACCAACTTGGCACAGGTTTTATACCGGATGCCCTTCCTGATGCAACCCTCTCATTTTATCCAGGGTTTGGACCGGCACTGAATCATCCAGTGGCTGGGAATCGAAACCGACACTTCCGCATGGCAGGTGAAACCCACGACTGAGCCACCAATGTCCAAAATGTCCAAATATCTATACCGTTTTATGGACTGTGAGGGACAGGTCATGGGGCCTGGAGCCTTTCCAAAATTCACCTGTCATCCTAATCTTTACTCACTCACTCATTGTCTATACTGCTTTGTCCAATGTACAGGGTCACGGGGACCTAGAGCCTATCCCGGGAGACTTGGGGCACAAGGCAGGGTACACCCTGAATGGCAAGGGACACACACTCACATACTACAGGCAATTTGCGAGCGCCACTTAGCCTAATCTGCATGTCTTTGGATTGTGAGAGGAAACCACGGCACTTGGAGGAAATTCACCAAGCTCAGGAGAGCATGCAAACTACATGCACACAGACCCCGAGCCAGGAATTTAACCCTCAACCCTGGACAGGTGACATCAAAATGTTCCCAAATAAGGTGGCTCCGTGACTTAGTGGTTAGCACTGTGGCTTCACACCTCCAGGAGGGGGACTATTCCTGCCTCAGGTTTATGTGCATGAAGTTTGCATATTCTCCCTGTGTTTCAGCTGGGTACTCCAGTTTCCTCATACAGTCCAAAAACATGCAGAGTAGAGTAAATGACGTTCCCAAATTGCCCATAGTGTGTGAATGAGTGTGATGAGTGTGCATGCACACCGTGCGATGGATCTGCACCCTCCATGCACGCAGCAATGGTTTCCCCAGATTGAACCCTGACCGTCCTGTCTCCAGCCCCACAGACGTCTCTTCACAGTAAGCCATATGGAAAGCCTGGTGTGTGTTTGTGTGTGTGTGTGTGAGAGAGAGAGAGATTTTGTAGCACCACAAATGGTTTCGTGTGGTTTGATTGCATTGGTTTGATTATGATTTTGATTATGCTGCATGGCAGGAAAGAGACCTTCCACAGAGCCAGCAATGCCACTTTTAATCAAATGCATGCATAATACAGAGAAATCGTCATTAAAACTCAGCAAATTCCGGGGGGATCTGGCAACCATGGTAGTAGGGCGATTTGCGGTTCGCCGTCATGTTTTTCTTTCCCCGCTCGCATTCTTTTTTTTGTAACAAATCCCGCCCCATACGATGTGATTGGCGAGAAACATCACATACTGTTGATATTGTCCAATCAGCTGGCTGTTCTTAAAGAGGAAGTTCTCGTTTTTTTTTTTTTTTAAGAAAACGTGTACAAACGGTATTTTTTTGTGTTTCCTAAAATAAAACCCCAGTTCAGCGCATGTTCACTTGAACCCGGGATGTCCACACCCTGTGCACTATGTATGGCACTATTTTTAGAGATTTGTCATTCTGTAGACACAGTGAGGGAAATGCAATGGGTGTGTGAAATGCCACAATGTGACACACTCCTGCACGTGCACAGTCTGTCCTTTTTACTCTGTATAGAGAATAAGGTTTTCATTTTTGGACACCACGTTTATGAACTACTTGTATTTTTATTTTTTTTTAGAACAATTCAAAAACTTTACTGTCAAATGCACAAGCTTTTGTCATTACTTCGTTCAGCCAAACTGAGCGCTTTTGCAGTGGATCCAGAATCTATCCTGACAACAGTTGTTTTATATATATATAAATATAAATATATTTATATCTATTTTTTTTATTTATTATTTTTTGCAGTTAAGTGGAACCAATCCATATGCGTGTGTGTTTTTGGACAGTGGGAGTCAACAAGAGAACCCAGAGGAAATCCACATGAGCATGCATAAGGAAACTTTCTAAGCCTCCACATACTCATTAATCTAAGATCATGCTTGGAGCTGCGAGGTAGCAATGTTTTGCACGCTGCAGTATATTTTAAATAATAATAATAATAATAATAATAATAATAAAAGCTTAAAGTAAATAAAAAGAAATAAATAAATCAGCTTCCACTCTTCCTGGAAGGCTGTCCACAAGATTTTGGAGTGTTTCTGTGGTAATTTATGAAGTCAGTCACTGACGAGAAGGCCTGGCTCGTAACCTCTGCTCCAATTCATCCCGAAGGTGCAAGTTTAATAATAAAAAAATAATTTTGTGTATATAGTGTAGTGCAATTACTATATAGCATTAAACAATCCCATTCATACATCTAGGAACCTCTGTAGTCCAACTAGGGACCATATAGGCCAATGGTAATGACCATTGTATTTATTCCAATTTTTCCAATATTCATACACATTCACACACTACGAACAATTCGGGAACACCAGTTACGCTAATCCGCATGTCTTTGGACTGTGGGAGGAAACCAGAGTCCCCAGAGGAAACCCACCAAGCATGTAGAGAACATGCCTCCTCCACACACACACACACAGACCCTGAGGCAGAAATCGAACCATAACCCTGAAGGTGCAAGGCAACAGCTTAGTGCTACCCACTAAGCCACCATGCTGCCAGTATTAAACCAGGAAGTATATAAACTTATAACAACATAACAAACATAACAATGGATTCAGTAGGCTTGGTCTTGGTCACATGGTGCAAATTCACTTGTCAAGGTAAGTGCAGATTTGAAAATGTAAAAATGTATTCAAGTCCATCAATTAAGTTGAAAAGTTTATATTATTATTATTATTATTATTGGAGCTTAAGCTTCCTACTGAGACCATTTGAATGGACAAAAAATTATAGAAGGAAAAATAATTATCTTTAACAAACATGAATTACAAAAAATAATAATAATAATAAATTAAAATCTATTTAAGACCCACAATCTTGCTAATCATCATAGACAAGACCAAATTCTTGTAACCAATCATAATGCAGAAGGCATAATTTCTTATCCTCTTACAAGTTTGCAAATAGGAGCTGGCTAACAGTTTTGCAGTTATTTTTGCCCAGATGATTTCAATAATCATAATTAAATTAATTAAAAATAAATATGGTTAAAGTTGACACTGAGGTTTAATATTTACCAACTATTGCGCAAAATTGGGCTAAAACGCAATCATTTAAGCCCCACCTCTATGCTTTTCTAACCAATCATAGACAAGAACAAATTCTTCAAACCATCTTTTCTAACCTGACACAAAGAAATAAACAAAAACAAGGCAGCATGACTTAGTAGTTAGCACTGTCCTCTTGCACTTCCAAGGTTGAGGGTCCAATTTCCACATCAGGATCTGTGTGCATGGAGTTTGCATGTTCTCCCCGTACTTGATGGGTTTCCTCTGGGCACTCTGCTTTCCTCTCACTGTCCAAAGACATGCAGAATGTCTAGTTGTGAGACTGGATGGATTGGTCCAAGGTCTCTTGGGAATGGCTCCAGGCCACCCGTGACCTTGTACAGAGGATAAAGCAGTGTAGACAATGAGTTACTGAGTGAGAAAACAAAACTAAACATACTTTCCTAGCAATGTCTCTTCTTATATTGACCCAAATATACTCTCAACCATCTCGTCCAATTTTCTTTCTTTCTTTCTTTCTTTCTTTCTTTCTTTCTTTTATATTAGAGAGAAAGAGAGAGAGAGAGATTGTGATTATTTTTAAGTAATTCATTTTAATGCAGTTTCACTCAGTGCAGTTAGTGACATGGGAAACACTGGTTTCTTGGTAATTTGAAACTTTTTTTGTGTATACATTTATTGCATTTGACAGACAACCTTATCCAGAACAACCTAACTTTATCTCATTATACGTCCGAGCAGGTGAGGGTTAAGAGCCTTACTCAAGGGCCCAACAGTTCCTGCTTAGAAATAAGCCTAATAATCTTATTATATAATCTTTAATAATCTTTTAATTAATTAATTAATTAATTAATTAATTTTATTTTGCAGTATATCATAAACACATGGGATATAAGGCTCAGTAAGGCTTTTCAGTGTTTTATTCCAGTAGGTGGCACTGCAACAGTGAAAACGGACAAACAAATTATCTGCCACCTGTAGTAAGAAATAAACTGATGATTCAGAGAGAGTGTGTAAAATCCCATCTCTCTAACATGAAATATGCACCAGTATGTCAAATCCACCTCAATAGACTCTTTCTAATTTATACTCATAGACACTACAAACTACCCAATACTGATCCAGTACTGACTTAAAGCCTGTCAAAAATCTGACATCATTTTGTTTTACATAGCAACATCAATTTACACTAATAAAAAACACATTATATACAGTAGATAATAAAATCGTGAAGTTGTGCCATCTTATTGTAAAAACATTAACAAGCTAAAAAGCGATGATACGTTCATGGTTTATCTTCAGAAAAAATTACAAATCAGTTTACTGACTGTGCATTTGGCTTACAATTCTACTGGTTATTTCATTGGCAAAAGTTGCCAGATGTTGTGAAAAAAAGCAGGAAATCTATGATCCGTGCAAAACAATGAAACAAATAATGAGATGTAAAATTGTTACAGAGATGCATCCCATAAAAGAACAAATAAAATGAACTATATTTTAATAGTTGTTTAAGAGCCCATGTAAGAAAACTTTAGTTAGTCATCACTGTGAATTAATGCACAGTTTTTGAAAAAGGTGTATGTTTGCTCTTCTCCTTGTTAGGTGCCATCTTGCTCTTCTCGTCAGTCAGGTTTGTGACACATTCTTCACAGCTTAATTGATGAATTCACCAAAATAAGGGTATTTATGCAGAAGATCTGAGAGCCTTTGTATTTGGATTAAGAGGTGAAGCTTGACTGGAAATTTTCCTTTGACACCTGAAACCCTTGTGCAGCAAAAAGAGACACATCTTGCTGCGACGATGAATCCACACTTGGGATAGCTGATGCATTTCCTAAACCCCCAATCCCTGTGCTTTGTCCAGTCGCCTTCATACTCTGACACTTGCTGGTGCTGGATTGTGTGGAGCTCTGCACAACATGCACAGGCTCCACTCTCTGTACTCGTTGGTTCTCTACAAACTGGACAGTGCCCGGAACAGTGACCTGAACCTCTGGGTAACCTGGCAACCCATGTAGCACTGTGCTTCCAATACCTTGATCCACCAGTACTCTGGTGCCTGCTTGCTGCAACTCCAGCAAAGGAAGGGTGTTCTGGGCAATGCCTGCCATGTTGGTATGCCCTTTCTCCACCAGCACCACATTCTCTTGAACACCCAACACTGGACCAGAAGCAAGAAACAGGGTGGGCTGATGCTGTTGCTCCATTATGTACATGGGTGTATAGGACAGGTAGTCTGCAGGCTGCTGGACGAGGCCTACCTTGGCTGCTGATGTGGTTCCCCCAGTGATAACATGATTTGTTGTGATTTGAGTGGTTGATGTAGAGACAGAGGTAGCCTCCTTGTGGACACTACCAACAGCACCGCCCACTTGTGAACCAGATAAATCCTTTTTGGGAGGCGTGGAAATGGACCTGTCCTCAAACTTGATGATCGAGCCACAACAAATTTGAGCAAGCATTTTGAACGGAGGCCCGAGGTCATCTAGGAAATTCAGATTGTTTTCCTCTAGATGACTGCAGATGTCCTCTAAGGAGCTTGTGAGCGAGTTGCAGGTTTCATAGGCAGTCACCAGCAACTGGTTTTCAGCAGCTTCCTGGTCCTCCATATACATCGTTTTCTGCAACAACATATGATGTCAGAAATCACCCCTGCTATGCCACCTTTCACAAGTCACATATAGTTGCATTTCAAATAACATCTACTGGGCCAAACTGGAGAGTTGCACGTTTATTTGCAGTGTCCGTGTGTGTATGTGACACTATTATTCCACCTAAATATTTCCTCAAAACTTGGTAGCACCTTGTGGTAAGAAGGAGCACAGCACCATTACATAGCAAGTAGTATTACTCTAGAGACTCCTCTGTTTAAACATTTGGCAGATGCCCTTATCCAGAGCGACTTACATTTTATCTCATAATATTTACATCTGAGCAGTTAAGAGCCTTGCTCAAGGGCCAAACAGAACAGCTTGGTGGCACTGCAGTTTAAACCTGGGACCTTGTGATCAGTGTTCCATCACCTGAACCACTGAGCTACTCATGCCACTCAGAGAGTGTTTTAAGTTTTGGGTGCTCATGTCCTTGTGAGTATCCCATTTAGGGTGTATTCCCTCCTTACACTCAGCTTTCAAATCCACTCCAAATCATACCAGGATTAAATGATTACTGAAGACAAATTACTAAATGAATAGATAGGTAGGAACACCATACTGTGCTAACAGATCGCTGATCCTCTCTGATTCTCTCTACAATTCCAAATGCTAAGCACACACTTAAAAATCTTAAGTTCGGCATCAAGGTTGAGTTATGAAAAAGTACTAACCTGCATATAGTATTCGCCTAAGTAGTTCACAGGCAAAGCGATGCTGTCAATGGTGTTCTTGATAAACCTTTCAGAATATCCTCCCATCACAGGCGCCTCGTTCTCAAAAATGTCAACCTCATCCTGGTTGACAGTCCACTGCTTTTTGACATAATCTTCTTGAGATTCCCAATCAGATTTATAATGGCCTTCATATGCTCCCAATCCAGTCTCCTTCTGCCCACTGGTGATACCATTTACACTTATGGGGACTTGAAATAGCACTGGTGATACCTGAGGAAACAGGAAGATTGTAAAAACTAAAAACGTACTATGTTATCTTGGCAACAACACTTAAGTCCTGTTCAGACTCTAATCAAATCTGTTTTGTTTCACAGAGCATACTGTCCACACTTTTATTTGAAAGGCTCTGTTCCAACTGACGGCCCAATTCTGACAGGTTGTCGACCTGTCTGTGATGTGGTAATGAAGCAGCAAGCTATTTCCTTGTATATCACCCTGTTCCTGTACATTTCCTTTAGCTTTGCCTGTACTCCACCCACTCCACCCTATCAAAGTGCTACACTGGTGGTGAATGCTGGCAGCCATTCCAATGAACGCTGGAAGAGTATCTGAGGAATCTGCTTAAAATGCCACAAAATGACATCGAGGTGTACCTTCGCACCTTTGAAAGACTGTGAAGCAGGTAGTCTGGCCCCAACCGGAGTGGAGCGCTATCCTGATAGCGCAGCCCTTCCGATGATTGGGTGGTGCTACAGTTCCACTATTGGATGTACAATCCACAAACCATGCCGAGAGCTCCGCTAGCCCGCCTGACAAAAATCACTATCTGCAGCGAGGAAAATTTTCTTCACTAGAGGTCTCTGAGAGAGTGGCGATGGATTGCATGCTGTGCTCCAAACCCAAGGAGGAAAGCTGAGAACTGAACCAGAGGTCAGCCAACCTGCAGCTCATGGGTTTTAGGGCGATTACTGCTATATTGGACAAGCATGTCTTGGTTTGGGGCAGTCCTGTCCCAAGATTTCGATGGTGTGGAACACCGAGCCCTGTATGTGTGTAGAAAACTTACCAATACAAAACAAAAAAACTTATAGTTTTAGTTTTATTTTAAAAATGTTAAAAGGTTTAAAACTTTTTCCCCTCTTTTTTTCAAATGAAGGTGGAGACAGTCAACCAATCACTAGCACTGGTACAGTGATCACACATAAGATTCATCCAGGGACTGAGACAGGTAGAAGGAAAATATCAATTAGGCACAAAATCATTTTAACATTTTAACTGCGTTTTAACATATTGGATGAAATTTACTGTTTTGCTCATCTGTGTATCTGTTAACACCAGAGGAGAATAAGTGCCAGATACAAGAAGTACAGACCAAAAGTTTGGACACCCCTTCTCATTCAGAGAGTTTTCTTTATTGTGTTCTTTCTTGTGTTCTTTAGCCCAAACGCGTCTCTTCTGCAGTGGTTTCCTAGCAGATATTCTAGCATGAAGGCCTGATTCACACAGTCTCCTCTTAACAGTTGTTCTAGAGATGTGTTTGCTGCTAGAACTCTGTGTGGCATTGACCTGCTCTCTGATCTGAGCTGCTGTTAACCTGCGATTTCTGAGGCTGGTGACTCGGATGAACTTCTCCTCCGCAGCAGAGGCGACTCTCGGTCTTCCTTTCCTGGGGCGGTCCGCATGTCAGCCAGTTTATTTGTAGCACTTGATGGTTTTTGTGACGGCACTTGGGGATACTTAAGTTTTCACCATTTTTCGGACTGACTGACTTTTTGTTTTTTAAAGTAATGATGGCCACTCGTTTTTCTTTACTTAACCGCTTTTTTCTTGCCATAATACAAATTCAACCTCTTTGAATGAAAAGCTGTGTCCAAACGTTTTGTCTGTACTGTATATGACTAGGATACACATAATGCTTAGTGTGGGTTTGTTGCTGAGTGCACTGGTTGAAAGCCTAAAAAAATAGAGTGAAGCAGAACGCACACTACCTCTGGTTGGCCTTCAGTGTGGTAGGGGATAAGCTGCTGTTGTTGTTCAAAAGGAAAGGCCTGGAATGTACCCAGAGCTTTAGGTCCTCCACACTCACATAACAGCAAAAGCACCGGAATCACTGCAAAATATTTAACACAAACATTTCCCTTTGCCCAAGTTGTATAAAGTATACAGTATAAAGTAACTTTCTGTCATAATCTGGTTACTAATCCAGTGAAAATATGTACATTCAATTCAACATTAAAAATACTGGGATCATCAATGTTCACCAATACTCTTCATACTTGATGTGAGCTTTTATCATTTTTCAATGTTAAACTTCTCTTGGACAGTGCAGTCTAATTCTGTCAAACTTTTAAGGATCGGATTTGTCCACTCACTGAAATGTTCACAACAATTCACAGTAGGTTTCGAGTCACCTCGGCCAGAATCATCATTCACGGGCGTACGGCATTCTTTAAAAATGTTTGCATTCATTTAAATGCTGCGGCTAAGAATCTCATTACCATACTGTCCTTGAAGTTTACTGTAAATGTAAATCAGTTTTATGCCCGGTTTGACTTAAGTGCCTCTCATATGTAAAAAATGACCCTTTTGATGCTTAAAACAGATACTTTTCAATATTATTGATGTAAATCCTGATATGAAATTCTGTTAAATAAATCAGAAAATGAAGATGCAATTTCATACACTTATGTGACAAATGTGAACTATCTTAGAAATAACTGGATAGCTAACTTAGTTAGAGATGAGTTTTAATTGTTATGGTGTAAAATCTTAGTTGTAATGGTATTTAAACTAGTGAGAATAACACACATCCACATTCAGGTGTAGTGGGCAAGTCTCCAAACAGAACATTCATATATGTTTGCATATTCTGCCATTTTTAAAAACAAGGTTAAAGATGGAAAGGGGTCAGAATGCTGGAGTAGTTCTCAGTGTGAAGCATTGGAGCCCCTGGGACTGTGATGAATGTCAAAATATCCAGCAAGTCACATACAACACCTCCACACAATAACCCTCATTTAAAAAAGTAGCTGTAACATGGCAGGTAAATCGATACTGTCTTCCCAGTTTGGACAAGAGGCCAGTCACCTCATTCTGTAAAAAACTGAGAATGATGGAGTTCCCTTTAATAATCTCAGTCGGTGAATGCCTGCATTGGGAGATACAGGTGCCCTGGGAAAGTCTATGGAAATGAGAGACAAGAAATTGTTGCCAAAAGCATCCATGAGTACACCATAAACCTTTGCAACAAGGATGATGGAATGGGAGGACAGTGTACAGTACCAGATGGGAAAGACCATAAACAAAGATAATAAAAAAGATCAGATGGATATTGTTTGGAGAGACTCGAGACATGCCGGAGAACCATGCACAGATATAGGACTAGGACTGAAGTGCAGTTGCTATTTCTACAGGTGTATGTCCTGAATAATGATTTCAATGTGCAGCTGCAATCCTGATTTCAGAGGGCCAGCAGGACTACATGCACAACGATGATGTTTGTGGGATGCGGCGCAGCATCCAACTGAGCGGACAGGTGGAAAACATTAGTGGGAATCAATGCACTACACCTGAAATGCTTACAGAGAGCCTGGTGAGAATTATACCTGAACTTCACTAGTTGTTTATAAGAAATCCCTTTCTGTTAAGGCAATAGGCAATAACTGTTTGTGAACATCATCCCACAAATAGAGGAATCTGATACTGATCTGATAATCTGATAACGAGATTCACTACCATATTAAAAGAACTTGACTATGACTGAATTATATAGCAAAGCACATTCATCTGAGAAAAAAAAACACAATTACAACAAAATCATTATGAAGGAACTGCAGAGTAAAAAGAGCACCTATCCTTTGAGGACATAAAAGTACCAAAGGGTTGAGATGATAGTACTCACACAAGAGAATCAGGATTCCTAGCAAAAATCCCAGAGCTCCACTTGGTCCGATCGCAGTGCCAGTGCTGCTTCGTCTCTGGTATTGACACACTTGTGCCTCAGTGCATCTGCAAGAAGTAAACTGAAGCTTTTGACCCTCACAAGACTTCCCTTGCTGGTCTAGCACCTCCAGCTCCACTGCGTAGTGTCCCGGCCACAGGTCCTCATGGGTGCGCAAAATGACTGTTGTGCCTGGAAAAGGAATTCAGAGATCCATCAGTCATGAGATATACAAAGGAGAAACAAGTATCAAGTTTTACATTTAGCATTTACATTATGAAATAATTACAGCATTTATGTTAATTTGAATAAAAGAGTTTAAAACTTAACCGTTGATGCGTTCCACACTCCAAGTCTCTTTTGTGTCCTTGGTAACCACTTTGAATTCAAAAGGTTCTGCATTGGGGTATTTATCCCCATCTGTGGCTGTGACGTACACTACATTGCTGCCATAACAAAGCGTTTCCACCGAGTGAGACAAAAGCGGACAGTGGTCGTTGAAATCCTGGACCTGAATTGCAAGAGTTCCTGTTGCAGTTTTGGGTGAAATTTCTATTGAAAGATTTGAGACATTATAATATTTAGAACATTCTGTTTTTACGAGATGACACGTTTATACAAGATTTAAAAATGTAACTAAATCTATAACTGAGCTAATACCTTTAGGCATGAGGTGCTAATGATGTACTCACTCAGCATAGGAATCAACACAATATTCTCCTTCCCCATGGGAAATTCGTACACATTTGAATAGGAGATTTAAAAATGTATTTTATTTTATCATTTATTTTTATGTTTTAGCATTAATCTTTGGATTGTTTACAACTGATAAATGGACATAACATGTGTCCCAGGAAAGTGTGTCTTCAAATGGGGAATTTTATTTTATAGCAGGGGTGTTCAAGTCAAACTTTGAATTGTGAAAAGAAATTTAACAAATGATAAAAACCATTAACAGAAAACTTCAAACAGATTACAGCAATAAACTCTTAGCTGCAGTAAACCATCTAAATGGTGTAAACGTTTCTGGCCGAGGTGTGTCAGAGCCTACTGCAGTCATTCCCGTGAACAGTCAGGGAGTGGATTGTCCACACACAATCATTGAACAACACCACTTCCACCCCATTAAAGGAGTTCAGCATTTTTTACAAGAAGCAGGCAGTCTGATCATGGCTCTGGCGTACTGAGAAACGTTCTACCTTGATTGTATCCATGTACTAGTGAACATTGGGATAAGTGCATTAGGATAGCAGAGAATTATACAGAAAAATGAAGGAGTTTTTACTCTCATGAACATGTTTTGCACAATCAAGTCCTGCTTTGACTTGAACCACTTGTTTTTCATTTTTTTTGGCTGCGTGTCATAAAACGAGGATGATGCCAGATGTAAACAACAGATGTAAGATCATCTTTGGCTGACTTACCATTGGTGATGCATAAGATTTTAGTGAAGTATGTTCCATCAGTCAGAAACTTGGACTCTCGATCTGGATATTTTTTGAGTCTGATCTCCCCTGTTTGCTCATTAATGCTCAACCAGTTGTCAACATCCTCTCCTTTCACATACCTACAACAATTGAATAATACTAGCATTTTTAGACATTAATTCCAACCCTTAGCTGTAACTTTAACCAATACAGTTTATATCTATTCAAGTCTAAAGGTAATTAGAATATGAAAAATAAAATCTTGTGCTGGTATAGAAATTATAGAAATAGAAATTAAGAAAAAATAAAAGTTAGAAAAAAATTAATTTCCTTAAACCTTCAATTAATCTATTATATATTCTCCTATAACAGTCACACTTCAATTAATGTTGACTTGGGTGGCCACCATAATTTATATTTAAAATTATACAAAACAAATAAGAGAAATTTCTTATTTTTCTGTATTTTGTAAATCTATACATTTAATAAACCTGTACATTTAAGATGAGTACACATAAGATGAGTAATAGAACACATCATGATGGTTTTTGCAATTTTTGCAAAAAAATGTCTGTCCGTTTATTTGTGCACCATCACATAAAAACTATTTAACAAATTTTAATGAGATTTAATTTTAAAATGGTATTTGGCCGAGATTGATGTAACATGTAGGCTTTATTAAGTCACACTCGGCTCATGGGAAGAGAAGACATGCTAATCCATCTTTAAAAAATCAACAGATGGTGCTGTCTTTTTTTATATGATTTTTTTCTTATGAGTGTGCACCTTCTTTCCATGCACTTCACGATAACACGTAAAATTAAGTATTAGTAGAGAGTACAATTAAATTCCATGCGAACAAAGTTTCAAGCATGATTCAATATGTTAACCACTATAAAACATTTTCTGAATCTCTTCTTTCATCATTTAAAATTTTAACATTCTATTCTTCTCCCACTGTTGTAAAAGCAAACCAAACCCATCATGTACTATTCAGATAAATGTGTGTGAAGTCCACCTGCATGCATGTATACTGTGATGGACTAGCATTCAATCTAAAGGATAGGTACCAAATTCAGTGTGATCCTGACTGGCACACAGGGCTTTCTGAAATGTAATAAATACATGATTTGAACTATTATTATTCATGTCAGAAGAATGATGAAGGGGTGAAGAGATGGATCCATACGCAGAGCTGCAGGTGTGGTTGCGAGGCATTGAGCCTGAAGCTGTGAGATCTGTCAGGGTTGTGATCAGTAGGAATCTCTGAGCGGGGGCGTTGTCGGCAGAGTGAAAGAGTGAATTTAAAGCTGTGAGATCCATCAGCGAGAGTATCAAACAAAAACGTGAAGCAGAGCCATATGCAGAGGAAATGTTGGGCCGAGGGGACCTCTACCTCCTCCGCTTGGCTGGTAGTCCAGACAGCACTGGAACGGAGAGAACCCAGTGGAAGCGGATGGCAGGGGGTTGTTTGTGTACTCTATCCATGGGAGGAACTCGCTCCAGGTGGTAGCGTCACGAGTGGTCATGCACCGGAGAGCGACTTCCAGTGCCTGGTACTTTCAATCTGTTTGGCAGTTGGATTAAGGATAAAAATCAGAAGACAGGCTAGGATTGGCCCTGACAAGCATGCAAAAGGCCTTCCAGAAGCGTGAGGTGAACTGTGGGCCTTGATCTGAGATGATGTCGGTGGAGAGTACATGAAGATGAAAAACATCAAGCATCAGTTGCTCTGCCGTCCTTAGCGGAGGGGAGCTTGGGGAACGGAACTAGGTGGACAGATTAAATTCAATTAAACTTTATTTATATAGAGCTTTTAACAATAGTCATTTTCTCAAAGCAGCTTCACAAATTTAAAAGAAAATTTATGGAAGTGTGTATGAGTGAGAAAAAAATGTGTTTAGATAATAATGAGATTGTCCCTGATGAGCAAGCCAAGAGTGTCAGCGATGGTGGCAAGGAAAAAATCCATGAGATGGCAATAGGAAGAAACCTTGAAAGGAACCAGACTCAACAGGGAACACATCATCATTTTGGTGAGACTTGAAAAAAGGTCAACAATGGTCATAATACGGGTTTTCTTGTTAGATAGGGGTAGGCCTGTAAGAAATCCAGCGAGATATGAGACTAGGGACGGTGAGGCATGGGGTAAGGATCTGAGGAGGCCAGCCAGGGGCCGGTTGTTGTGTTTACAGCAGACGCAGATGTCGCAGGCTGCCACAAAGCTGGAAACATCCTTCCCCAACATGAGCCACCAGAAACGCTGTCGAATGATGAAGCGGATATGGGTGGCATCTGGGTGACAGGACAACTTGGATCCATGGCCTCATTCCAAGACCTGTATGCGTAGGCCAAGGGGGACAAAGAGGTAATTTGAGGGAGCATTGAGTTGGAGAGAGCGACATTCCAAGACCTGTAAGCGTAGGCAAAGGGGGACAAACAGGCTATTTGGAGGAGCATTGCCTGGGCCAGGGTCCTGAGTCACCGTCTGCTTGACTTTAGACTAATTCCACGGCCACTATTAGACAGTGAGAAGGCAGGACAGCATTGCATGGAGTGATGGGGGAAGGAGAACTGACATGAGAGGGCATTGGGCTTGGTGTTTTTAGAACCTGGCCGGTAAGACAGACAAAGAAAATGCCCGCCTCACCTCCATAAGTGAGCAGCGATGGTAGGCGTGGCTTTTGTGGGGTTTCAGAACTTGAGGATAACTGGAGTTATTGCATCTGAGTGGTGATGTTGGCGAGGGACTGCCTAGTGCTGAGGACCTCTTTCTGCTGCTTCCCAAGGAGAGTGCCCTGGCTCTCCTGGGCCAGCCTCATTCTGGCGACGAAGGGACGGAGAGATCGATCCAGGCGCAGAGCTGCAGGTGTGAGAATTCCGTCAGAGTTGTGATCAGCAGGAATCTCTGAGCGGGGGTATGGTCGACAGAGCGAAAGTGTGACTTGAGAGGATGTCGAGCAAAAATTTAAAGCAGAGCTGAAATCGAGGAAACGAGAGCGAGAGTTCAAAAGCCGTTAAATCAGAGCAAAGCAACAAATCCAAATCGTGAGATGAGAAGTGGGGAAACGAAAAAACAAAGCAACGTGAAAACCATGAAAGAAAATGCTAGAATATTGAGGCGAGGAAGCACACAATAATCAGTCGAAGAGCTAGTGTGCTGCACTTCCTTATGAGCCAGAAGAAATCAGCGTCGGATGAGAAACCGGTGTGCAGGTGGTGAGCTAATGATGAGGAGCATGACAGTGTGAGAAAGGAAATGTCAAGGGGTGAAGACGGACTCTGAACGTAGTCTGTGAGTTGAGTTTGTGACAGTTGCATAACTAAATTTGACATGCTGTCACATTTACAGAGATATTCCACCTCAGTGGCAGATCTATTGCTAAGCAACCAACTGAAACTTTAATTAAGAGAAAGGGAGGTCTTGGAACTTTTACAGTCTTGATTTTTCTGACTACAACATGCCAAAGAAAAGAAAGAAGAAAATGAGGCTGATGCCTATTATTGTCACATTTGCACTACAGTACAGACCATGTTCCTGTAAGGAGTCTTTGCATTTTCATTAACAAATTCCACTACCTGTTTAAGTTCTAATGTTCTAAAATCATTAAAGGATATTACGTTTAACGTAATGCTTATTGTAGCAACAGTTAGATGAGAAAAGAGCTACGGAGTAATGAATTATCATTTATTTTTCTCACCTGACATTAGTGGCGGTTAACAGAGTATCACTGTCAGTGGCAGTGTAGGTGGCGATGACCTTCTTCAGGTCAATGGTGGTGCTGTCTTCAGAGATGGAGACGACTTTGACAGCAGGGTGGAAGTGAGGGGCTTCAGGCACATTCACCACTTTGATCCTGATGGGGTATGTTATAGGCTGTTCAATCACCACTGACTTGTGATAAGGACTCTTGTTGTTGACCACCACTATCAGATTGATCTCATTTAACTCCTCAAAATCCAGTTTCTTTAATAGACAGAACAATGATAAGGAAATCAGATAATAAAATACAACAAAGACTTATACAATAAGAGTAGAAAGTATATAAATGCTATAGGTATTGTCTTGATTTACATCATGTTAATGGGTATTGCAGTTTAATGTACGATCAAGGGCAAATAAGATCATATTCGACAGGTTACAGTGAGTGTGCCCTGTGATGGATTGGCACCCTGTTCAGGATGTACCACGCTTCGTGCCCTAAGTCTCCTGAGATATGCTCCAGGCCCCGCCGTGACCCTGAAGACAGGATAAAGTGGTATAGACGATGAGCGAGTGGGTGAGGTTATAGTGAGAATTCAAGTCTTTTTTTAAATAAAATTAAATATGAACATCATTCATAGGTACTGTATAAACAGTATATTTAGATATATTATGGCATTATCCGTTGTACATTAACAATGTGTGCAAACGTTGTTAATCATTTGACTGTATCTCCATTATGCTTTACATCTATATTCTAAACTGAAAATCCTGATGAAATATTTTATTTCACAAGATAACAATATGAAAGCATGGATTCATCCTGCCTTGTATCAACGGTTGAGGCTGCTGGTGGTGGTGCAATGATGTGGAGGATATTTTCTTGACACACATCGGGCCCATTACTACCAATGAGCATGATTTAAATTCCACACTCTTCCTGAGCATTGTTACTGTTCATCCCTTTATGACCACAGGATACAAAGCTTACTGTATTTAAATGGTCTACACAGTCACTCACCAGTTCTCAATCCAGTAGAGCTTTGGGATGGGGACATCATTATATGAACATCATGCATGTGCAGTGACAACTCTGCAGCAACTGCATGATGCTATCATGTCAATATAAAGCAAAATCTATCTAAGGTAAGGTTCCAGGCCTTTGTTGAATCTATGCCACAAACAATCAAGGCACTTCTGAAATCAAAAGGGGTTCCAATACAGTCTTAGCAAAGCAGACCTAATGAAGTGCCGGTGAGCGTTTTTAAATCATAAGACTAACATTTGGAATCTGATCATTAAACTAAAATATACAGATAGGATTAGCAGATTTTTATTGTTTTGCTCACAGTTAATGGTGTTCCATGACTGCCAAACATCTAACATGAACTATTATTAAACTATGCTCAACAAATGTAACACAAATGACAAAACATTTGTGCAAAAACAAAAGCTTATTATGTTTCAGTCAAGGACATTTACATTTACACTAACATTTAGGTATTTGGCATAAATAACAGAAAGTGCTTTGAAGTTTCCATAATTGGATAGATACTTTTACTGGATTAGTAGAATACTAACTAAATGCCATAATCAAACACAGTTTTAATGGGGTGGGGCGGGGGTGGGTCTTTAATGTAAAGACCAACATAAAGACCTCCACTCTTTTCAAAGTTAGATTGACCCAGGAATTTCATGTGAAGTTGAACTTTCCAAAATGATCAGTTTGTGCCTCCTGTGTAAGTCATCTACCTTACCTTATCGACCACCAGGATTCCCTCATTAGTTATGGGATCCGTGGTGATACTGAAGTGACCAGCTTCATTTCCAGAAATGATGGTGAACACAGCCTCCCAGTTCGAAGTATTGATCAGATCCTTGTCCACTGCCTTAATCCTTATCGCTTCCACATTGATGATATTCTCCTCCACACTACCATCATACTGCAAGACATGATGACAGACTTCATGACAGGAAGCATGGATATAGTCATCTTTAAGGGGGCTATACTAACTGAAAGACTTTCTAAACACTGACGTGAGTATGTGGCCTTTGGGTAGTCAGATTTCAGATACAACCAGTTCATGACTGCCTTGACCATGGCTGAATCCAGGCTCAGATTCCTCTTGGACTTGAAAAACACCCCAGGATGATGATCGGAGGAATATTTTTTCATGGAAAAAGAATTTCTCCAGTTTTACATAGAGATTGCTCAATAGGATCAAAGTCCTCTCTAACATGAACTACAGTACAGTACATGCTACATGCATCTATTGACCATAAATGTAAATGTCATCCGAATTGACAAACATACTGAATATGTAATAAATCAGTTTAACATATAAAACATATTGTTTAATACTTTTCACAACATGTGATTAAACTTTCATGATTAGATGATGCCTTATAAAACTTCTCCTTTTCTCTGTTAACACAAACTGGTTGAGAGTCACATGTAAAAGTTGAAGTGGTTAATGCTCAATATATATAAAAAAGCTAATTTATTTATTGTTTTGATCTTCCTCAGACAATATACTGTAGTAGCAGAGATTAGCCAAACTGAAGTATATTAAAACAGAACATTTGTGTAAAAGTTTGATTAATAGCTATGCAACACTTGTGCCTGTACTGTAAGTATATTCAGTGCACAGAAGATGCATATATATGATATATAAGCAACTGGCATTAGACACTGCTAATAACAAATAAGTACATAAAAAAAAAACACACTCACTGATTCCTTCTCTAATACAGGGACGTTGTCATTAACATCACGTATGTTGATCGTCACGGTCCCTGTTCCCGTATTTGGAATGCTATCAGGAACAGGATAGCCTCCATCCAGGTCTGTAGCTGTGATTATCAGTTTGTATGTGGCTTGTGTCTTCCAAAAATAAACAGTAAATATAATAGCAGAGATATGAAAAAAAAAACAATAACAACCTAATTATATAATATATTGTTTCTTATTGTTAAAATAAAATTAATAGGTTTAACTTTCAAAATAAACATATAGACTTTTTATTGTAATCCTTTTTTCAAAACCATCTTTACCAAGGATGTCAATAATTCTAAAATCTCAAATTTTATGTAGCTCAGATTTTTTAACTTTTCTATATAAATAGTGTATCAAGTCTGTATGTTATAAGCATTTCACTGCATAACATATTGTGTATGACAGCGTATGTGACAAATAAAATTAGAATTAAAATGTCTTTTCAGGTTTTGGAATTCTTCACATTCAGTAAAGCTGCTTTTGACTTAATAGTCACCGTGATGACGGCCTTTTTGTAAAGCACTCACCTCTCTGTCCAGAGTGTTCAATTTAACTTTGATTTCACCAGATGATCGCTCAATTCTAAACATTATTTCTCCCGCTGGCTCCTGTTGTATCACTTTGTAGGCAATTTTAGAAAAAAGTGTGTCCTGCTCATCAGCATCAAAAGCTGAGATTGCAATTACATGCGTGTCTAGAAGAAAGATTGTTAACAATAAAATGTATTGATTGGGCTATATACTGAGAACCATATTCCAAAGAATTACAATTACAAAATAAAATTGTCCTGAGATATCACAGATATGGCCATTTATGACAACGCTGATTTTTACCCTATGTGTAGCTGATTAGACATTAACATATTCTAAAGTACTAGTACTTTCTCAATTTCGATTAGGCAAAAAATATTGATTAAGTTTGTAACAGTCAGTAAACTTTCTAATGCTGGAATTTCTTCAGGGTCATTTAAAGAGACAAATGAAATGTACACGAGGAAAGGCACTGATGTTTTTAGCTGTTATACAGTATTGTAAATGATAACAGGAACTAGAATGTCTTGCAGATGTTCCACAACATTAAATATTAAATATAAGTATGAATGTGCAAAAGGTATGGCACAATGTTATAAAAACAAACAAATATACAAACAAACAAACAAAAAACACTATGACATGAGAATAATAAAATACATTTATATTTAGGCATTTGACAGATGCTCTTATCCAAGCGAGTATTGATGTTTAATGTTGTGTCACATTGCCAAAGGTTATAACTGTAGACAATTCTTTATTAGTATCAACAAACAATCCCTCTCTAAGACCTGGTTTGAGATATTAAAGTATATGACAGCACAATTAAAAGAAGACTGAACAAGTAGAGTTTGTTTGTAAAGGTTGCCAGGAGAAAGACATTTCTGCCTAGACCGAATAGATAAGCAAAACTGAGGTTCGCAAAAAAAAAAAAAATTAACAAAGAAAATTAAGCAATTTTTTAAGCAAAAAAATCTTCTGTGAGAGACTGTTCAAGTCATACGGGACATTATTATCTTTAAGTTATTGCTGCTAAAGGTGTATCTACTAGCTACTGAATCATGATGGTATTTAGTAATGCCCACATGATTTCTTTTTTCCTTTTGTAAAATAAATAATGACACTATGAAAAAAGTTATATGTAGTGGGGTGTCTGAGGGTGTATTTGCCTAATACTAAAAGCCACTACTATCAGATATATTTTGTTATGATTTTACATAAACACACCTAGAATTAAAAGTGGGGGTAATAACTTTTGAACATAATGGTATAACTTCTTAAAATTAGGCAGTGGCACCAGCACACCTTTGTCAAAACAGATCCATGACAAAATAGGGCATTACTCTGCAATGACTTGTGTAAAACAGGGCATGAATCTGACAAACTCTACCAAAACTAGACAAAACTCTGGAACAACAGGACCCAGCTTACATGAAACAGAATTTACTCAAGCTAGAACCTGTCATGGGGAGCCTCATTGATCCTCACCAAGTTGACCTCTAGGCCAGGTTGAGCTTTGCCATTTGGATTGTGGGCTGCATTGCCTACTGATGCAGCATAATCAATAACTGAATCTAAGCCTGAATGACTTTCCTAGCGCATAGTGCAGGAAATGCAAGCTGGGAAAATTCCCAATTGGAAGACAAGCTGCACAGTTTGAATGGCATGCTGAGCTCCTCTCTTCTCCTCACATTGGTGCCATGTGTTGTCAATGTTTTATCAGTATAGGATGCAAAAACGTGTCTGCCTCACAGTCCAAAATACACATTTAACATCAAACACAAAATAAACAAACTGAAATAAAATAATAAATAAAAGATCAAAGTTAAAGTACCTTCGTCACTGAGCTCATCAACAGAACCAGTCATCTGAAGCTTAAACTCAGGAGTGTTGTCATTCTTGTCCAAAACTATGATTCTTAAATCAAGGTCATTTTCAACAGGTTTTCCATTTCTTTTTGATGTAGCTCTCCCTTTGAGCTAAGTAGAAACAAATGTATGTGCACACACACAGCATTCATATAAATTATTAACACTTTCCAGACTTTAATCAAGTTCTTATTTTGAGCCATGTCTCATAATACTGCATAGTACAGGGCAGGCAGGTCTCTGTTAGACAAGTGTTACAGGTAATTTATAAAGTGTAACTGTGAATATCAGGCAAATTATGAGGAGAAAACAAAATATTTTAATTAAGGTTTTGTGAGTGCTATATGTTCTGTAGTAGTTTGAGAAAAAAGATCCAAGATGGCGTCTGTGTCAGCATGCCGTCTATTGCTTTCCTGTCTGATAGTCTGGTTAAGTGCATTGTATTCGAACTGTGGCGCCCTTATAGTTTATGATTGCCAGTCCCTTTTGGATATTCGATCAACCCTTTTTAATTTTCATAAGTCGGACATGGAGTGTGTTTTTAACAAACAATACGAGTATTTTAAAACGGACATTCCGGATTGTATCCATCGCTGGCTTTTACATATTATATGGAGGAAACGCAAGAGGAAACGCGGGTGTTGGGGAGGATTTGGAATCAAGTTAAAAGCCCGTCTTCATGCGGGCTTTACTCCAAGCCCATTTCCCGAGCTGTTACATGGAGGTACTGTGGCTTGGCGTCTTGTGGATCAGGCGCCAAGCCCCAGTGCCTCTGATGTGTCCTCCCCCTGTCTTCACCCTCTAGTCCCCGGCGTGGATTCCCGCGGATCGGCCGATACTTCCGGAGAACTGGAACTGCTTCTGGTGTGCTACATCCGCTGTGTAGAGCCTCTCTCTTACCCGGCGTTGCTCCTCCACCTAAGATGGCTTTAATCAACGCTCGTTCAGCAGTAAACAAGACGTTTTTCTTGAATGACTTTTTCTCCATGCAAAAACTGGATTTTATATTAATTACAGAATCTTGGATTAAGCCTGACAATTTAATTCCTCTCTCTGAACTGGTTCCGGTTGACTGTACATTTTTTAACTCCCCCCATCAAATTAGACGTGGGGATGGACTAGTGACTGTCATGAAAAACTCTTATCGTGCACAATGTTCCTCTATGTCTCCGGATACTTATTCCAGCTTTGAACTCTGGACCTCATCCTTTCCTACGGTGTTGATATCACTGATGTTGTTGTTTCTGATTATATGCTCTCTGATCATAAGCCTGTTTTATTTTCCATATGTCTTCCGAGGCTTCCTCTTGCCTCTGCTAAAGCGACATCTCTGTCTAGGGTATATTCCCCGCAGTTTAACATTAATTTTAGTCAGTGTTTTAAAAAGTCTTGCTCTCATCTACTTTTGGACTCCTCGTTATCAGACCTGGATGCGGATGAACATCTCAGTCTGTTACGTAATGACTGGCTTGTTGTAATGGATGAAATTGCCCCTCTGGAAGGCATACCGAAGTGAGGCATACCGCTGAGACCTGGCGACTGAGACAGTCTTGTAGAAAGGCTGAGCGAAAATGGAAAAAAGGCAACTTACACATTTCTTTACAGCTGTTTAAAGACGGTTTATCGGCTTATCAAAGAGCCGCTAAATCAGCCAAGGCAACCTATTTTTCGAATTTAATCTCGCATAATCAGTCTAGACCTAAGGTGCTGTTTTCTGTTATTAATGCTGTTGTCAATCCCCTTGTGTCAGTTGCTTCTATCGTCCTTTGTGAAAGCTTCTCAAGGTTTTTTAAAGACAAAGTAAGCAAACCCGGTCTGGGAGCTTATGCTTTTTCTATCAAGCAGCCTGTTCCCCTGCTGTTGTCTGCATTTTGGAATGTTTTTGAACCAGTTTCTATTCAATCACTCAAAGACACTATTGCTAAATTGAAACCATCCTTTTCTCCATATGATGCCATTCATCCTAGATTTCTAAGACAAATTATTGATTCGGTTGGACCGGGCCTAGTGTTCTTTTTTAATAAGTGCCTCTCAACAGGTGTGGTTCCTACTAATTTGAAAGTAGCTACAATTACTCCTCTCCTCAAGAAGCCTTCACTTGATCCGTCTGTCCTAAATAATTATCGTCTCTGTTCTACCATTTGTGTCTAAGGTCTTGGAAAAGATTGTGTTTTCTCAGCTTCAATCTTTTCTTGCTTTAAACAGTTTGTTTGAGCGTTTTCAGTCTGGTTTTAAGGCGGCCCACAGTACCGAATCAGCTCTCAACATCTTTTTAGCCACTGATGCAGGCGATTCTGTGGTTCTTCTAGATTTATCAGCTGCCTTCGACACTATTGATCATTCAAAATTATTAAATAGACTAGAGTCTTGGGTGGGACTCTCTGGCATAGTCTTAAAATGTTTTCAGTTATTTTTATCTGACAGAAAATATGTGGTTAGGATAGGAGATTTCTCCTCGGCGACTTCTTCTTTTCCCTGTGGTCTTTCACAAGGCTCTGTATTGGCTCCTACTCTATTATCATTGTACATGATGCCACTGGGCTCCATTTTTAGGAAGCATGGGGTATTCTTCCACTTTTACACTGATAACACAAAAATTTATTTACCTTTTTAAAAAAAATATTGCTTGCCCATGACTGCTTTGTTAGTGTGTTTAGATGAAGTTAAATCTTGGTTATCCCAAGACTTCCTATCCCTTAATGAAGAGAAAACTGAGGTGATAGTCTTCGGCTCTTCTGAACACATGAAGGCCCCTGTTTTGGATCTGGGTCCTCTAACAGCCTTTAGGTCCTTAAGTTTCCTGCTAGATGACAAATAAAATTTTGAGAAACAAGTCTCTTCCGTGATTGGATCTAGTTTTTATCAGCTCCGTACTCTTGCAAAAATCAAACCTTTTCTCACTTATAAGACTCTGGAGATGGCGATTCATGCTTTCATTACATCTCGCCTTGACTACTGCAATTCTCTTTATTATGGTATCTCTAAATCCCAGATCACCCGTCTTCAACTGGTTCAGAACGCCGCTGCTAATAATCTCTCTTGAAAAAGAAAAAAAGGGATCATGTGACTCTGCTTTTGAAGGCCCTTCATTGGTTACATGTTCATTTCAGAATACACTTTAAAATTTTACTATTTGTTTTTAAATCGCTACCCATCTACTTATGTGAATTGCTGCACCCACACACCCCCTGAGAGGTTTGAGATCCTGTGACCAGAACCCCTTTTTAATTCCACACTCCAGACTTAAGCGTAGAGGTGACTGTGCTTTTTCAGTAATTGGGCCTCGTCTTTGGAATGGCTCCTAGTCTGACTACTTTCAAATCCCTTTTAAAAACCCATTTGTTTTCACTGGCCTACTAGGCTTTACTGTCCTTATTAAGCTTCTGTGTTTATTTCTTTATTTTATTTTATTTTATTTTATTTTTTCCCTCTTTCTTAGGCTGTAGTTGTGTACTTTTATTCTTTTTATGATGTTTATGTGGATGTACAGCACTTTGGTCAGTCTTGTGGCTGTAGTAAATGTGCTATATAAATAAACTAAACTAACCTGGTTCGAAACCGAACTGATTCTGTTCAATGAATTTGACTGAATCTGATCAGACTAAATGTAAAATTTCACCACAACTGCACTGTAAGAAAGTTCTAATTTAGCCATGTGTATATACTGTAAACTCTTACAGAAACCAAGCACAATGTAGTTATATTTATGGTTTGTACGTATGGGTTGTCTATTCTTGTTTAATTCATATCTCCAAAAAATGTAGCTTAATTTTTTTTTCAAAGTGTATTTCATTATCTTATTAAGTGAGTTTCATGGTAATATTACAATCTTACAGGTTTCTATTTGGGTGGATGTTTGCATGTTCTCTCCTGTTTATGGGAAGTTCTTTCAGGTCCTGAATTTCGGATTTTTTACCAATCCTTCAAAATTCTCATGGTTACAGGTGGAATGGCTACAGTTAATTGTCCCTATATGAGAGTTTTTTTTTTTCTGGCAAAATAGCAGAAACAACTTTTTACAAGTTTAAAACTGTCTGTAGCAAATCACAGTGCAAATGCAGATAGAATGCAATTTGCTTCAAAAATTTTAAATAAAACAAACAAAAAAGAGCATTCTTACTTTACCTTCTGTTCAAGTTGCACCACATACCAACCTTCATGCTCACACATTCTCCTCTTAACTAACAAAAACAATAATAGTAATAGAAAAACAGAAAAAATATATAAATAGAAAAAATCTGTTCAAGTCAAACTGGGAACTGTGATGAAAAAACGTGAAAGTAATTGACATTTACAGATGACTTTAAGCACAGTACAATGAAGTGACTCTTAGCTACAGTAAAACATTTGAATGGTTCAAATGTTTTAAAGTAGGCTGTAGGTTTGTGAGTGCTGGCCGAGGTGGCTCGGAGCCCACTGCAGTCGTTCCAATGGACATTCAGGGAGTGGAACGCCTGATCCTTGAAAATTCAAAGAGATGCAGGAAGAGACGCATCTGTCTGTAGGAACTGCACACGCAATAATTCAGCAACACCACATGCACATTACAGGACCTGACCTCTCTCCAAGCAGTTTTGACCTATTTAGGCCATTAAAAGAGTTCTTGGGAGGCCAGTTTTTCAGACATGAAGCAGGCAGTCTGATCATCGCTCTAGTGTACTGAGAGAACTTTCTACCTTGATTGTGTCAAAGCACTAGTAAAACACTGGGATAAGTGCATTATTGTAGCAGGAGATTATGTAGAGAAATAAAGGAAGTTTTTACTCTCATACCTAGGTTCTGTTATTCTCAAGTCCCACTTTGACTTGAATCTTCCCCTTGTACTTGTTTAATGATGATATGCTCAATAACTTAAAATAAAGTAAATAATGTAAATAATGGCATCTCCAATGTAATGACAATTTCTAACAGAAATGCGCTCTGTCGATGGAAATGTCAGAAATAAAGATAAATAATTTTTTTATACATTTTAAAAATATTGTCCATGTTTAAATAATTAGACTAATATCACAATTGTTAAACAATTAAATTTGACTAGAAGATTTTCTACATTTACCTTATATGAGCTGCAAAAACTTTAAGGACCCCTACAATAGTGGACAAATTGATGCTAGACCTGTTTACTAACTTTTTTTCTTCAGAGTAGACATAGTAAGTATATCTTTACATCTGAAGTGATTTTTTTTTATTTTTTACTCTTTTGATGTTTACAATAAATCCAGGAATCTTCAGAGAATGCAGTGAATACACTCACCTCATAAGTAGCTGTCGTCTCTCTGTCCAAGATGCCATGGATCCTAACAAAGCCAGTCTCTTTGTTTACGCTGAATAAGTTACCCACTTCAGGTCCTATCAGAGAATATTCAATATCCGTCCTGGTCTGTTCATCTGATCGGATCTGAAATCAAACTCATACAATTATACTCAGTATGTAACAATTATTACATGTGGGTCATATACTGTAATTGAATGAGAATTTGTTGTTTAACTTACTCAAATTGAGAAGCTTCCTTCTGAGAAATGATCATTTTGCCCCCAGTGTCATGTTTAATAAATATAGCATGATGCTGTTAAATTCTCTGTAAGTAAACTGTATGTTTTCTGCCATGGCAAAAGCCTTTGGGAAGAATTTAGACCCCCCCCCCCCCGCCCCCCCAAAAAACAGTTTTTCTTTAACAAGTGATACAAAACCACAAAAACATGATTTTAGTACAGTATGTACTCATACAATTTTTTTTCACAAAGTAAAGCAACATTCAGAAACCAGTTGAGAACAAAAAGTACACCCTTCCTACTTTTACAATCATTAAAAAAAATAAAAATAAATTAGCAGCCAAGTGTTTCTCTTAAAATGTACAGCACTGTGCCAAAGTAATGAGCCACCCCTCATTTCTTTATATTTTGCTCCCAAAGAGACAGCCTCATATTTTTAATGCAGTCTTGAGGAATACACACGTGGACAAAATTGTTGGTACCCTCCGGTCAATGAAAGAAAAACTCACAATGGTCACAGAAATAACTTTAATCTGACAAAAGTAATAATAAATAAGAATTCTATTAATGTTAACCAATGAAAGTCAGACATTGCTTTTCAAACATGCTTCAATGGAATTATAAAAAAAAAAAAGAAAACTCATGGAACAGGCCAGGACAAAAATGATGGTACCCCTAACTTAATAGTTTGTTGCACAACCTTGAGGCGATCACTGCAATCAAACGATTCCTGTAACTGTCAATGAGACTTCTGCACCTCTCTGCAGGTATTTTGGCCCACTCCTCATGAGCAAGCTGCTCCAGTTGTTTCCGGTTTGAAGGGTGTCTTTTCCAGACAGCATGTTTCAGCTCCTTGCAAAGATGCTCAATAGGATTGAGGTCAGGGCTCATAGAAGGCCACTTTAGAATAGTCCAATGTTTTCCTCTTAGCCATTCTTGGGTGTTTTTAGCTGTGTGTTTTGGGTCATTGACCTGTTGCAAGACCCATGACCTGCGACTGAGACCCAGCTTTCTGACACTGGCCAGCACATTTCTCTCTAGAATCCCTTGATAGTCTTGAGATTTCATTGTACCCTGCACAGATTCAAGACACCCTGTGCCAGATGCAGCAAAGCAGCCCCAGAACATAACAGAGCCTCCTCCATGTTTCACAGTAGGGACAGTGTTCTTTTCTTCATATGCTTCATTTTTCCGTCTGTGAACATAGAGCTGATGTGCCTTGGCAAAAAGTTCCATGTTTGTCTCATCTGTCCATAGGACATTTTCCCTGATGCTTTGTGGCCTGTCAACATGTAGTTTGGCATATTCCAGTCTGGCTTTTTTCTGATTTGTTTTCAACAATGTTGTCCTCCTTGGTCGTCTCCCATGTAGTCCACTTTGGCTCAAAGAACGACGGATGGTGCGATCTGACACTGATGTTCCTTGAGCATGAAGTTGACCTTGGATCTCTTTATAAGTCTTTCTGGGCTCTTTTGTTACCATTGGGATTATCAGTCTCTTTGATTTGTCATGAATTTTCCTCCTGCGTCCACGTCCAGGGAGGTTGGCTACAGTCCCATGGATCTTAAATTTCTGAATAATATGTGCAACTGTAGTCACAGGAACATCTAGCTGCTTGGAAATGGTCTTATAGCCTTTACCTTTAACATGCTTGTCTATAATTCTCTTTCGAATCTCCTGAGACAACTCTTTCCTTCTCTTCCTCTGGTCCATGTTGAGTGTGGTACATACCATGTCACCAAACAACACAGTGACTACCTGGAGCTCTACATATAGGCCCACTGACTGATTACAAGATTGTAGACTCTTGTGATGCTAATTAGTGGACACACTTTGAATTAACATGTCCCTTTGGTCACATTATTTTCAGTATTTTCTAGGGGTACCATCATTTTTTCCCAGGGCTGTTCCATGAGTTTATTTTTTAAAATAATTCCGTTGAAGCATGTTTGAAAAGCAATGTCTGATTTTCATTGGTTAACATTCATAGAATTCTTATTTATTATTACTTTTGTCAGATTAAAGTTATTTCTGTGATCATTATGAGTTTTTCTTTCATTGATTGAAGGGTACCAACAATTTTGTCCACGTGTGTAGTTCTCCAGGCTTCCAGAAAGACTTTTTGGCTTTTATTTGTGGCAAGCGTGTAACTAATATACAATCCAGTTTCTGTACCTGATTGGTTCAGAAAAATAATTTTTGTTTTGTTTAAGGGCACCCAAGCAAATTTAGCCCTTGGTCAGACCATTAATCAAAAGAGGTACATTATGAGACCTACAGTACAAACCTGTGTAAGCACATAAATAGTTTATGCAAATAGCAGCACAAACAGGAATGTGTGTATGACTTTTCAAAACTGTATCTGAACAAATGACAGTTCTGGAACAATATCTTTCGCAATACTGTGCCTATGGTGATGACGTTTGGTCATTGTGTATCAGGAAATAAATACAGTGTATTGCCACAATCAAGGGAATCATACTGGAAGTAAAAGTGAAAAAAGCTATATTGGGGCCCAGTTAAGACAGCATCACGAAAGTAAGGGGATCCAATGAGACTCCTTATGTGTAGGATACCATAAAGGTCAGAGTTCTGCTCTTGGCCACAAACACCCCATACCAGCCACAAGACATGTTGGTGGAACAGTGATAATTTGGGCTTTTTTTTTTTGCAGCTATAGGACCTGGGAAACCTGCTTCCCTTAGATGATGATGATAAACTCCTCTTTATACCAGAAAATTCATGAAAAATGTGAGGCCATCTGTCCATCAGCTTAATCTCCATCAAAACTGTGTCATGAAATGGGATAATATTTCCAGAAACAGTGTTATTATTCCTCTTTAATATTTGCTGTAATATATAAAAGATATAAAAGGGAAGAAGTTTCGTAGCAAGAAATTCCATTGTAAGAAGGGAATTTCTAAAGAAGGGAAATTCTAAACCACTGTAACTGATCATTATTTAAAAAAACATTCATTTATAAATATTTTTGTCCACTATATTTAGGGATTTGGCAGATGCCCTTATCCAGGGCAACTTACATTTTTATCTTAAGGGCCTTGCTCAAGGGCCCAACAGGGACACCTTGGTGGTTGTGGGATTTGAGCCTAGGACCTTCGGAGTCATAGTCCAATGCCTTAACCACTGAGCTACCCCTGACCTTACATATATAAAACTTTATAGTAATTGTATGCCACCCCAGATTATCCTGTATTGTTTGTCGTTAAATTAGATTGTAACCCGTACGATTTTCTACACAATCCAGTCCTTACATGCACTTATTAGCATCAACACACTGTAGCATGGGGGCTCATGTGGAGAAAACACACAATCATAGCACCATGCTTGAAAGAGAGAACCAATGAGAGACAAGCTTACTTGTTGCCACCAGCCTTTGTTTGATTCCTGAGAAATTCTGATAGTGAAGTAGGTTGGTCTTGACTCTGATCTTATCTGTTGTTTTATTCTACCTAAATCCGGTCATATGAGGGTATAAAGTGTCAGAGAAGATTCAGCAGAAAACAATCTGTAAAGATTATTTTTTTATGTTAGACTTATGGCCCACGCACTTCTCTTTGTCCTGTTCTAATGTAAAATGCAGTGATGCATTCAAACAGTGCTAAAAACAAGTGAGAAGTGAAACTAAACTGTTCTGCTTAACCTGATAATAGGAATGCAGGAACTCTCTCTTTTAAATCCTCGGGTTGTAAGGCATTGCTGGCTCATGGGTTAATAACATTAATAACATTCATAGATATTCTTAGGTTAGACATGTACTTAATTTTATTAATAAAATGAACTCTCACACAGGAAAAAGGTGGAGCAAAGCCAGCCCTGAACACTAAACTATTAAATAGTTCTCTTGAAAACAGAGGTATCCAGGTCAGAGTTACAAGGAAGAAATCGTAGAAGTTCTCAACAAGTTTTAACAATTAAATAGCAAAGAATGAGGTGCAATAGGTACTTAGGGAAATAGTACGTGTTTGCCAATGTTTTGTGATGCTTCAGCATGATGATGTGATTGGCACGGTTTACCAGTGTATAGAATCATAGGTGATCACACTGTAATTACAACATACAGTACATCTTAAAACTTTGTGTAGTCAGTTTTTTGGTTGAAATGATACAGCTGGACCTGATTGTAATGATACGATTTTAAGAATTCCTCACATTGAGGCAGCTAAATGTAAATAAACGCTTAATAAAAGAGTATCCCAGTGTTTGACCAGCTCTAGTCAGTTGGACCTGTGTTTCGCACAAAAAAAAACTAAACTCGGAACTAACCAGATGAAAACAGTGTATGTAAACACAAGGATATGTCCTTGTTAGGAGCGGTTAATGGTTGGTAACATTTAGACAATAACTAAAAATTTAAATCATACTTTGAAAATCCAAAGTCTAATCTAAGGTCAATACCAAACCTGCATGTACAAAAAGAGGAACTATTATAGCATTTTTATTTTTACTCTATACTTTAACCTATAACACTTTAACCTATAACCTACAGTACAGTATATGCACTACAATTACAGTAATTTTAGCAAACTTAATCTATTAATACGTAATTTTGCCTACAGTGACTGTAATGAAACTGTAATGATGCCATGTAATGATTATTCATTCACCAGGGACAGATAATAAATTCAATATGAATACTCACTTTGGCAATATATTCATCTTTGGTATAATCCACATTCTCCCACAGCCTCTTTGGAGGGATGACCCAGGCCCTTTTCTGTCGATACTGCGTTTGCATCTCTTTTTTACCACCTTGAATCCATATTACCTGTTTATTTATAATAGCATGAACATTATTTTAACAATTATGGCCATAACCAAATGTCATACTGTACTTAAGCTCTTAAAGAAAAAGATCAGTGATATAGTTTGGTAGAGTTGAAAATGACATGACTAACAACACCAACACCACCACCACCAACAACAACAACTACAACAACAACAATAATAATAATAATAATAATAATAATAATAATAATAATAAACAGAAATTTTATAAATTGTATCACTCGTGGTTGAAGGGGAATTCCAGCCAATAGTTTACCCAAAAAATACTTCCTACATATTTTACATGACTGCAACATTACAATGACAATGATGAAACTCAGGGGACATAAAATCTGTAATATCCTTCAAGACAAATACTTACAGTAATACAAATCATAGCTATTAAATATAAAGTACGAAGAGTCGCCATTAAAGCAGGAATCCACAGAAGTAGCAGGATGTGTGAGTGTGAGTGAGAGGGTGAAAGTATGAGAGCTGCCAGCTGAAGGTCTCCGCTTGCATCCTGAGTGTGGGTGGTGCCTAAATGTTGCGTCAGCAAACCATTGGTCATTGTGAGGGAGGGAGGCACATTTACTTTCTGAATTACTACCTGTGGCCCAATTTACTTCCGTTCACACCATTGTCATCCACCCAGTAATAACATAACATAATAGAATAGAATAGAATAGAATAGAATAGAATAATCATCATCATATTCAGAAATGGCCCTGTGCAGTATTAGATTTTTATTAAATAATCTTATTCACACACAAGCCTACAGCTAAACTACAGCACTTACAGCAAATTGACAATTTAGTATAGAAATTATACTCAAATTATCCTAGTATTTTCTATTGTAATTACATAAACCAAATATAAGATTAAACTAGACATTTTACTAATTTCCAGGATGTAATTTGTCTCTTTTGAAGAATGTGTTTATTTTAAGCAAATTTAATCAATCAAAACTGTACATTTAATTATCTTTTATTTAATTTATTGTAGTCCTGTAATTAGAAAAACTAAATCAATGCATTTAATATATTTCTACTTGTTTACATGCAAGTAAGCAAGTAGAAATATATTGATTATATTAATCCCTCTGGGAAGCTGTCAGATGACTATTCCAGTCAAAGGTTTGTACACACCTTCTAATTCAATGTTTTTGTTTTGTGTGATTTATTTTCTATTAAATAAGAAAACTATTAAATAACACATATGGAATCAGGTAATAAAGTAATACGACAACAACAAAAACAGGATTTTTCTTTTTTTTTTTTAAAGACATGTAGAACAGCTGTCATGGAATAGTTCTTGCAAGAACAATATTGTCAAGTGTATTTGTAAAACCCATCAAGCACCATGATGAAACTGGCTCTCACAAAGACCTTCCCAAAAATGACTAGATCAGAAATTTACCGCCTTTGCAGAGGAGAAGTTCATTTAGAGTTACCAGCCTCAAAAATCACCAATTAACAAACAGTCCCTCAGATCAGAGCCGTTATGAAGGCTTTATAGAGCATAAGTAGCAGACACATCTCAATATTAACTGTTTAAAGAAAATGATTGCATATTTTGAATGCCTTTAGCATTGTTTTACATTGCAGACAGAACTAAAAATTTTGAAAAAACATGAAGGTGTGTCCACACTCTTGACTGGTAGTGTACAATGGCTTGCAAAAGTGTTCATGCTCTTCAAACTTTTTTTTTCACATTACAACCACAAATGTAAATATATTGGGATTTTATGTGATAGACCAACACAAGTGGAACATAATTGTAAAGTGGAAGGAAAATGGCAAATCAATATTTGAAAAATCCAGCTGCAAATCTTTTGTGGTATGTCTCTACCAGATTTGCAGATCAAGAGAGTGACCTTTTTGCCCATTCTTCTTTGGAAAAATAGCTCAAGCTCAGTCAAATTGGATGGAGAACATCTGTGAACAGCAATTTTCAAGTCTTTACACAAATTCTCAATTGGATTTAGGTCTGGACATTGACTGTGCCGTTCTAACACATGAAGATAAACCCTTCCATTGTATGTTTAAGGTTGTTGTCATACTGGAAGTTGAACCTCTACCCCTGGCTTAAGTTTTCTTCTAAGACTGCCCTGTATTTGATTTCATCTTCCCATCAACTATGACCGGCTTCCCTGTTCCTGCTGAAGAATAGCATCCCCACAACATGATTCTGCAACCACGTGCACAGTGTTAGTTTTCCGCCACACGTAGCGTTTTGCATTTAGGTCAAAAAGTTACATTTTGGTCTCATCTGACCAGAGCACTTTCTTCCACCTTCTTCTAACCCTAGCACCTTCTTCCACTATATTTACATTCGTAGTTGCAACATGAGAAAATGTGTAAAAGTTTATGGGGTATGAATACTTTTGCAAATTACTATATATTGATTAAAAAGTATATCAGGTTTAGTATAATTCCTTAAATGTTAACACAACATTTTATTGCAGTTTAAAACAACTTAAGGAACAATAGCTCTCCTTTTCAGCCTTTACAGATCTCCACTGTGACAGTACAATAGACAAAAACATGTTATTATATTCTCAAATTCTATATATATGAGTGGCAGTGGGAGGGCCATGGTGTGGCTTAGAGTTAAATGAACCAAACTCTTTATTAAATTGGCCTGGTACACAGATACTACTCCACAGCAATGTTTACAGTGGTTGCCAAACAAGCCAATATGACTTTGTAATTTGCTACTTTAAGAAACCTTTGTATGTGAATTATTTAGGCTGAAAATGTGTGGTCTTCTTTTAGATAAGCTAAGCACCCAAAGATTGAGCATTTCCCATAGCATTGCCATTGTGTTAATATTGGATTTACCAGAATCCTGACCAGTGGAAGAGAGTTTATTATAGGAACATTGGGCTTGAGGCAGAGCCGCACCCTCAGTGTTTATGCTGGGAATGGCCTACATAAATTCCAGTTCTTAGTGCACACACTCTTTCGGTTTCTAGACCTGGTATTCATAGATGCATAAATGAAAACAGCTCTGCCAAGTGGGCACAAATGATGAACCTAGATTTTAGATTTAGAATCTCATATTTAGAATATGATGAAGAGTCAGATAATACAAACACTAATGTCATAATTTCAGCAATCAAATGTTTTTTCCAAATGTAGTCTCATTTGTCAAGCTAGTATGCAATTAGTAATATTGCAACATTCAATAAAACTATGATTTGGACTATAATAAAACTTGCTTTGATCCTAGATGAATCCAAGATGAATCCAAGATCAGATAATCTTTTTGGATATACATTTTATCAACCTGAATGTGAAATCTTAAAACATGAACGTTTGCACAGCTACATTTCAGCATAAAAGGTGAAGTAATGTATCTGACAGTTTGCTTAAATTGATTATAAAAATTATTAATATTAGAAAAATAAAATTTACAGTACAGGACTTCAAACAAAAGCAAAAAATATTGGAGCACAACTTGAGAGCAAAGATAAATAAATTCAATCTGTTGCTGTTTAAAGAGATGACTGTATGCAATGAAGTCATCTTCTGACAAGTACAGACAGAAAGAACATGACTGATATAAAAATTCACTCAATATTTGGGAGGTGAATCTTCCAACACAATTAAGCCAAGGAAAACCGCATTAAAATGGCCTTGACTTTACCATTTCCTAACAAGTTCCTAACCAAGATTGTTGAAATGGTCCTCAAATCCAATCTCATGAAAAAACAAGCTTTGACACAGAAGAAACTTAAGAAAGATTAAAAAAAACTGTTGGTTCCAGCAGACGAGAGAAGAGCCACAGTAATAAGGGAGACTTGGAATTACAACCAGATAATCAACCAGATGTTGGAAGACCAGGACATCTCTAATGTATTGAAGAAAGACCATGCTTTAATTTTAAGTGTAGACTAGTCAAGGTTTTGAGGTACAAAATCATCTTGGACCCACTTTACAACTTAATCTGCCCAACATCCAAGGAATTGCTGAAATAGTCTCTCTAAGGTCTATAAGAAAGAACCCTGTGAGGCCCATTGTATCAAATATAGGAAACATCACCTAAAGTGGGAGAACATCAAAAATAGCCAATCGAGATAGACTCACACAGCTAAACATCACACTGCCATGACTGCCCCTCATTTTATGCCCAAAGAAATATTCTGGTTAGACAGAGTTTCTTGTAAGGTAACTTCTTGACTCTTGTAAATTAACTTCTTGACTCTACTTTGCTAAGCAGGAGGGAGTAGACACCAAAGTGTTCACTTTATCAACCTCACAGACGAAAAAGCTCACACGGCATGTCTTATAATGTCTTATAAACAGCCTTTTATAATCTGTTGAACATTTGACTGAATGCTTATCATGAGTGTTTGATAATTTCTTAGAGCTCTTTAGCATCAAACAGGGCGAAGGGAATGCTGCTGATTATGCACAGGATTCAGAAAACTGGCTATTGACAGTCAATGGAATAAGCCAGCAATAAAGGCTGAGTATTGACAACTATTAATTACAGTTAAACATCTTCAGCAAGCTTGTCTGCTGTGATGAACAGGATTCATTTGATTAACTTTTTGACCTACAGTATCTGCCTTAGCCAACTTTGGCTTTGGGAGCCAACAAAATGACATGACACATCACCCACTGAAGAAAAGCCATTTCTAACTCATCATAGAACCCATGCAGCTATGTTAAACTAAGCTACTACTAAGGAACTACAATAACTCCAAGCACCAGGTAACTCAATTCCTTGATTAATTTCCTACTTAGTTTTCACCATAAAAGTACAGGTAAGTACACTCTGACCTTTTGTTTTCAGCTGTTTCAGCAATGATTAGTTCTGGAGCGGCAGTGTATAGCAGTATTTTTGTCTCTAGTATTTTTGGATTTAGCTCAGTTTGTAGCTTCATTTACTTCTCTATTGATAAAACTGTTTACTTCCTCCAGATTTCGACACTGCTTAATGGTTTATCTCTGGGTTTGATCTCCTGCATTGTTTTATATCTGCATGACTGGGTATGTTCTTGAACTCATGAACTCATAATAATTCAGTGGAATTGAGATTGTTCCAACATGCAAGCATTTGGATTTCATTCAGCCATTCCATTTTCTCACACAGATTCCCAACAACCACCATCGCCTTTCTCGTTTGAACCACCTCTTGCCCACGCCCCCTTGACACTGTTAACCTTCATTGTGCCCTCTTTCTCAATCTCTCAAGCTGTTTGTTCCTGAGGAGTCAATTATTCTATTCCCCTGAGACTTCAACAGAACCAGTCGGACATTAAAGGTACAAATTGTAAAATCCACCAGACTAAATCTTTATTTCTAGTTTGTTATCAACCATGACAGGGGTCCTAATAGGCGCAAGCTCTAGCACCTCATGGACTGGGAGGGTTATGGCCCAGAGAAACAATTCTAGATACTGGTCAGTTCTGAATTTCCAGCTCCTCCAACCCAAGAGACAATCTCCTGAAGTAATCTCTTTGAATTGAGTTTATCTCATGTATACTCCAGAATTGTTGAACTTTCCAACTCCCAGACTATGACCCTAACTGTTCGCAGTTACCCAAATGTTTCCCAGTCAACTCCACATTTTCTATTTGTAAAAAAGCATAAAAAAATCAATACAAGGCAAGTTATGATAATGAAACTTTCCATCTCTTCCATTCCAGTAATTAAAAACTGGTAACAATGTCAATCTTGAAATCCGCAGGAAGCTCAGTGGTTCGTGTACAACCTCTCGTGGGTGAACCTTTCTCTGAATATGGCGTTTTCATGGGGCTGGGGCTAAGAAACACAAATCTCAGTTTATTAATCCTTGTATCCGATTTAGGTTTAGTATTCAGTGTGCACTGTTTGTTCAGTTTGTATATCTGTTATGTTACAACTATATTATAACGCTTAGAAAGACCCTAAGTGACTGATGTGTCTAACTTTTTCTCCAGTACCTTTGTTTTATTAAATAATCGACAGCAATTATTATTTCATGAATACGTAAAACGTATTGACACCTCTCAGGTGACACCACACACACATACTGTACACATACTCTCAGCTCACAGCATGCAGACCAAACGTGATCAGCACTGCCCTCCCCCGAAACAGCGCACCAATGAGAATTTATTTACATCTTGTCGTTTACATAAATCAATGATCAATAGCTCATGATACATACATTTAAATACTTTATTCATGCAGAAGTACCTGTTTTACATGGAAATTTAAAGGCTTGCTAATGAACAATTTATCCTGACCATAATAGAACAGTGGCAGCTTGCAAACCTAAAAGTAGATGTAGGGTTATTATTTATAATCTAAATAAAATGCTTTTCTAAATGTGGGCTATTGTTTATGTAGTGGGTTTAGGTGAGTGACAGCAGTGTTCACCAATCAGAGCAAGGCCCCTTCCTATTTAAAGGCCGATTGGTGCCGGGGTCGCTGCCGGGTTCGTGTCACGCCCGATTGCCCCTTTGTTGGATTGCATATAACTTAATGGGGTTATTGTTAATCTTTATAGTGGTTGTGAGTGTTCGCCTATCAGGTATGTTTGTTTGACCTTGTTTGGTGTTGGTTCCTTTGGAAGCTAACATTTCCCCTGCATATTGATTAGGCTTCCTTGCACCCTGTTGTGCTATGGTGGGATGTGGCTTTGATTAAACCCATGCCTGTATGTGCTTTCGCTACAGAGACCTGAATGGTAAGTGGTTTAACTTACCTTTTTAACAGGAATCCGGGACATGTTGATTTATTAACGTTTATTGTCTCTCATGTTTGTCATAGGAAACTCCCTCTTGTTGCTATATGCTAATATCATCTTGACTGCTGTTTTGTGAGTGGTGCTGCTAATTTCCAATAGTGAAGACACTGCCATTCATCTCATGAAGGAGCTGAGGTTTCGTGCTAGATTCGCCTTCCTCGCTGTGGTGGTGGTTCTTCCCGATTGTGTGCAGTGTTACACTTGGAGTGTTTGAGAGTGTGATCATTGTGCACAGTGGTGTGCGGAAGTGTGCTCTAGTAATGGGACTTTACCTTGTTTCTGGTGCAAGGACATCAGCGCATTAATAGTAGTGGTTCAGCAACATAGGAAATGACTGAACTGCGGGCTATGCTGCGAGAACAGCAACAACAATTGAATCAGTTAACCCAAAGTATGGCCGAGCTTCAAAATTCCAAGTTATGCTCGCGGTCATTTAAGCCTAATCTAATTTGTAGAAAGTGCCACCAACCTGGTCATTTTGCTAGAGATTGTGATGGGGGGGAAAATTTTATGTCACGATTTATGTCTACTTGTCCTCAGCTTGTGGTATCTATGGGTGGGGTTTTGGTTCCTTGCCTGGTGGACACTGGTCCACCATGACTGACAGTTGTTTTGAGACCAATTGTGAGTCGTGTGGTCAAGAGCAGCTTAAATCGTGTCATTGGTTACAGCTCTGAGCTGCAAATGGTCTTTCAATTCCTTATATCGGCTATTTGGAATTAGATGTAGAGCACTGTGGACGAGTCATGTTAGGTTGTGGTGTGTTGGTGGTCAGAGACCCTCCTGGTGGTGTGCGTGCCGAAGTTCCTGGGGTGTTGGTTATGAACATCCTGAGCCGCTGCTACCAGGAGCTCTTTGGTTAACATGGCATCGCCCTCTTTGACTTACCAGTGGTGTTATCGGGTTGACCCTCAGGCCGTATCTGATGGTAAAGGGCGAGTCAAAGTGCGTGGACGTCGGGCATGGCGCATCCCGGGTGGCACCCTGAAATTGGTTGCTGCAACTTGTTCTGCTCAATACTCAGGTGGTATGGTATTGTTTGAACCACCAGCTTTTGCTCTACCAGCAGGGTTGTTGACCTCTCCTGCTTTTTTAAGGGTGGCGGTGGTACAGTCAACGTGCCTGTAGATGTAGTCCTGTATGTTCATACCATCATTGGTACTGTGAACAAGGTTGATGTAATTAGCTTGCCACCAGGAGTCATGGAAGTTAAAACCGTCACTGCTACAGACAATGCACAGTGCATGCAGGTTTCCCCTACTGTGCAGGAACAGATTTCTATGGTGGATCTAACGGTGCTGTCAGTGGAAGAGCAGAGTAAGGTTAGGGCATTATTCACTGCATGAAAAGAGGTGTATCTGTACTAGGAAACTCCCGTATACACCACTGATTTTCGGAAATATCTACAGTACCACTGACTGTATACATCAAATTCCACCAAGCTAGGATACTTCTGGATTGATACCAATTCAGATGTATCTCGCTGAGGAATCCTTCCATGGTACAGCCATTTGTTGCCATGGCAAATAATCCACTCAAGGATTTTGTCAGGAGACCTTCACACCTCGAGCCCCATTTGCATTTTACACCTTTGCACAAATCTGCTCTTCCCTATTGGTTTATTTATCTCTACTTTGATTGGTTGTTTTTAAAACACTCCCTAAACCCTGACATCTATTGGGACATTACCCAGCTCATTTGTATTCAGCCCAACCCAAGCCCTCATAACTTAGTGACTTGATTGGTTATTCGGCAGGTATGTAGATAGACCCTATCCGACTCCGCCCCTCCCGACTCCGCCCCTCCCTCCCCAACAGTACTATACATTCCCCACATCATTTAAAAAATGACAATAGAATTGATTTATTAAAATTAATAAGAATTTTTTATTAAAATCAAATCAAACACTAATAAATATACAAAGCAAAGTAAGAATAAGGGAAAAAAAACACCAGTGCTTGCTAGATGTACAAAATAAATGTTCATCTAGCAAATAAATAAATATAAAAAATATAAAAATAAATGTTCATCTAGCAAGCACTGACATCTAGCAAGCACTGTTCATCTGACATCTGCTCCAGCATTCCATTCTGCCACAGTTCTCTCTCTGCATCTGTTTGAACGACTCTACACCTGGACTCCAGCAACTGCAAAACACCATACATTAATCCCTAAAAACACTCAGAGATGTACCAAACTTAATACATACAGTAAATGATGTACACTTTCTTTGTCGGTTTTTAGCCCCTGTCTTAATGGAGTCTCTTAGCTGAGACTTTCCTGGCCGAGACAAAGAGTATTTCCTCTGCAATGTCTCATAGTAAGTCCTGTAACATGCTGGATAAAAAAAAAAAAAAAATCAGATGACAGTGACAGTGACAGAAACAATTAAAATTATTAGAGGAACAGAAATAAGGGTCATGAAAATAAATAGAATAACAATTTCTGATTACCCTTTATACACTCAAGGTCTGCATCTGCAAAAGTCAGCTTTAATTCTGTGGGAGATTTTTCTCCTACACTAGTTACAGTTGCCTTAATTACAAATGTTACACAAAAACTTTAACTTTAAAAAGAACCAAAGAAAAGACTCCGGACTCCTTGTAGATCTGGATGAAGTAAGGCAGGATTTATTGCAGCAATAAAACCAAGTGAGCCAGCTTAGCAATGCCTAGGTTGTAGTCCCAAGCACCTCCAAGACCTGACTGAAGTACTGAGACATAGACACTTCTTTTATACAGTTTTCAAGGGGAGGAGCGCTCACCTAGCCCCTCCCCTGTACATTTTTTCTTATTTCTTATCAAATTATTAACCCATTTTAATCCAACTTTTTCCAAGTATTGTCACCCATTGTAATTACATTTTCTCTTATCTTGTTTGCTTACGTCATATACCTCGTCATCTGACTCCATATCTTTTCCCCATTATAGTCTATTTTTCTTTCAAATAGTTTTCCATTATCTTTACACTAAGTTTGTTTATTATTAAAAAATATAGGGGCGGCGCTTATTTTACTATATATTCTTAGTTCTTCCGGGTTACTCTAAAGTTCTCGACAGACAGGCCATGGGTAAGCATCTCTCTCGCACTTATTTTAATTATTTGTCTTATTTTCCTAATTTGCTGTATTTACGCATTTTATTTTATTGTTATAGCTAAGCGCAACTGCCCAAGCACTGAATACATCCCTTTGGACGATTCGGACAGCCAGGACAGTCCAGAGCACAACTCCTTTGAGGATTACACTCCTACTGAACCTGTTGCTGACCGAGCCTCAGTGAGTTTTTGCCAAAATGAGTCTGATGGATCATTGACACAATTTCTTCATAAGAACGGTCTTACTTATGCCAGGAAAGATGACTCCGGGCCTAGTCCTTCTAAGAGACCACGTCCGGAGGCACATAGCTCCCCTTTACTTTCCTTCAGGCCCGTGCGACCAGAGTCTAGTACTCTAGCCCAGTCTCTCTTAAGGCCTATTGGTCTAAGAAGTGTCAGTACTCAGACTGATTTTAAAATGTCTGTTGGTACCCAAACTGATTTTCCTGAAGCGCCTACACCACTTTTGAAACGTGGTATTTCTGTTTTTATTCCTCACACTGATCTTCCAATCAATGTGGTTCTGGGTCAGAGAAGGCTTGATATTTAATTTCTTATGCCTTTTGTTATTTGATGCTTACCCAGGCCCCCTATTTTACTGTACTTTTATATGTTGGGCCTTATACTTTATATTTTTATTTTATTCACTATGTAGATGCACATGTCATTTTATTTTGTGCCTACTCTTATTAAACTTATTATTCATTAAGCTGAGTGTGTGTCTTTTGGTTATTTGTCTGTGTCCCTTTAAATTTGACATGTCTGCACATGTATCCAGCCCCTGTTACATCACAGTTAAGATCACCCCATGTCTGAGGAGATTACCTCATGTCTGGAGCCATTGGCATTACATAATGTCTAGGGCTAATATCAGCTGACATTACATCATGTCTGGGGACATCAGGTACTTTTGGATGCTCCAGGTACAAAGATTACATCATCCCTAGGGTCTGTTTGGTACACACTGTCCCCTAAGCATCTCAAATCCAAGATGGCTACCTGTCTAGAGTTCGTTTGAGTTCATGCTGCCTGTCCTTGCTACTATGACATCACACTGTCCTTAGCTCACCTCTGTCTCCTTACGTTACCTCTATGTTCTTCTATTAAGATTAATAGTTTCTATCATATTGTTGCATGCATAAGTATATTTAATTAAAATATGCTCACATATTTCCCCCTCTGTGACTTTTAAGTCACATAAAGAAAAATAAAGCAAAGAAATAGAAAATAATGCTTACACATTATACCAACTTAATACTTAACTTATAAGCCTTACATGTTATTGCAGAGAAAGAAATAAACAGAAAAAAAGGAAATAAACCCTACATACTGAACCTTATTACGAAAAGAAACCTTACTTAACCTTAAACTATGCATGCAAAAATTACTAAATCAAATTTTAAACCATTAACTCAAAGGAAACTTACTAAATCAATGAACTGAATCTTAAAACTCACATATTACCCCCTCACCAGACATCACTCTAAGAGAGGTAAGTAAAAGATGAGTAAACTTAGCATAAATGAGTATATGAGAGTATAATAAGTATGCAATTGATTAGATACGAAGTGTCCAGAGGTGGGCGAAAAAACCTTCCGTATAGCCAATTTAGAAGGAAAAATTCCCACCTTGCCAGCTTTTTTGTGCTCGACAGTGCATTCACCACCAGGACTCGACTTCTGTACAATACATATATGACAAAGACATTTGAAACCACTAAAAACATTTAAGCACTCCGTTAGGGTCCCTGTAAATCAAGGAGAGCGTGTCAAGACTTTCAGTCCCTTCTTCAGTCCATGCCTTGCGATCCTCTTCAGTAAATTTGATTACGTGGAGGTCCTTACAGCTCATCAGCTGTGATAGTGGAATTCGGTTTATCCTGCCCGTCTCCTGACGTAAGAAGTCTAGCCAGACTTCATCAGCGTTCGGAAGAGCTTCAAGCGCACGTTGCAAAGTGGTTGGTGTATTTGTCCATAAAATGTCATCTCCCAACATCACTTTAGTTATGGTCTTTTCTGCTGCCATGTATACATCGTCAAATTCAATTATCACACAAATATCATATCCAACCCAATTCTCTTCGATCCCAATACCTCTATAGAGGCCTAGCTTCAGATGTCTTCCAAGCTGATATAAAGTAGTTTCCAGACGAAGTCCTCTGCTTATGTCCAGGTCGAACGTTTCCTGTTTCATTGACTTGATCCATTTGAAATCTCTTGTCAAGACGTTGGCCATCGCGATGAACTTCTTAGTCCCCATCGGACGGTGTGGGAACCAATCAACCAGATCATGTCTTAGGTCTGCCCATCTTCTTGTTGGGGTCTGTTCCAGAACCTCCCTCCATGCATTACGGCAGACTGTACAGGAAACTATCCATCGTGGGTCAGGTACCGGTTCCATCCTGCATACATACGTGTATAACAGAGACAGGACAAAAATACAACAAAAACACACAAAACATATTTCTTCTTCTAATACTACTTTTTTTGTTTGTTTGTTTGTTTGATTAACATACTATGCTAAATAAACTTAGTATACATGTGAGTAATAAATATACAATCATTTTGTCCATCATGTAGCAGCGGTAATCTTTTGTGTTCACTTCATTTCCACGTAAATGGAGTCTGCCTCCCAGTCGTTATCTGGTGGTGTTTGTTCGTGATATTCCACAGTCATTGTATATTGTCCCACCATTCTTTGGATGCTTGCTTTCGCCAGGGGGATAACGCAACATGACAATATGAGCAGAGTTCCCAATACTATCAAAATAATTGTCCCTACTTTCACAAGTAGTCCATACCAATTTGAAGGATTCAGCCAATCAAACCAGGAAGTCCATGCATTATTCCTCTGTACATCTTGGATGATTTAAACATTTTCATCTCTCATGTCCCTCATGGCTCTTAAAAGTTTAGTTATGTTACCATCTGGGCCTGTGTGTCTTGGAATGTATGTACAACATTCTTCTCCAATTAAGGCACATACTCCTCGTTGAGGTGCCAGCATCGTGTCCAGGGCGAATCTATTCTGTGTAGTCATTAATGTATTTCTATCCAATTGTTCCTGAACCAGTCCTAAGACTCCTAAAGTGTGATTCCAAAATCTTTGTTGATTGTAATAAAGTAGGTTGATGCACCTTGCATTTTTCAAGATTTGAACCCATGGCAAGAAGATTGTCGTGAATGCTCCTCCTACCCTGTTTATAGCCTCATGCTCAGTTGGTACACCAACTGGAATTCCATCCCAGGTCACTGATAGTCCTCCATCTCTATCAAACTCTTTCCATGCCGATATTTCCTTTCCAATCGTTTTCACAAACTTGTCTTCACGTTTATTCCGTCTGTGTTTCTTGCCATATAGTCCTACTACAATCAAATCTCCTTCTAATAGTACTAGAGCACAACACCCAACCCAGTTATTTGGTAAGTTTTGTCTAACTGTCGTTCCTCCACAGTACCAGAATATGTCTGCCAGCGGTGTTGTTCCAGCGCTTAAATCTGGTTGTTGTACTTTTACTATCTCACTGCATGTCTGACTATCTGTTTTATTGTCGCATATCTGGTGCATTTCTATGAAGAATCCTGTTGCCGGCTGTGTTTCATTGCAACTTGGTGATAGGTCTCCCATTTCAATGCTCCCATTTGAGTAGATGCATAAAGGATAGCGTTGCTGTGTAGGTGTTATTTCTCTTTGTACAGCATCTAATGTTCCTACAGGCTGATATGAACATTTGCTTATGTTTTGCATCCATTCAGGGCCATAATGTATAGCAGCTGAATGCAAAAGACAGCTAATAGGGCACAGTTGTTCACTGTATGTTGGGTTGTCTATACATTCTCTTGTTCCATGTGTTATCACCACACGTGGGGGTCTATTGTCTATTGCTCATGACACACAATGCAGTCTCGCATGGTTACAGACAGCTGTAAATTTCAACTATTGGAAGAACATGTCATTTTTCCATGTCTGGTCAGATTCTGCTTGATTTTTGGGTAATTTCTTTGTTATCTGCGGAATTATTGTTACATATTTTATTGATTCAATATTTGATATATTGGGCTGGTCGGGCGCTTTTGCATAGCATCCCTTCCATCCTGCAAGTGAAACACATACTCCTCTAATTTCGCCGTCTATTGAATTCTCAAATGCGCACCAACCGTTAGATCTTGGTACAGCTTCTATTAGTCCATCTAATGTTGCCATTTGTGCTTTATTCCAATATGCCTTTTTTCTCATTTCTATATAAATGCGCACTCTTTCTTCTGGGAGTTGTGTATTATCAACCTCTATTTGGTAGGTTGCTTCCCAAAATCCTGTTCTTTCCCCACTGTCCAATCCAGCTACTATTCTAGCTCTAGTTATTGTAGCTAATGCACAGCGTATTTGTCTCTCTTCATTAGTCCATTTTGGTTGGTTTCTCTCGTTCTTAGTAGCACCACTGTTAATTAGTCCAATCATGAAGAGGATTCCTATACCCATAGACCTCCTTCGTTTCAGGAGGCAATAAGAGGGTGGTTTCTCCATCTGGATCACACCGGTGACACGTGGGACTATGCCCAAATAACCTACACAATATTTTTCTTGGGGGTTTTTTTGTTGGGTATGTTCTTTCAACTGTAGTTGGTTTAAATAATTTAATCACTATCTGAGCCAGTGTTAACTTCTAACTGATTTAATCACTATCTGAGTATTCTACAACTCTAGGTGTGGGATCTTCTTCTGACTGTCTACGCGCTGTTTCAATTCTAGCACGTCTGTGCTCTCGCTGTCTAACTTGGGCTCTTTTTCTAAGGGACAGTCCTCCTTGTTCTGCTTCTGCTTCTTCCTCTTCTAGCTCTGCTTCCCAATCTTGTATATCTTCTTGGGGCCACTCTGGCCAGTACCCTTGTTCTCCTTCTTGTTCTTCTACCCACGGTAACCCTTCAGTATACCCATAAGGATCTGGTGCTTGTTGCCTGGGCCTTGTGTCACTCTCCTGGGAAACTGATTGCAAACCTGAAGGTCCCGCTCTGGGAGACTCTTCAGCGTCTTCCTGAGGTTCCCTGTCCCTTACCTGGTCTGGGTTTGGGGCCTTGCAGCAATGATTTAAATGGTACCATACATCTTTACCTTGGACTTTTATTGCAGTTGGAGTTGCCAACACCACCTTGTATGGTCCTTCCCTTCTAGCTTCGTTCCACCTTCTTTTGAATGCTCGAATAAACACCCAGTCACCGGGTAGCACAGTTCTCTCCTCTATGTCCTCTTCCTCAGCGTCATCAGCTGGATCAGCTACCCTCGGTCTGGTGTTGTCATGTATTGTGGCTCCCTTAACCTGTTGGAAAATAACTTTGTGTATTTCAGATAAGTGCTTCACATAGTGATCAAGTTCACTCTGTAGTTGTTCAAGTGTGGGGCCTTTATAGGGCCCTCGAACAAAGGATGTAAGCATAGGTCTGCCAGTAAGCATTTCGTGTGGTGTTAGATGTGTGTTGCGGTTAGTTTGCGATCTCATGCCCATCAAGGCTAATGGCAAAGCTTGAAACCAATTCATACCTGTTTCTGCACATATTTTAGCCAATTTCATTTTCAGAGTTCCATTTGCTCTCTCTACCATCCCCTGAGATTGGGGGTGGTACACACATCCAAACCTGTGCTTGATGTTCAACCACTGAGTCACTTTCTGTACTATCTTGTTTGTGAAATGTTTCGCATTGTCTGAACTGATTGTGTCTGGGATTCCAAATCTTGGTATCACTTCCCTACACAGGAATTTTGCTACTGCCATTGCATCTTCCTTAGCTGTTGCTACAGCTTCTACCCATCTGCTAAATCTATCCACAATCACTAGGATGTATCGTTTCCCTTGTATCCTGGGTTCCCCCATGTCCACATAGTCGAACATTATATGCCTAAACGGTCCATCTGGCTCCGGAATATGTCCTATTGGTGATGTGAAGTGTTTTCTAAGATTATATCTAGAGCATATGTCACAAAACTGTGACAGAGTTCGATGAACCATAGGACCTAGATAAGGTGACCACCATGTCTTTTGGATTCTTCTTATTACTTCTACTCTTGCTACGTGATCGTTACCATGAGCTTGCTTTATCAAGGTTATGAGAAAACTTTGTGGAGCTACAAAACGCCCATCTGCACTTCGCCACATGTTAGTATCATTATCTTTTGTTGCTCCTCTTGCTAACCATTTTCGAATCTCTTCGCCTGATGCTGCTGCCTGCATGTCTGCTAGTGAGGATAAGTCTGGTGCTGGGGGTGCGTAATCTTCTGGTACAAGTACTAATCTTTCTTCAGATTCTGGACTTGAGCTCGAGCTTGAACTTGAGCTTGAACTTGAGCTTGAGCTTGAGCCTGAACTTGTGTTTGAACTTGAGCTTGAGCTTGAACTCGAACTTGGCCCTTCATCAGGGTTAACACTTGACTCTGGTGAACTTGGTTCATTGTCTGTTTGTGCTGCGGATTCTGGCATCATGTTTGCCTGATTTACTGCTGCTTTCTTAGCTGCTTCATCTGCTGCTTCATTTCCGTCACTAACAAATGTACCATCTTTCTTATGTGCTGCGCATTTTACTATAGCTAATCTGGATGGTAGTTTGATTGCACCTAGCAAGTCTGAAATTGCTTCTCCATGGACTACTGGTGTTCCATCTGCTCTTTTGTAACCTCTTTGTGCCCATATGGGGCCATACAAATGGCATATTCCATATGCATATGCTGAATCAGTGTATATCGTACATGCTTTTTCTTCTGCTAGTTTACAAGCACCTGTCAAAGCGATTAACTCAGCTAGCTGGGCTGAACAGGGTTGTGGCACATGTTCAGCTTGTACTACTTTGAAGGCTTTCCCATCTATGTCTGGTGTTACTATTGCATAGCCTGCTTTATTGGTATCCCCATCTCTAAAGCATGACCCATCTACAAAGTATATACAATCTGGGTGTGACAGAGGTTGATTCTCTAAATCTTGACGTGTCTTCAGATGTTCTGCTGATACAAGATGACAATCGTGTGGATCTCCCTCTGCTGGGGTCATCATGCGATCTGCTGGATTTACTGTCTGACACCTTCGTATAGTCAATTCAGGTGCAGAGAGTATTACATCATATCCTGTTCTTCTAGCATTTGTAATTACAAATGATGGGCTAGTCAGGAGTGCATGCAATGCATGGGTGGTGTACATCACAACAGGATGTCCCATAGTAATTGATGAGGCTTTTTGATAAGCAAAGGCGGCAGCTGCCACACCTCGGTAGCAGGGTGGCATGCCTTTTTCAATATTATCGAGTGCTGTACTATAATAAGCAATTGGTTGCTTACTAGGCCCTTGTTGTTGAGTCAGAACCCCTGTGGCAAAACCTCCATGCTCTGAGACATACAAATGGAATGGCTTATTATACTCTGGACTAGCAAGTGCTGGTGCTGTACAGAGTTCTCTTTTTAGCTGCTCAAACGCTTCTAGTGCTTCAGATGTCCATTCTAACACTGCACTATTCTTTGTTTGTCCAGCTACTTTTACTATTGCTCTCAAAGGTGCTGTTTTTAGTGCAAAGTCACAAATCCAGTCTCTACTAAATCCTACCATGCCTAGAAAAGATAGCATCTCTTTAACAGTTCGTGGTTTAGGAGCTTTCATTATTGCTTCTATGTGTTCAGGAGATATATGCCTAGATGTTCCTTCCAACACTCTGCCTAAATATTCTACCTTCTCTTTACAGAATTGCAACTGTTCTCTGCTAACTTTATGTCCATTCTCAGCTAATACTGTCAAAACTCTTAACGAATCTGTTTCGCATTGCTCTTTTGTTGGGCTACAAATCAGTAGGTCATCGCAGTACTGAATCATAGTACTTTCGATATTTAACGAGGCTAGATCTTGAGTTAGTACTCGATTAAATATTGACGGACTTTCACAGTAACCCTGTGGTAACCGATTGTAAGTCAGCTGTCGTCCTTCATATGTAAAGGCAAACAAGTATTGTGATGCTGGATGTAGTGGAATGCTAAAGAATGCTGAACATAAGTCTATGACAGTGTACCATTGTGTATCTTCTGGTATGTTGGACAACAATGTGTGTGGATCAGGCACTATAGGCAATTCTGCTTCTACAATTTGATTTATAGCACGTAAATCATGCACAAGTCTCCATTTATCTGAGTTGGGCTTCCTGACAGGAAATATAGGAGTGTTACAAGGACTTTTAGTCGGAGTTAATACTCCAGCTTCCAATAAACCATCTATAGTAGGTTTAATCCCTGCTACAGCTTGAGGTGTCAATGGATATTGTCTTTGGTAAGGCAATGTTGCATTTGGTCTTATTTTTATTAAGGCTTGTCCTCCAGACTTAACTAATCCTACATCTGTTGAGTGTCTTGTCCATAATTTTTCTGGAATTGTTTTCAGCAGTTCCTCCTCTAATGCAGATTCCTTTTCATCTATCTGCCCTACCATCTTAACTGACATTTGTGTGTGCGATGACAACGGAGTGTTACACATCCCCCTCTGACGGTGTGTTGACAACGTCATGTTCCCATCTATTTCTGTGTGTGTTGCCCTCACTCTTTCTATTCCTGAAAAATTTATTTTTAAAACCTTTTGATCTTGTGAAATGTGTACAGAAGGATTAGGGGGTTGTCCCCACTTAGTCACTTCAGCCACTTGTTTGACCATCAATCCTAGCTCTTTGGATTGTGCTTTTTCCCCCACCAGTAAGGAGATGTGGGGTGCTGTGTTCGGTACTTGATGCCAGTGTTCTATTTGTTCAGTCAGATGTACACTGATGGCTGCTCCTGGAGCGCCTACGATTATATCTCCTAGTATCACATCAGAGACTGTGTTCTCCATCACGTCTGACCATAATTGTGCATATTCTTCATCTTGGCTTCCTTGGTCATAGTGCATGGTACAGTGCAATGGCAAGGTCGCTCTTTTACAATCTGGTCGTCGTTGTAGGATCCATTCTTCCCATAAGTTTTGTGCATGTTGAGCTCCCTTGCCTGTGCACAACAGCCAATATACTGTATCCAAGTTATTGGGTTTTTCTGCAATCTGTAAGAACTGTCCTATTGTTACATACAGTCCTTTAGCATTACATTGAATTTTTGCTTTAAGTTTGCACAACAAATCTCTTCCCAGTAAAGTAACTGGAGTAGTCGGTGAGAATAATAAAGGTGCTGCTACAGTGGTGTCTTCTAAAGTTATTATTTGTGGCTCCGTAAAATGCAATACCTGTGATTGTCCCGAGAAGCCTGTGGTTTTTATCCTATTGTTTGAGAGAGGGAGCTGGGAGCCTTCACGTCCTATACATGAATAAGTATCACCTGTGTCAATCATAAATGGAATTGGTTGTGAATTATTTATAGATACCATCACATTTGGTTCTTGTTGTGGATGCAGTGTTGAGACATACTGCATCTGCTCCCCCTCTGGCTCCTCTGGGCCTCGTCAATTCCAATTTTGGGTGATTTTGGGGTTGTTCTTGAGTCCATGTTCCAGCAGGTTGTCTTGGACCAGGAGGTCCTGCATTCCCTTGAGGTGCCGGTCCTGCTCCATATGGTCCTTGAGTTTGTGGTCCATTTTGCATTCCCCAAGTCATTTGTGGACAGTTTCTTCTAATATGTCCTGCTCCTCCGCATTGCCAGCACTGATTCGGACCCATTTGCCCTGGGGCATTCATTCTAAATTGCTGTCTTCTTGGTTGCTGTTGGAATGGTCCCCTTTGTCCCCTGCCTCCAATAGGCCTGGGGCCTGTCTTTGCCACCTCATGGGTTGATTTTGTCCTTGCTGGTTTCCAGGTTGCGCATATGTTGGAGGGGCTTGGGTCACTGTTGGTTGTTGCATTTGTGGCACTGGTTGCTGCATTTGCTGTGTTGGTCCAGTAGGGGGCAGTGTTGTCTGATTTTCAGGCACCATTACTGCTGCTTGGACTTTTGCTTTTTCTTTTTCCTTTTTCTTTGCAGCTGCAAATTCCCCTAGCTGTATTTTATGTAACTGGGTTGCAATTGACTCAGCAGCTTCCTTGGCCTCTTTTTTCTTTTTCCTGTATTGTTCCACATAATGTACAATGTGTGCTTGAAATGTGTCCCATGGTAGTGTATTCAGTCCCACGACACCTTCTAGGGCTGTCTGAACTTCTTGAGGCATGCATTTTTTCAGCATCATTCGGAACAGGCTCTTACTTGTATCTGTTTGATCCCAGGAACCTCCAGTTTCCTCTCTCCACTTGGTCTGGAAATCATTGATGAACTTGACAACGTTCTCATCTTCTTTCAATGTTACTGATTCCAGCTTTCCTGGATCCATTTTGGTTGGGTAAGCTTTTCGCAGAGCGTTCCAAACCTTGTTCCTGTGTGGTCCAAACGCTAGGCTATTTCCTACACTTTGTCCAGTTGCTGCTTGCAGACCAGCCTCATTCAGAATCTCCGTGGTTTTCACTTTCCCAATTGTCTGTGCCAGAATAGCCTTTACATCTCCTATTGCCAGGAGGTGTCCAGTGGTTTTCTCTTCTAGCTGTGTTATCCATTTCTGTGCTCCATTACATAAATCTGGTAATTGGTTAGCCAGACCTGTCATATCCATAAATGACCATGGCACATAGTGATACTGATTTCCTTTTGACACAAGTGGGTAGTGTCCAGCCGCAGTATATTCTTCTGGGTCTGACATACGTGGTTCGTCATTAAAGTGTATGGGTCCAATGTCTTCTTCATCAGGCCAGGATGAGGTGACACGCCAGCTTGAGGGTTTCTTTGAACCTGTAGATTTTCTTTTCATAGCTGGTCTCATTTCAGATACAGCCTTTCTTGCTTCCTTCAGAGAGTCATTGAGACGTCTGTCGAGGTGCTTTTCCAGTCGCTTGAACGATTCATCAAGGGAATCATCACTGTAACCATCTTCTTCTGCAATGTTGGAAATGTCATGTTGATATTAATTTCTGTACACTTGGTTTCTGCTCTTTGGGTGTAGTTGTCTGTTGTGTTTTGAAGTGCTTGCCTGTCTCTCTTCTATTCTTTTCCTTGCCTCTCTCTCAGGTTCAATGATCATGTACCCTTTTACTTTTCTCTTTACCTGATTTCTCTCCATCACTTCATTTTCTTCTGTTCCTGCTGTATCTTCGTCTGCTTCATACAGTGATGGTGTGGGAGGTTCTTTATCCATACTGTACGTTCTTTCTGGGTTGTCTCTCCTCCTCCTTTCCATCATCCCTTTTTCAGGTGTGACTTGTTTGTTTGCAAACCCCTGTACTTCAGACAAAAATTGTGCATTCCGTTCTTTCAGTCTTTCCATACCTCTTTTCTTTGTTTGTGGCTCTTCAGATTCTCTCGACGCATATGGTTCTGTCGCTCTTTCTTCACTCCATTCCCTTCCATCCTCACTGCCACTTCCGGATGTTGTTGATTCTCGTGTTTCTTCCATTTGTCTGTTCATCCACTCAGTATCACATGACGTTACTTTAATTTTTCCCAATACTTGTCCTTCAAATCCAAATGTACCTTTATCTTGTTCATGCAGCTTCTGTAGTGGGTACATTCCTCCACCCTTCTGTTGCATGTGTTCCTCAGTGTATGGTGGTGGTCTCTCTAATTCTAAGCTTATTTTCTCTTTTCTTCCCTTCTGGGTTTTCTCTTTTCTGTCACTCCCTTCCATCTTCTGATCCTTCTTTCCTGATTTTGTTTCTTGTTTTTCTTCTTCAGTTTTTCCCTCCTTCTTTTTCCCTTCATTTTCAAACCATTCTACAATTTCTAGCTTTTGTTCTAATTTAATCCTTCCCTTACTGCCCTTTTCTTTAGTGGTGTGTCTGAGCATCTCCTTTACTTCTTTACAATTTTCTTCTTTAAATGTTCCCTCTTTAGGCCATTGTAATTCTCCTGATGTCCTGTCATGCCATTTTACCATGCATTTTCTGATATACTTTTCATCTTCCTTGTGTTTAGCTATAATTATGTCTACAGGTGTTGCTGGCTTTGGCCATGCGTTTTTTCCACGGCAGAATAACTTCCCCATCACACACTTTTGTCCCGTCTTATAGTGTGATTTTTTGTGCCTCTTAACAGCTGTTTTTTCTCTATATGTTTTTTAAGCATTAATTTTGTGATGATGTCAGAATCAGAGGCGTGACTATCTTGTCAAGGGTCTGAAAAATTATTCTACCGTCTGCTCCTATAGGTATCAGCGTAAATTCACTATTATTATTTATCACCCACTCACGATACAGCACTACCGGACCGCTCTCGTGATCAATTAATCTATATCTTTTTACTTTCCGTCCTCCCGTACCTTCCTCTAAACGCAATATATCAAAAACTGGGTATTGTCGCAGCAGTGAAATGAGCGGAGTTAAACCAGGGGGTCCTCCTAGTCCTCCAAATTCTAGCGTACTATTTATTACTCTTAAACGAACCTCTCTAGGAATTAACCCTAGGAAAGAGCTCATTTCTTCATTCTAAAATATGATGTAAGTATTAGAGTGTGTGTGTTACAGTTGAGGTCTAATACGTCAGGTATTAATGAAAGCCTAAGTGTCCACTCTCCCTTGTCACACTCTATGTTTTTAAGTAGGTCTTTTCCTGGATTATTCAACAACCGTCTATTTGTTTATCTGAAATTCTAAACTCCCGTTCACACTTGGTTGTGACTCCTTCTTCACTTATCTGCTCATCCCATTTACTTACTCTGAACCCGCTTAACATTTGTTTTTATATAATATATATTTAATATTTATAACCTAGGTGCATTTATCATTTCATGCACTATATTTATTATCAATAGTGTTGTGTCGTCGACTACACTACATGTAAAGGTACCTTTTGTATCTTACTTAAGCTTATCTTTAATAACTTATATGTTGCTGCGCATGTGTACACTCGTCCAAAGAAATTATTATTTTATAATACTACTAGGCTGGTACATTCAGTACCTGTACCGCTCCCGTGTCACAGAAGACGCTGATGTCACAGTGAGGTCTGTGTCTGGTAGCGCATCACTGATTATGTCAAAGACAAGACTATGTCACAGTAAGCTCTATGTCACAAACAAGACCTATGTCACAGTAAGCTCTATGTCTAGTGGCATGTACCTCAGCCAAACAATTCCTTTAATATTAGAGATATTATCTATCACTTATATGCTATTTTCTTATATTCTTCTATTTAATTTTTTTATTAATTTATAGCAAATCAGAAAATCCAATTTTTGGTCTTCTATCTTCTTTTTTAGGCTAATTCTAATACTATATCCCTCTTAACTAGGCCTTATATTTTCTTACACACATACATAAATTCAGTACAGACTTTTCACATAAATATAACACACTCACATTTAAGAGACACACATACAAGACATATGAACAATACACAACACAAGCGCTTTTCTACTACAATTTCAAAAATTTGAGTACTCAGAACAATTTCAACAATAAAATATTTTATCACACAACCTGGGCCCAGAAAACATCAATTCCACCTGTAGGAATTTTCAAATAGCGCTCACCTACAGGAATTTTCACTCTACACCTGGCTGCACACGCGTCTCAGAACGGTGAGTCACCTATATGTTCTGTGCCTAACGGCGGACTCAGGAATTTTTCACCTACCTCGTCTGGAGCCGCAGCTCCTACTTAGTGTATTGCAGGAATTTTTCGTGGGTCCAGCCCCACTGGTTGGCAAGTTTCCTCGTCAGGGCTTGACCCAACACAGTGGCGTTACCTCACTTATCACACAACGTATAAAATAGTAATAAAGAGAATATAAAACAAAAATCACAAAACAAAATAAAACTTATGGAGATCTCTTAATACTTCGTTACTTCATCCAGTCTTTTACTTGTTAACATAAATTTTACAATCAATTTAAATATAATAATTAATTTATCAATATTGGCAACTTAAATTTTACTTTGTTCAATATACCTTAGGAGTACCTCTCTCCAGCTGGAAACACGCACACTAACAGACCATGAACTTCTAATGCAGAAATTTGATCAAACAGGTTTTCTGCTTACCTTTACTTATGCCGGCAAAAGTTGATGGTCTGTCAGCCCGCGCCGGTCCCAGGTCCCCGGAGGAGCCCTCCGTAGAGGCAATCACGTCGGCAGGGTCACCAATAAATGTGGGAGATTTTTCTCCTACACTAGTTACAGTTGCCTTAATTACAAATGTTACACAAAAACTTTAACTTTAAAAAGAACCAAAGAAAAGACTCCGGACTCCTTGTAGATCTGGATGAAGTAAGGCAGGATTTATTGCAGCAATAAAACCAAGTGAGCTAGCTTAGCAATGCCTAGGTTGTAGTCCCAAGCACCTCCAAGACCTGACTGAAGTACTGAGACATAGACACTTCTTTTATACAGTTTTCAAGGGGAGGAGCGCTCACCTAGCCCCCTCCCCTGTACATTTTTTCTTATTTCTTATCAAATTATTAACCCATTATTAACCCCAACAACTTTTTCCAAGTATTGTCACCCATTGTAATTACATTTTCTCTTATCTTGTTTGCTTACGTCATATACCTCGTCATCTGACTCCATATCTTTTCCCCATTATAGTCTATTTTTCTTTCAAATAGTTTTCCATTATCTTTACACTAAGTTTGTTTATTATTAAAAAATATAGGGGCGGCGCTTATTTTACTATATATTCTTAGTTCTTCCGGGTTACTCTACAGTTCTCGACAGACAGGCCATGGGTAAGCATCTCTCTCGTACTCATTTTAATTATTTGCCTTATTTTCCTAATTTCTTGTATTTACGTATTTTATTTTATTGTTATAGCTAAGCGCAACTGCCCAAGCACTGAATACATCCCTTTGGACGACTCGGACAGCCAGGACAGTCCAGAGCACACCTCCTTTGAGGATTACACTCCTACTGAACCTGTTGCTCAGTGAGTTTTTGCCAAAATGAGTCTGATGGATCATTGACACAATTTCTTCATAAGAACGGTCTTACTTATGCCAGGAAAGATGACTCCGGGCCTGGTCCTTCTAAGAGACCACGTCCGGAGGCACATAGCTCCCCTTTACTTTCCTTCAGGCCCGTGCGACCAGAGTCTAGTACTCCAGCCCAGTCTCTCTTAAGGCCTATTGGTCTAAGAAGTGTCAGTACTCAGACTGATTTTAAAATGTCTGTTGGTACCCAAACTGATTTTCCTGAAGCGCCTACACCACTTTTGAATCGTGGTATTTCTGTTTTTATTCCTCACACTGATCTTCCAATCAATGTGGTTCTGGGTCAGAGAAGGCTTGATATTTAATTTCTTATGCCTTTTGTTATTTGATGCTTACCCAGGCCCCCTATTTTACTGTACTTTTATATGTTGGGCCTTATACTTTATATTTTTATTTTATTCACTACGTAGATGCACATGTCATTTTATTTTGTGCCTACTCTTATTAAACTTATTATTCATTAAGCTGAGTGTGTGTCTTTTGGTTATTTGTCTGTGTCCCTTTAAATTTGACATGTCTGCACATGTATCCAGCCCCTGTTACATCAGTTAAGATCACCCCATGTCTGAGGAGATTACCTCATGTCTGGAGCCATTGGCATTACATAATGTCTAGGGCTAATATCAGCTGACATTACATCATGTCTGGGGACATCAGGTACTTTTGGATGCTCCAGGTACAAAGATTACATCATCCCTAGGGTCTGTTTGGTACACACTGTCCCCTAAGCATCTCAAATCCAAGATGGCTACCTGTCTAGAGTTCGTTTGAGTTCATGCTGCCTGTCCTTGCTACTATGACATCACACTGTCCTTAGCTCACCTCTGTCTCCTTACCTTACCTCTATGTTCTTCTATTAAGATTAATAGTTTCTATCATATTGTTGCATGCATAAGTATATTTAATTAAAATATGCTCACAATCCCTCCAGCAGATATGTCAACACCGCCTGATTATGAAGTAAACTTATTCTGTGTGAAAAGAGAGTAGTGTCATTAATTACATTTAAAATGATTATGTAAAACCCCATACATAGCAGGTAAAGAAACAACATTCTTACCCAGTTTGTGGATCGTATTTAGGTGGGTTGTTTTGTGAATTATCGAGGCTCCTTACAGCTTCCTGTAATGTTGAATTAAAAATGCTTTAATACATACATTTGTAAACAACATCATATAATTCTGACATGACAAACTGTTAAATATGCTGGACACCTACAACAATGCAAGTAACAAAAAGTAGATGTGTAGCTAAGTGCTTAGGCTAACTTGGCATGGTATAATTTACACTATATTGTCAGCTAACAAAGCTCAACTTACCACAATGCCCATGTTATGCGCACTCTTAGCTCTTCTATGCACACGGCTTGACTCTTCCTGCAGTCTTCTCTCATCACACTTGGGCTCAAATGCATCACGATGCTGGATAACATCTTTGAGAGGAGCAGTGTGTGCAGCTTGCTTCTCCTTCAAACTCTCAAGCTGAAGAGACAAAGGCACACCATGGCCAATCCCCCCACCCGGCTATGATAAGAAGGACAGCACCTCTTTCTGCTAGTCATTAGCATACAAAAGGCCTTTACACCTCACAGCCATCACCTCTCACTGCTACCTGTGAGGACTCCAAGAAAGTTTCACCGATTCCCGTATTCATCCACATACATGAGGTATCTGTTCGTTTCACAAAATTTCCTTTTGCATTCTCCCTTTCCAAGCACTTTGCCTCAGACATCTGGCAAACTTAAAGTTTAGCGGAGATTTCCCATACCATATTTGTCCGGATACAGCTCTTTTCATGCAATGACTGGAGAAGTACATGCCTGTGTTCGCTATAAATGATGGGGATTTAGGATGTACTAATTTGATATCCCATGATATCCCCTTGTTGGATGAAATCCCTGTTCGGCAGCGGTTTAGACGTATTCCCCCATCTGAGTATGAGGTGGTAAAGGCACACATCAATCAACTGTTGGACACTCAGGTAATTAGGGAAAGTCCTTATACTTCGCCCATAGTTCTAGTCAAAACGAAGGACGTTTGTGCATGTGTGTGGACTACCATCATCTAAATTTGAAGACTAGAAAAGATGCGTTTCCCTTACCCCGTATTGAGGAGACTTTGGACTCGCTTTGACTTTGGAGACTTTGGACAAGCCCAAAACTGCATTTTGCACCCCTTTTGGCCTCTTTGAGTGGAACCGGATACCATTTGGGTTGTGCAATGCACCAAGCACATTCCAGCGACTGATGGAGCGATTGGTGATCAGCAGTACCAGTCCCTTCTTTTATATCTTCATGATATTATTATCTTTTAATCTTCAGTGGACCAACATCTCGCCCAAATGAAGGTTGTTTTAAGCCGTTTACAGACTGAAGGGTTGAAAGCCAAATTGTCTAAGTGTGCCTTCTTTAAAAAGGAAGTGCATTATTTGGGCCATGTTATTTCTGCAGAGGGGGTTTCAACTGACCCAGGAAAGGTGGAGGCAGTTGCACAGTGGCCTCGTCTCACCAATGTTGTAGAGTTGCGCTGTCACGGACTAACCGGAGATGAAGCAGAAGACTAGCAGTTAGCCCTGTAGCGTGGATGGTAAACCCAAACGCGGAAGTAGCGCGAGCAGGCAGGATAACCACGCTAGTTATTCTTAGAACTCTCCCGAAGCGAGAGCAAGAGTTTACACAAATAAACCCGCGTTCTAAATACACACACCCAATCAGAAGCGATAACCCAAGAAAGTGAGTACTCACGTTTGGACGAGCGAGGCGTCGGCGATAGCATGGGCATAACTCAATGACTGAGCAATGTGAGGCGTCATCTTGTTTCCTTTTATGCTTCCTGAAACCCGACCGTATTACTTCCGGGTCCTAGTGCCGGTCGTGTTACGAGTGTGCATGACATGCGCTTGTTTTTGGTATTTGCTAGCTACTTCCGGCATTTTGTGGAGGGGTTTGCCAAGTTTGCTTCACCTCTCCATAGGTTGGTAGCTCAGCTAGCAAACCCTAAACATCCAAGACAGAAGGTTCAAGATTTTGCTGAAGCTTGGTCTGCGGAATGTCAGTGTAGTTTTGAGGAGTTGAAAAGTAAATTAACTACAGCCCTGGTGCTCGCTTGTGCCGACTTTTCACTACCATTTATCTTAAAGGTTGATGCTAGTCATGGCGGGCTAGGGGCCGTCCTGTCACAGGAACAACAAGGTAAGGTATGGCCCACTGAGCGTAATCCATCCAACTATAACTGTCAGGGGATACCACTAGAGGGCGCCAAAGTGCCCACAGACTCCATTTTGTTTGCTTTTGTTTTCTTTGTAATTTTATATGGACCTGTATTCCCCAGAATGCACCATGGTCAGGTGATGTGGCGCTCACCTGAACCGAGGTTGCTCATTAGTTTTGTTATAAATGTTCCTGAGTTGAGTTAAGTCTTGTCTTGCATCTGTTCATTACTGTTTACTGGGTTACTGTTTGGTTTGGTTTGCTGTCAAGTTCTGTGTTCTCCTAGTTCTGCGTTCTCCCAGCTCTGTGTTCTTCTAGTTCTGTGTGTTCTCCTGGCTCCGTGTTCTCCTGGCTCTGTGTTCTCCTGGCTCTGTGTTCTCCTAGCCTTTGACTGTCTCCTGGCCTTTGTCTGTCTCCTATCCTGTCTGTCTCTCAGTCTGTTTGTAACCCCTAGTCTGTGTAGTTCCATGTTTAGTTTATCCCTAGTTTAAGTTCATGTTCTGTTCCTTTTGTTCCCTGTTTTCTGTTCATTAAAAGACTTTTCACATCACCTCTGCCATGATGCCTTTCGGTCAGTCCGCAAACAGCACCCGTAACAATAACTCCATGAAATTGGAATTGTTGGGGCTCAAGTGGGCCATGACCGAGAAATTCAGGGAGTATTTGTTGGGTCATAAATGTGTTGTCTTTACTGACAACAATCCCCTCAGCTACCTGACGTCTGCAAAGTTGGGTGCCATGGAGCAGCGTTGGGCTGCCCAATTGGCATCATTCGATTTTGAGATCAGATACAGGTCAGGAAGAAGCAATCATAATGCGGATGCCCTGTCACGTCAAAACTTTCCTGGTATGGGAGAAGTGAGTGAGTTCTGTCTAGGTATGGCTGTCCCAGTAGCATTGCAGCAAGCTGCTCAAGGTGGATTGGTGACCTTAGTGAACCAGGTTACCTCTTTTCCATGTATATTACTCCACTTAATGACATGGGTGCTCAGCAGGTTGTAAATCCAGTAATAGGGGAATTGTTGGTGTTTTGGAAGCACAAAAGTCCCCTGACCCCTGAAGAGCTTAAGAAACTTTCTAGACTAGCAGTTATACAGCTTGGGCAATGGGACCACTTAAAAGAAGTAGATGGGATACTCTATTGGCGTGTGTTATGCTCAGATGGTGGGGAGGAAATCCTTCAGGTATTACTGCCAATCACCATGAGACATGAAGTCTTAACCCAGCTTCATCAAGGGCATCAGGGGGTAGAACGCACATTTCAACTGTTACACCAGCACTGTTACTGGCCGGGCATGTCTGTGGACATTGCATATACAGGTGCCAGGAGTGTGAGCGTTGCCAGTGTGCTAAAAGTGCATCCCTGCACCCCTGGTAGTTTTATGGGGCATCTGTTGGCTGCTCAGCCTAACGAAATTTTGGCTTTAGACTTCACCGTCCTAGGGTGCCGGGTCGGATTAATTTTGAGTCTTATCCAGCAGCTTTGTTCTCTGTATGGGGTTGCGAAATCATGCACTACGCCATACCATCCAGCGAGAAATTGCCAGGGCAAATGATCTGTTGCGCACTTTTCCACTCTCCAAGAAGAGCGTTTGGCCGCTTTGTTTTCCTCAGGTACTCTTTGCGTACAATACAACTCCTCATCAGGCAACTGGGGAGTCACCGTATTTTTTAATGTTTGGACAGGACCCTAGACTGCCTGTTGATTTTGCACTTGGCAGAGTCCCAGAGTCATCATTTGGCAGTGTTCATAGGTGGATTCTGGAGCAGCAGGATCGATTGCACTTTGCCTTTGAGAGTGCCCACAAAGGGTTGGGTGTGGCAGCCAATCAGCAGAAGGCCCAACATCATCTCCCACGAGCCATAGGCTTGGGTTCGGTATCCAGCATAGTGGGTGGTCCAGTTAGTACCCTGTTCTGGCCTTGGGACATTGCAGAAACTGGAGGTGGAATGTAGTGGGTTTACAGATGTGTATAATATCCAGAGATATTACTTATTGGCCCAAAAACCAGTACACACCAGCTCTCACAATTCAGCCTGCGTTTAGAAGGATGTACTGTTACCACCAGCTCGACAGTGAAAGACCTGGGTGTAATATTAGACAGTAAGTTATCCTTCATACATCAATCATATCTCCAACATCACAAAAACATCCTTTTTCCACCTTAGAAATATTGCCAAGCTTAGGAACATTTTATCTGTATCTGATGCAGAAAAGCTGGTTCATGCATTCATGACCTCCAGACTGGACTACTGTAATGCATTACTGGGTGGCTGTCCTGCATCCTCAATTAACAAGCTGCAGTTAGTCCAAAATGCAGCCGCCAGGGTTCTCACTAGATCCAGAAAATATGATCATATAACCCCAATATTATCATCCCTGCACTGTCTACCTGTTCAGTTTAGAATTAATTACAAAATAGCATTACTTAGGTACAAGGCTCTAAACGGTCTAGCTCCCACATACCTAACCAGTCTTCTGATACATTACAATCCACCACGCTCCTTAAGATCAGAAAACTCCGAACTACTGGTAGTTCCCAGAATATCAAAATCTACAAAAGGAGGTAGGGCTTTTTCATATTTAGCTCCAAAACTTTGGAATAGCCTTCCTGACAGTGTTTGAGACTCAGACACAGTTTCCCAATTTAAAAGTAGACTCAAGACGCATCTCTTTAATCTGGCATACACATAATTAATTTCTTTACCTCATACTCCAGTACATCTATCCTGAATGGCAACCACGCTAATTCTTTTCACCTGCTCTTTATTTTTCCACCCATCCCGAGGCATCTGGAGATTTTGCCAGCTTCAGTAGACAGAGGCCAATGCAAAGTGACTTTTTCCATCATCTCGGTTTTTAAAAAATAATCCATAAAAAAAAAAGTCATGAAATCAAAACAATATGCTGTATAGAAGAAATACTACAGTAATGGTAATTTCCACATCTGTATATTTTATACAACAAGCATGAAAAATTTGAATCAGAGCTATTGATATTTGCTGTACAATAGTGTAATTAGTAAAAAAAAACATTAAAGTTGAACATTAAAACAAGTACACTACACTGTAAACCCTAATGCTCAAAGTAATTAAACACATTGAGTACTGTTAACCTAAATAATTGAATGAGCAATAATTTTGAGTACGTAAGTAACAATAATTTAAGTAAAACTTCCACCAGTGTAAACTCTATACAGCACTCGTGTTGCAGTGGTTATGTGTCTCGCCTGCCATGCGGAAATCCCCTGGTTCGATTCCCATGTTGGGTAGTTTGCAATATTTTTTTTTAAATTTGTTCAACAAACTCAAAAAATGATAGTTCTGTTTACTTAAAATTGGAAACATCATTAATTAAAAAAAATGTAACTGATTACCTCAAATATTTGGCGTTTTGCCAACTTAATCGGGTTTACAGTGTAGGGTTTTGGGTCATCTTAAATGTTGTGTTCTTTAAATTTGTAGTAGATTATACCATAATAAATTAAACTAAACTACTATAAAATTAAAGCATTGTCAGGACGTGCTACTGTGTAAGCAGATGTCGGTGTCATTCAGCCCCACTTGTGTTTTTGCTGTAGTATGGGAATGAAATGCAGTACGATGTTATGATCATAATTTTCTTTAATAAATAATGACCCCCATTGCGCTGTACCACCACTGGCAAAACCTTATAAAATATAATCACAGTACTAAAATTATAGTAATACTGTACATATAGCTGTTTCTTATTTGCATCAAATTTAAGCAAAGTAAATGTATATTTGTGTCACGGCGTGCGTCTATGATGGGTGTGCGCCCAAATCAATATCGCTCCTCACTCATTCAGAAGCTCACTAGGTAGGCAGCCTAGGTGCACACTGCAGGTATGCGAAGAAGCGGGGCCGCCTAACTAGGCACAACTGGTGAGTTATCGGCGCTAACGATCCCGAACTTCTCTCCGCGCAAACACAGCGGGGAGTGTTTCTCGCGGTCTGTTGGGGGAAACTGGACTTTAAAAAGCATCTCGCTGTTTACACACAATGTAACTGATTATCTCAACTATTTGGAGTTTTGCCAACTTAATCAGGTTTACAGTGTAGCAGTCAAAAAATACTCTAAAAATGCTGTGTTGTTTTTGTAAACACATTGTTGGGTTGTTTATGCTGGGTCAAAATTCTGGGTTATTTCGTGTACTTTAAACACATGTTGGGTTGCTCATGTTGGGTCAAATGAGATGTAGTGAGTCATTTACAAATTAACACCTGGTTGGGTTATTTTGACCCAACAATTGGTTTATTCTTTATTATCTGTTTCCTCCAAACGGCAGTCTGCAAAATGTTCGAAATATAATTGGTATTGTGTTACAAGTTGTCACGGCGTGTGTCTGTGATGGGCGTTAGCCCAAATCAATATATCAATATCGCTCCTCACTCACTAGCTAGGCGGCATCTCCTTCTGCTGGTGCGCGAAGGAGCAGGGCCACGGAATTAAACACGGCTGGTGAGCTATCGCAGCTAATGATCCCGGACTTCTCCCCACACTATAAAATAAAGCGGGGAGTGTAACTCGGGGTATGTTGCACTGTAAACCCGATTAAGTTGGCAAAACTCAAAATATTTGAGGTAATCAGTTACATCATAATTTTTAAGTTTGTTGAATTTGTTCAGCTAACTTGGAAAATGTTAGTTCTACAAACTCTACACAATTTTCTTGGGTATTTATTTTTAAATAAAATATAAAAATTGAATACAAAATGAAAATAAACAAAATAGACCATTTGTATTTTCATTTGATGTGTATAGTGATTAAAAACAGTACAAGGCATGTTATGGTGAGGAAAACCATGAATGCATGAATTCGTTTAAGTACAATGTTACACTTGATTTTATTGATTTATCCGCTACTACATGCAGCTCTAAAGGAGCTGCGGCTCATTAATCCTTGAGAGAATGAAATAAGGTCTGACGCGTCGGTTTATAGTTATATAGCGCCACTCAGTGGTCAAAGCCAGCAACTGCATACCGTGAGGTGCGACGGCAAAACTAGAAAACTGGTCTTCACACATCTGTATAATATCAATATCAATGTACTTAGTTACCTTTCACTTCAGGTTACAACACTAAATTCCATTGCAGAACAATTCCAACAACTCTTCCAAAACTTAACCAGACATTTTTCTCCATTTTAAAAATAATAAAGGGTAGTACATGTGTAAAAAACAAATGTCACAACACCTTAAACAGCCCCATTAACTAGATCAGGTGCGTATCTGATATGCCACCAGGTCATTTGAATGAAAACGGGCAGATCAAAATTCATGTGACTTTTTGCACATTTGTAGATTGCTAATGTCACCAGTCTGAGGATTTGATGAGACATCTGGGAAGCTTCTTTCTTCAACGACGACCTCAACAAATACAGCTGACTCCATGCCATCCTCCAGGGCAAAGTGCAATGAATAATTTTGATAAATTATTATCTATTGCTTGAAATGAATGAGTGATCATACAACTGTGATGTGTAAAAGTCATTAAAAATTATGAATGTGAACTGTTGTGACGTAAATCTGATCTGACGAGAAAATCTGAATAAAGCAGTGTTCCTTGTAATGTGAACATGGCCATAGATTTGCTGATTTGTTTATACTTAACTCTTGAAAATGCTTTTAAAAGAGAGCATAGTAAACTACAGTGGAACCTCGGATCGCGAGTAACTTGGTTTACGAGTGTTCCGCAAGACAGGGAAAGATTTTTAATAAATTTTGACTTGAAAAACGAGCATGTCTTGCTTTACGAGTGCTGAGTTTTTTGACACCGACACACACACACCGACACACACACACACACACACACACACACACACACACACACACACACACACACACACACACTCTCGCCTTTACACCCCCCCTACCCGGCTTCACACTGACACACACTCTGCTCTACACAGAAACTCCGCTCTGTCGCAATTCTTTTCAAAGGTACGGTGCTGGTTCATTTGTTTGTTTGTTTTTTACTTTACAGCAGTGATTCCGTTAGTCTGCGCTCACAACTTCCGTTGTGTGTGTGTGTTTGTTGTGAAACTTAAAAAGTGAAGAGGGGGGAGGGAGGAGGAGTTTTACTTTGTAAGACGAGGTGAATGAAGGGGCTAATTCCACACACACACACACACACACACATACACACACACACACACACACACACACACACACACACACACGCACATCCCTTTACATGCTTCTTCTGGGCAACATAATTCATAAACATGGTATTAGTTTTCATTGTTATGCTGATGACACACAATTATATGTCTCAGCAAAACCAGATGAGAAGGACATAAGACATTGGGTGTTAATTAATTTTCTTCTGCTTAATCCTGATAAGACAGAGGTTCTGGTCATAGGACCACAAGTAGCTAGAAATAAGCTTTCCGTTCACACTGTAACTTTAGATGGCCTTTCTGGTCCATCAAGTGCAACAGTAAAAGACCTTGGTGTGATTATAAATTACAGCCTTTCGTTTGAAGCACATATAAACAATATTACCAGGATAGCTTTCTTTCACCTTAGAAATATTGCCAAGATAAGAAACATATTGCCACTAAATGATGCAGAAAAACTAGTTCATGCCTTTATCACCTCTAGGTTCGACTATTGTAACGCCTTACTGTCTGGCTGTTCAACTAGGTGTATAAACAAGCTTCAGTTGGTGCAGAATGCAGCAGCGAGAGTCCTCACTAAAACCAGAAGATACGAGCACATCACCCCTATCTTATCTACACTGCATTGGCTCTCTGTGAAATTTCGCATCGATTTTAAGATACTACTTTTGACATTTAAAGCACTAAATGGTCTTGCGCCACAGTATTTGAGTGAACTGTTAGTGTCTTACGATCCGCCACGCCTACTTCGATCAAAGGATGCAGGCTGCCTGTCAGTACCACGTATTATTAAAACTACAGCAGGGGACAGAGCTTTTTCTTACAAAGCCCCAAAGTTATGGAATAGTCTTCCTGTTAATGTTCGGGACTCAGACACAGTCTCAGTGTTTAAGTCTAGGCTAAAAACTTATTTATTTAGCCAAGCATTTTTTGTAAATAGATTAACCTTAGGTAAAGGAGCAGATCTGGGGGACTCATGGACGTAGAGTATTCTGGTGAACTGGTATGTTTAGATGCTGTCCTCCACACTCTCATTGTTCACTCAGGTTTGTTGACGGTGAGGTGATTGGTTGCTTTACATCTCAGGGAGCCCTCATGTTTGTGTTTCCTTCTGGCTCTCCCTTTTAGTTATGCTGTTATAGTTAGTCCTGCCGGAGTCCCTGCTTGCACTTTGCACTAATATACATTCACCTTATACATGTTGACTGTGACCATACCTAACTGCCATCTCTCCTTATTTTCTGTTCTCTCCTTTTCTGCTCTCTCTCCCTCTCTCCTTTCCCTCTCTCTGTCTCTCTGTCGAGCTATACATGTTCGCTCCTGAGTTGCCAGTGATCCAGACCCCTCTGCCCTCTGCAGCCGTTCTAACCCGTCCTGGAGTCCTGCTTCTAGTTGGAGATCTCGTCGCATGGATGCCCCGTGTGGTCTGCCTGGATTCGTATGGTAGCTGGGGATGGTTTCCATTAAGACTATACTATCATCGATTGATGCTCTGGGGACCTGTGACTTCAGTTGTTCGATAGCTCAGGACTGGAATCTCCTACAGTCTACCTGAGCCTCCAGGAACAAACTGGACTCCTTTTAATTTTAATTTTAGCACATCTCCTGTTACACTGAACTTCCAGTACACATTATTATGCTGATCAACCCCTGCTATCCGTTTCACCCAGATGAAGATGGGTTCCCTGTTGAGTCTGGTTCCTCTCAAGGTTTCTTCCTATTACCATCTCAGGGAGTTTTTCCTTGCCACCGTCGCCCTCGGTTTGCTCATCAGGGACAATCTTATCATTTTGATTCAAACACATTGCATACAAACTTACTTCTTTTTATTGTGTAAAGCTGCTTTGCGACAATGTCAATTGTTAAAAGCTCTATATAAATAAAATTTACTTGACTTGACACAAAAATACATGGTGCCTGCGCACACAAACGGAAACACTTATCTGTTGGGATTTATTTTAACTCTTTTTAAAGGTAAAGTGCAGGTTAATTTGTTTTATTTTTACTTTATATATTGTATTAATTATTTTTCTGTATTTGTTTGGGCTGTGGAATGAATCATTTGAGTTTTCATTATTTATTATGGGGAGATTTGATTTGGTTTACGAGTGTTTTGGAATACAAGCCCGGAACAAATTATGCTCGTAATCCAAGGTTCCACTGTACTAACAACTGTATCAAATCTTTAGACAACCTGAGTAGGAATGAATAATGATGAGGAATAACAATTGCTTCTTTTGATATTAAAGCAAATTATGGACTCCCTGGAATTTTTGACATACAAACTCAACTGAGTAATGTCTCTGGCTGAGATGACATATTGTATGGACTTGAATATTGCATATTGCACATGACAATCTGGTAAAAAAAAATCTTCCTCTCAAGAACAAATTTCTTTGTCTTTGGGATCAAAAACATCTTTTGTTTTTATGTCTTTACATGAAGTAATTTAGCAAATCCTGGATGGCTTCCTTGTCATTTTGTTTGCAGTCTTTGTGAGATATAACATAATGGATCTACATGTTCTACCAAGTGCTGTCATAATTAGGCATTTAGAAGAAACATTTAGAAATGCATTTTAAATCCATCCCGAGCTACAATAATATTTGCTGTGTCTCACACTTCTGTGTTAATTTGAGCATCTTTTCTAATCAGCCTGTTTTTAAACACCATTGTGTAACTGACTATGTACACAGCAATGTGGCTAACAAAGAAGTGCCACAGCTTCAGGGTCAGTGTTTGATATTTTTACTGTCTATCCAGAGTTTTGCATTCTCTTGCACATTCTCCATGTCTACAAGGGTTTACTCTAGTTTCTCCTGCAACCTCCCATCCTAGGTGTGAGCATGTGTGTACTGTACAGGGTGTCTTGCAATTCCCCATCTGAAAATACTGCTGCTTCACACCCTGTGCAAGTTACAAGAGTGTTTGCTACTCCCTGCTCCACAATAGACACCTCTTCTACTCTTTGTTCTCTTTCATTTTCCTCATTCATCAACTCATCAAAGTAGTCCTTCCATCTTCCCATCACCCTCCTGGCACCTGTCAGTACATTTTCATCTCTATCTTAAATCACAACATGATGTTATTTATTTTCCTCTGCTCCCTGTAGCCTCACCATTCCACTTAGGTGCCTTTCATTCACACATGTATTCTGTCTTGCTACAGCTGACCCTCATTCCTCTGCTTTCCAGTGCATACCTCCACCTCTCTAGATTTTCCTCCACATGTTCCCTGCTCTCGCTACAAAGCACAATGTCATCTGCAAACATCATTGTCCATGGAGACTACTGTCTAACCTCATCTGTCATCCTGTCCATCACCATAGCAAACAAGAAGGGGCTCAGATCCGATCCTTGATGCAGACCGACCTCCACCTTGAACTCTTCTGTCACACCTACAGCACATCTCTCTACTGTCTTACAGCTCTCATACATGTCCTGCACCACTCTAAAATATGTCTCTGCCACTCCACAGCTCCTCTCTCAGCACCCTGTCATATGCTTTCTCTAAATCTACAAAGACACAATACCACTCCTTATTACCTTCTCTGTACATTTCCATCAGCACTCTGCCTCTGTTGTATTCTTTCTAGGCATGAAAACATATTGCTGCTCACAAATGCTCACCTCTGCCCTGAACCTAACTTCCAGTACTTTTTCCCAAAGCTTCACTGTATGGCTCATCGGCTTCATTCCTCTGTAGTTTCCATAGCTCTGCACATCCCCCTTGTTCTTAAACATCAGCACTAATTCACTTCTCCGCCATTCCTCTGGGATCCTCTCACACTCCAAAATCTTGTTAAACAGACTAGTCAGAAACTCTACTGCAATCTCTTTTAAGCACTTCCATACCTCCACAAATATGTCATCAGGACCAACTGCCTTTCCACTCTTCATCCTCCTCACCTCACTCTTACTGATTTTTGCTACTTCCTCCTCCACGATAGTCACCTCTTCTACTCTTTGTTCTCTTTCATTTTCCTCATTCATCAACTCATCAAAGTACTCCTTCCATCTTCCCATCACCCTCCTGGCACCTGTCAGTACATTTCCATCCCTATCTTAAATCACGACATGATGCACATTATTTCCATTTCTATCTCTTTGCCTCGCCAACCATGGAATCGTGGAATCATGGAAGAAGTTGCTGGTACTCACACAACAGAAGCAGAATTCCTAACAGCAGTGCCAGAACTCCACCTGCTCCCAGTAAAGGGGGGTGCTTCTTTTTCTCAGGGGTTGGCACACTTGTGCCTCGGTGCATTTGCACACTGTGACCTGAAGCTTTTGACCCTGGCAGGACTTTCCTTGCTGGTCTAGCACCTCCAGCTCCACTGTGTAGTACCCCGGCCGTAGGTCCTCCTGACTGCGTAAAATGACTGTTGTTTCTGGAAAAGGAATTCAGAGATATACACATGTGGACAAAATTGTTGGTACCCTGCGATCAATGAAAAAAAAACTCACAATGGTCACAGAAATAACTTTAATCTGACAAAAGTAATAATAAATAAGAATTATATGAATGTTAACCAATGACAAAAATTATGGTACCCCTAACTTAATAGTTTGTTGCACAACCTTTTGAGGCAATCACTGCAATCAAACGATTCCTGTAACTGTCAATGAGACTTCTGCGCCTCTCTGCAGGTATTTTGGCCCACTCCTCATGAGCAAGCTGCCTTTTCCAGACAGCATGTTTCAGCTCCTTCCAAAGATGCTCAATAGGATTGAGGTCAGGGCTCATAGAAGGCCACTTTAGAATAGTCCAATGTTTTCCTCTTAGCCATTCTTGGGTGTTTTTAGCTGTGTTTTGGGTCATTGTCCTGTTGCAAGACCCATGACCTGCGACTGAGACCCAGCTTTCTGACACTGGCCAGCACATTTCTCTCTAGAATCCCTTGATAGTCTTGAGATTTCATTGTACCCTGCACAGATTCAAGACACCCTGTTCCAGATACAGAAAAGCAGCCCCAGAACATAACAGAGCCTCCTCCATGTTTCACAGTAGGGACAGTGTTCTTTTCTTGATATGCTTCATTTTTCCATCTGTGAACATAGAGCTGACGTGCCTTGGCAAAAAGTTCCATTTTTGTCTCATCTGTCCATAGGACATTCTCCCAGAAGCTTTGTGGCTTGTCAACATGTAGTTTGGCATATTCCAGTCTGGCTTTTTTCTGATTTGTTTTCAACAATGGTGTCCTCCTTGGTCGTCTCCCATGTAGTCCACATTGGCTCAAACAACGACGAATGGTGCGATCTGACACTGATGTTCCTTGAGCATGAAGTTGACCTTGGATCTCTTTATAAGTCTTTCTGGGCTCTTTTGTTACCATTGGGATTATCCCAATTGGCATTGAATTTTCCCCCTGCGTCCACGTCCAGAGAGGTTGGCTACAGTCCCATGGATGTTAAATTTCTGAATAATATGTGCAACTGTAGTCACAGGAACATCTAGCTGCTTGGAGATGGTCTTATAGCCTTTACCTTTAACATGCTTGTCTATAATTTTCTTTCAAATCTCTTCAGATAACTCTTTCCTTCGCTTCCTCTGGTCCATGTTGAGTGTGGTACATGCCATGTGACCAAACAACACAGTGACTACCTGGAGCCCTATATTTAGGCCCACTGACTGATTACAAGACTGTACACTCCTGTGATGCTAATTAGTGGACACACCTTGAATTAAAATGTCCCTTTGGTCACATTATTTTCAGTATTTTCTAGGGGTACCATCATTTTTGTCCAGGCCTGTTCCATGAGTTTATTTTTTTAAATAATTCTGTTGAAGCATGGTTGAAAAGCAATGTCTGACTTTCATTTGTTAACATTCATATAATTTTTTAAAATTATTACTTTTGTCAGATTAAAGTTATTTATGTGACCATTGTGAGTTTTTCTTTCATTGACCGAAGGGTACCAACACTTTTGTCCACGTGAGTACAAAGGAGAAACCAAGGATGAAGTTTTACATTTAGCATTACATAAAAGAGTTACAGCATTTATACTAATCTGAATTAAAATAGTTATTAACCCAACCATTGAGGCATTCAACACTCCAGGTCTCTTTTGTGCCCTTGGTAACCACTCTGAATTCAAAAGGTATTTATCTCCATCTGTGGCTGTGATGTACGCTACACTGTTGCCATAACAAAGCGTTTCCACTGAGTGTGTCAGAATTGGACAGTGATCGTTACAATCCTGGACCTGAATTGCATGAGTTCCTGTTGCAGTTTTGGGTGAAAGTTCTATAGAAATATTCAAGACTTTCTTTTATTACAGCTGACAACAGTTTTTTAAGTTATTAAATTGGACTGTGCTTATACTTGCACAGTATTTACTGAGGTTTTCAACCATTTACAAAAGATTTCAAAGACAGAAATGCGGCACTTATATAAAGTAAAACATCTGAATGATGCAAATGTTTCTGACCGAGGTGGGTCAGAGCGGACTGCAGTTGTTCCTGTGAAAAGTCAGGCAATGGATTGCCTGATCCTTGAAAGTTACTGATAACTTGTGAAAATTTGCAAAACTCTGCACAATCAAGTCACACTTTGACTTGAACTCGTTTTTCAATTTGGTTTTGCTGCATTCATGCAAACCAGGATGAGGCCAGATATAAACACAAATGTAAGACCATCTTTGGCTGACTTACCATTGGTGATACATAAGATTTTGTTGTAGTATGTTCCAACAATCAGAAACCTGGACTCTCAATCTGGATATTTATTGAGTCTGATCGCGCCTGTTTTCTCATTAATGCTCAACCAGTCGTCAACATCCTCTCCTTTCACATACCTACAACAATTGAATAATACTAGCATTGTTAGCTGTAATTTTAATCAAAGATACAGTATATATCCATACAATCCATACAACAACAATATAAAATACAACAAGAGACCGTGTCATAATTTAAGACATTTAAAAACAAATGATGACTCAAAAGGACATTTAAATGGAGATTTGAGTGCAGGATCTTAAGAATTTATGTTGTGGCCATAATCAGTCTCTGGCTGAAAAAGCTTATCCAGAGATCTAACATTGCCCATGATGAGAGATGGGAGATATGGCTTGTACTTTCTCATTCTCTCCTTCCGCTCCTTTCGTCTCTTCTCATCTTTGCATCCTCTCCGCCGATTTCTACCTCTCAGTGTCCTCCTCCGAATGTCATCAGGGATGTTTAGAGACTATAACACAACTGAGTCTCCAATGAGGGCCGGACTTAATGGGATCAGCTGTTCCCTAGTGTAAACAAAGGAACCGGAGAGCAACCATACCAAGCTGCTGCATGCTCACGCAAACACACTTCACAGTTTGGGAACATACAGGAAAACCAAGTGTTTATTTCGTTTAAGCAGTTGGTGAGCAGTGTTGCGGAAGTTACTCAAAAAAGTAATCTACTTCAAATTACTAATTACTACTTTAAAACTGTAATTTGATGACATTACAGATTATTACATGTAAAAAGTAATAAGATTACTAATTACGTGACTTTAAAAAACATCTTTCATGGCAGATTGTCATCAACCTGGCCTTAACCTGTTGTCGCTCCTCGCTCACTCTATAAGCTCCCTACGTATGTTATTTAGAATTTATTCTAAATAAAATTACCCATTTTCCTCGCTTTGGGTCTGTGTCTGTGGTGCCACCCGTGCACAAAGAGTGAACCACCCGTGCACAAAGAGTGAAGGATGTTACAACTACAAAGCTCTCTGACCATTTGATAAAAGCACATGTTTGTTAACTGATGCTGCCATGCAAATCATGATTTTTAAATGCATTTTTATTAATTTTTAAATGCTACATTTGTAATGCTAGTAACGTAATGTTATTGACATTGGTAACTGTAATCAAATTACATGCATTACAGGTACATGCATTTAAAATAGAATAGGTTACATTGCTGTGTTATCAGGAAGAGTAATTAGATTACAGTAGCGTGATATATTTTGAATCAAATTGGACATAGTTTATTGTCACCTCAAACCAACCTCATAGCGGACACTGTGACATGTGTATAACTTATCCATAGGATATGGTGGCCATGTGAACAATTAAAGGGTGACTGTTATAGGAAAATTGGTTATAGGGATTTCATTATTTTTCTATACCAGCACAAGGTTTTAGTTTTCATATTGTAATTACCTAATCGGAAATTTCACATTGTCACATTTACACTACAGTACACATCTACTGAATCACCACTATTCACAAATATACTGACCATGTTCCTGCAAAGAAAGGAAGTCTTCACATAGTTCTAATGAAGAACATGAACGAATAAGCTAAATTTTAACATAATGCTTATGGTAGCAACAGTTAGATAAAAAAAGAGCTATATAGTTATGAATGATCATTTATTTTTCTCACCTGACATTAGTGGTGGTTAACAGCGTATCACTGTCCGTGGCAGTGTAGGTGGTGATAACCTTCTTCAGGTCAATGGTGGTGCGGTCTTCGGAGATGGAGACGACTTTGACAGCAGGGTTGAAGTGAAGGGCTTCAGGCACATTCATTACTTTGATCCTGATGGGGTATGTTATAGGCTGTTCAATCACCACTGACTTGTGATAAGGACTCTTGTTGTTGACCACCACTATCAGCTTGACCTCATTGAACTCTTCAAAATCCAGTTTCTTTAAAAGACAAAACAATAACAAGGAAATCAATTAATAAAATACAGAATATCAATCATAGACACTGCCATCTATCAGGCCACCTCAAGGAGAGCCATGAATCTGTCAAGTTCCAGCAAATCGTGCCAAGCTCACGATGTTATCTCTCTCAGTTATACAAAGCAGCTGGAAGCTTGACCTGGTCAAAATCCCCAACCTTAAATTGTAGGAATGATAGGAAGAAGACAGTTTGATTACATCAGTAAACAAAGAAACAGTTTCATATCTCAAACTCAGATGGTATAAATCTGCAAGTAACCCCCTTGCACAAGAAAGAAGCAGTTACACACCACCACTCAAATGATGTAAATCAGCAAGCAACACATTAGAATAAGGTATAAGACAGTTTTACAAACCCCTGGCAGTTTCTGACCCCTAGAATATGTTTCCTGCTTCACATCTGGGCCCAAGAACAGAAAACATACATGCCTCAGGGACCCTTATGAGCACAAGCTGCGAAGAAGTGGTCGAGCTTGCTGGTTACCTTCAGACGTGAAGAGGCTGTTCGGACCTCTTCACATAACATGTTAAACAGTATGTCAGTAGGGCAAATATGAATTTATATGTATGTGCTCACATAGGATGTTTAATGTCTTCATGTTCTGTTTAACCTGTTTATTCTATACTTAGAAAAGGTAATCAACAGGTATAATTCCTTTCTATAGATAAAGGTATAAATAAGTATGCAAGATGTGGGATGTTTGGTATCAAATGAAAGCTCTGTGTATTCAAAGGGCGTTGATGTGTATGAAAAGTTAGTCATATGTACCAGAATCATGTTAATACACTTTATATAAATTACTAAAACTCAACTGAGAGGGCCTCCCACATGACAGACCACTTACGCATGAAAAGGAGGAATCATGAGGGCTTGGCTATGCCCACAACCACCTCTGACTGGGACAAATGGCTGTGAGATGGAGCCGCGCTATGAGGTTAAAAACCCAAGGTCCGAACAGCCTATTCACGCCTGAAGGTAACCAGCAAGCTTGACCACTCCCTTGAAGCTTGTGCTTCCGTCCTTTTGGGCGATTGATGTCTTGAGGGTGCTACGCTGATCTGGTCTTTAAGATTTCTCAACAAGACTTCGTGCCAGGAGTCCTGCAACAAAAGACGCGTGTGTGTCCGTCAAGCTTCTGTTTCTCAAATAGAGAACAGTGTGATTGAATGCACACAACCAACGTCTCCTGTCTCTACTTTCTCCTGTCTAAAACAGGTTAGTAGCATGTTTAAGTTGATGTAATTCCAGTTAAGTTTTTGAAAGATACAAATGGAGTTGTGCAGTTTAAAGTTGTAACATCTGTACCACCGCAGCACAGGGAAATAAGATCTAGCTCACCAGATTACTGAGTTGATGCTTTGTCCCCACCTAGTGTGTCTATGTGTGTACTACCTGCACTTAATCACTAAATGATGAGCACCTGTGATTCCCTTGTGTGTCTGTCTATATATTCCAGTCGAACCCGTGGAGCGACGTCTGTTCACTGACGTGCAATGTTTGTAAAGGTTCCGTCTACATGTTCTGTAATACATGGTGTCTCCTTTTGTTTTCCCCCAGGACTGAGCAGTGTCTGCAGGTGGGGTTCGTTTGAGTTGGAGGTGTCGTCGCCTGGCACCCAGTAAGAGCGACTGACTGCACCTTTATGTTTTGTTTTGTTTCTTTTTTGTTGGCCCACCTGCAGACCCAGCCTGGGGAGAATCTAGATCCCAGTTTCGCCTGGGTAAAACGGTAGAGACTTAAGAAAAGAAAAAGAAAGAAGAAAGAAACATTGAGTTAATGGATTCTGCGTGTGCGTCCACTTCCTTGAATATAGACATGACAGATGAACAGACCCTACAGGACGCAGCAGGAACCCCCCTTCCTGAGGAAGACGCCCCCATACTGGAGTACATTAAGGGCCAACAACTGGAGATAGACAGCCTTGCGAGAGCTGTGAATGACCTCCACAGCCAAAAACGACATCTACCCGCGAAAGCGGCAACAAAGCGAGCTGATTAAAGCCGTCGCGCCAGCCTCAGCACCCCCCTGCCGGAACTGCGGGAAGCAACACCAGGAGAACCTATGGACGTCAGCGCATCCCGCCTGACGGCTCAGGAGAGACAGCGCCGTATATCTACTGGACTGTGCCTGTACTGCGGGGGAGATGGACACAAATTGAACACTTGCCCGTTATTTAAAGTAACACACACCACTCCACCTCGCACCCACCATTCATTTTGTTTGTGTGTCTTCCCCCTTATAGATTCCGGGTCGGCTGGAAACTTCATTTCTTCCTCCCTTGTTTCCTCGCTGCGAGCTCCAATGTTGACGCTACCATACCCTATTGCGATAAAGGCTCTAGATCAGGGGTGTCCAAATCCAGTCCTGGAGGGCCAGTGACCAGCACAGTTTGTAATTCACCAACACCTAAACACACCCACTGAACCTAGTAATTAACAGATTAGTTAAATCAGTTGTGTTTGAGAAGAAGAAGCACCAAACTGTGTTGGACACTGGCCCTCCAGGACTGGATTTGGACACCCCTGCTCTAGATGGTCATAACCTTAAACAATTGCCAGTTAAACAAATATCTGCGGCACTTCGGTTAACTTTTCCCGGTCATACGGAGGAATTAAAATTCTTTGTGCTACCTCGGTCTGATCATTCCGTCATGCTGGGTCTGCCCTGGCTCAGCTCTCATAATCCCAATGTTAATTGGGCACATTCTCACATCGTATCCTGGGCCCCTAGATGTGCAAAAACGTGTATACCGCCGACATTGGCAGTCCAAACCACCTCGATTGAAAGCCCGCTAGCCCAAGTATCTACAAAGGTGCCATCAGAGTATGAACGGTTTCAAGATGTGTTTAGTGTTAGGGCAGCAGCACGACTTCCCCCTCATCGGCCGTGGGACTGCGATCGAGATCGAGATCAAGATTTTGCCGAGGAAAACACCGCTGAGCTCGCGTATTTATCCATTGTCTGTGGAAGAAACCCGGGCTATGGAGGAGTACATGAGTGAAGCTCTCCGGCAGGGTCTCATCAGTAGGTCCACGTCACCCGCCTTGGCAGGTTTTTGATAAGAAAAAAGGGGGGCTTACGCCCCTGTATTGATTATAGAGGTCTCAATGCAGTAACAATAAAATACAAGCACCCTCTGCCGCTGGTACCGGCCGCTATCGACCAACTCCGAGGAGCCTCCATCTTCACCAAACTCGACCTCCGCCGCGCATATAATCTTGTTCGTGTGCGAAAAGGCGATGAGTGGAAGACTGCGTTTAGCACGACATCAAGTCATTACCAATATAATGTGATGGTGTATGGTCTGGTAAACGCACCTGTGGTGTTTCAGGGTTTCATTAATGATGTATTTAGAGATATGTTAAACCGGTATGTTATAGTTTACTTGGATGATATCTTAGTATACTCCCGGTCATATTCTGAGCATGTCAATCATGTAGCCGCCGTCCTTCAGCACTTACGCAAACACGGGCTCTATGCGAAGGCGGAGAAATGCGATTTCCACAGGAAGGAGGTTGCATTCCTCGACTATCGCATAGGGCCACAGGAGGTCGAAATGGAGATGACTATGGTCGCGGCGGTGCAACAATGGCCGGAACCCAAGTCAGTGAAGGCGCTACAAAGTTTTCTGGGGTTTACGAATTTTTATAGACGGTTTATACGAGGCTTCAGTATGTTGGCAGCGCTGCTCACAACACTCTTAAAAGGGAAACCGAAATGCCTTTGTGAGTTCCCACCGGAAGCATGCAAGGCGTTTCAACATCTCAAATCGGCATCCACTACTGCACCAATTCTAAAATTACCAGACCCGACGAAGCCCTTTTTGGTCGAGGTAGATGCATCAGAGGTAGGGATTGGAGCGGTGCTGTCACAACGTCAAGGCAACCCCGAAAAACTCCACCCCTGCGCTTTCTTCTCACGTAAACTAACACCTGCCGAGCGCAACTATAATATCGGCAATCGCAAGCTGCTAGCAGTTGAAGCGGCGTTAGAGGAGTGGCGGCACTGGTTGGAGGGAGCTAAACATCCCTTTGTAGTACTCACCAACCATCATAATCTTGAGTACATCCAGCAAGAAAAAAGATTAAACCCTCGCCAAGCCCGCTGGGCGCTGTTCTTCACACGCTTCCGCTTTAATATAACCTATCATCCCAGGTCAAAAAACAAGAAAGCAGATGTGTTGTCAAGGTATTATCCAACGTCCAAAGGTGAGTTGGAACCTGAAACTATATTGCCCTCGTCTCTCGTACTGGCACCGATCATATGGGACCTCGACTCGCAGATAGCGCGAATAACACGGTCCCATCCCGTGCCGCGAAATTGCCCTCCGAGGCAAACCTATGTGCCGGAGCCACTGCGAGAGCGAGTAATTATACACGCACACACCAGTGTGCCCGCCGGACATCCCGGCGTGATTCGCACGCATAGGCTGCTGGACTCAAAGTACTGGTGGCCAAACATGCGGAAGATGGTAAGGACAGTTGTTTTATCTTGTGCAGTGTGCGCAGCGACTAAAAGTCCTCGCCACCTACCCGGTGGAAAATTAATGCCCTTAGCAACACCAAACAGACCGTGGCCCCACCATTCAGTGAACTTTGTCAAAGATCTGCCAAGTTCAAAAAAAGCGCTTTAAAAGGTTTGCCGATAGACGACGAAGGGAAAGTCCTCCGCTCCAGGTAGGCGATAGAGTGTGGCTCTCGACAAGGAATCTTCACCTTCACCTTCCTTGCAGAAAACTCACTCCAAGATATATAGGTCCCTTCCCCATTCTATCTCAAATAAACCCGGTTTCCTATAAATTACAGCTTCCATCCCACTTACGTATTCGCCCTGTTTTCCACATTTCTCTTCTCAGACCAGTGATCCGGGGGCCGCTGGATGAGGGCGCCACTGAACCAGCACTCCCCGGTGCTGTGGAGATTGAGGGCGCACCTGCGTTCAGAGTCAAAGAACTTCTAGACTCCCGGAGGAGAGTGGGTTCCCTCCAATATCTGGTGGATTGGGAAGGGTATGGCCCGGTGGAACGGAGCTGGGTCCCAGCCCGAGACATCCTACATAAAGATCTGATTACAGATTTCCATCAAAAACGGCCGGATCGCCCAGCACCGCGACGACCGGGTCGCCCCCCCTGCCGGCAGTCCCATCAGGTCAGTGGGCCCCGACTCCCTCCGGTAACGCGGAGAGAGCACTCACACCTTCTCCGGGAAGCCGGTCCTGGGGGGGGATGAGCACCTGTGATTCCCTTGTGTGTCTGTCTATATATGAAAGTCGAACCCGTGGAGCGACGTCTGTTCACTGATGTGCAATGTTCGTAAAGGTTCCATCTACATGTTCTGTAATACGTGGTGTCTCCTTTTGTTTTCCCCCAGGACTGAGCAGTGTCTGCAGGTGGGGTTCGTTTGAGTTGGAGGTGTCGTCGCCTGGCACCTAGTAAGAGCGACTGACTGCACCTTTATGTTTTGTTTTGTTTCTTTTTTGTTGGCCCACCTGCAGACCCGGCCTGGGGAGAATCTAGATCCCAGTTTCGCCTGGGTAAAACGGTAGAGACTTAAGAAAGAAACATTGAGTTAATGGATTCTGCGTCTGAATATAGACATGACAAAAGTAAAAAGTTAGTTGCCTTGGGAAGGGAAGTTTTGCTAGCTCTCGTGGTTCAACATGAGGTAATGGTTGCTTTATTTTTTCGGTAGTTATTTCTGATTGCATGGCTTCTGGACATTTGTAAAATTCTATTCAATATTCAAAAGGGATATTCCTGTTTCGTTAAGTCGCTGTGAGCATATTTTAATTAAATATACTTGTGCATGCAACAATATGATAGAAACTATTAATCTTAGTAAAAGAACACAGAGGTAAGGTAAGGAGACAGAGGTGAGCTAAGGACAGTGTGATGTCACAGTAGCAAGTACATGCAGCATGAACTCAAATGAACTCTAGACAGGTAGCCATCTTGGATGTGAGATGCTTAGTGGACAGTGTGTACCAAACAGACCCTAGAGATGATGTAATCTTTGTACCTTGAGCATCCAAAAGTACCTGATGTCCCTAGACATGATGTAATGTCAGCTGATATCATGTAGCCCTAGACATTATGTAATGCCAATAGCCCCAGACATGAGGTAATCTCCTCAGACATGGGGTGATCTTAACTGTGATGTAACAGGGGCTGGATACATGTGCAGACATGTCAAATTTAAAGGGACACAGACAAATAACCAAAAGACACAAACACTGAGCTTAATGAAAAATAATTTTAATAAGAGTAGGCACAAAATAAAATGGCATGTGCACCTACATAGTGAATAAAATAAAAATACAAAGTATAAGGCCCAACATTCAAAAGTACAGTAAAATAGGGGGCCTGGGTAAGGCATAAGAAATTAAATATTAAGCCTTCTCTGACCCAGAACCACATTGATGGGAAGATCAGTGTGAGGAATAAAAACAGAAATACCACAATTCAAAAGTGGTGTAGGCGCTTCAGGAAAGTCAGTTTGGGGACCAACAGTTACTTTAAAATCAGTCTGAGTACTGACACTTCTTAGACCAACAGGCCTTAAGAGAGACTGTGCTGGAGTACTAGACTCTGGTCGCACAGGCCTGAAAGAAAATAAAGGAGAGCTATGTGCCTCCGGACATGGTCTCTTAGAAGGACCGGGCCCCGGAGTCATCCTTCCTGACATAAGGGAGACGGTTCTTATGAAGAAATTGTGTCAATGACCCATCAGACTCATTTTGGCAAAAACTCACTGAGGCTCGGTCAGATAATGGATAATGGAAAATTATTTGAAAGAAAAATAGACTATAATGGGGAAAAGATATGGAGTCAGTTGACGAGGTATATGACGTAAGCAAACAAGATAAGAGAAAATGTAATTACAATGGGTGACAATATGGGAAAAAGTTGGATTATAATGGGTTATTAATTTGATAAGAAATAAGAAAAAAATGTACAGAGGAGGGGGCTAGGTGAGCGCTCCTCCCCTTGCAAACTGTATAAAAGAAGTGCCCATGTCACAGTAGACTTCAGTCAGATTTTGGACATGCATGGGCATTGCCGAGCTGGCTCACTTGGTTTTAATTGCTGCAATAAATCCTGCCTTACTTCATCCAGATCTACAAGGAGTCCGGAGTCTTCTCTTTGGTTCTTTTTAAAGTTAAAGTTTTTGTGTAACATTTGTAATTAAGGCAACTGTAACTAGTGTAGGAGAAAAATCTCCCACATTTATTGGTGACCCTGTCGACGTGATTGCCTTTACGGAGGGCTCCTCCGGGGACCTGGGACCAGCGCCGACTGACAGACCATCAACTTTTGCCGGCATAAGAAAAGGTAAACAGAAAACCTGTTTGATCAAATTTCTGCATTAGAAGTTCATGGTCTGTTAGTGTGCGTGTTTCCAGTTGGAGAGAGGTCCTCCTAAGGTATATTGAACAAAGTAAAATTTAAGTTGCCAATATTGATAAATTAATTACTATATTTAAATTGATTGTAAAATTTATGTTAACAAGTAAAAGACTGGATGAAGTAACGAAGTATTAAGAGATCTCCATAAGTTTTATTTTGTTTTGTGATTTTTGTTTTATATTCTCTTTATTACTATTTTATACATTGTGTGATAAGTGAGGTAATGCCACTGTGTTGGGTCAAGGCCTGTCGAGGAAACTTGCCAACCAGTGGGGCTGGACCCACGAAAAATTCCTGCAATACACTAATAGGAGCTGCGGCTCCAGACGTGGTAGGTGGAAAATTCCTGAGTCCACCGTTAGGCACAGAACATATAGGTGATTCACCGTTCTGAGACGCGTGTGCAGCCAGGTGTAGTGTGAAAATTCCTGTAGGTGAGCGCTATTTGAAAATTCCTACAGGTGGAATTGTTTTCTTGGCCCAGGTTGTGTGATAAAATATTTTATATTTGAAATTGTTTTGAGTACTCAAGTTTTTGAAATTGTAGTAGAAAGCGCTTGTGTCTTGTATTGTTCATATGTCTTGTATGTGTGTCTTTTAAATGTGAGCATGTGTTGTATTTATGTGAAAAGTCTGTATTGAATTTATGTATGTGTGTAAGAAAATATAAGGCCTAGTTAAGAGGGGTATAGTATTAGAAATAGTCTAAAAAGAAGATAGAAGACCAAAAATTGGATTTTCTGATTTGCTATAAATTAATAATAAATAGAAGAATATAAGAAAATAGCATATAAGTGATAGATAATATCTCTAATATTAAAGGAATTGTGTGGCTGAGGTACATGCCACTAGACATAGAGCTTACTGTGACATAGATCTTGTATGTGACATAGTAAGTGATGCGCTGCCAGACATAGAACTCAATGTGACATCAGCTTCTTCTGTGACACGGGAGCAGTACAGGTACTGAATGTACCAGCCTAGTAGTATTATAAAATAATTATTTATTTGGATTAATGTACACATGCGCAGCAACATATAAGTTATTAAAGATAAGCTGAAGTAAGATACAAAAGGTACCTTTACGTGTAGTGTAGTTGACGACACAACACTAATGATAGTAAATATAGTGCATAAAATAATAAATGCACCTAGGTTATAAATATTAAATATATATTAGATAAAAACAAATGTTAAGCGGATTTAGAGTAATTAACTGGGACGAGCACATAAGTGAAGAAGAAGTCACAACCAAGTGCGAACGGGAGTTTAGAATTTCAGAGTCGGATCAGAGTGAAACAAATAGATGGTTGTTGAATAATCCAGGAAAAGGCCTACTTAAAAACACAGAGTGTGACAAGGGAGAGTGGACGCTTAGGCTTTCATTAATACTTGATGTATTAGACCTCAACTGTAACACACACACACTAATACTTACATCATATTTTAGAATGAAGAAATGAGCTCTTTCCTAGGGTTAATTCCTAGAGAGGTTCGTTTAAGAGTAATAAATAGTACGCTAGAATTTGGAGGACTAGGAGGACCCCCTGGTTTAACTCCGCTCATTTCACTGCTGCGACAATACCTAGTTTTTGATATATTGCGTTTAGAAGAAGGTACGGGAGGACGGAAAGTAAAAAGGTATAGACTAATTGATCACGAGAGTGGTCCGGTAGTGCTGTATCGTGAGTGGGTGATAAATAATAATAGTGAATTTACGCTGATACCTATAGGCCCAGACGGTAGAATAATTTTTCAGACCCTTGACAAAATAGTCACGCCTCTGATTTTGATATCATCACAAAATTAATGCTTAAAAAACATATAAAGAAAAAACAGCTGTGAAAGACCGGCAGTGGTCATAAAACGCACACTAAGAGAATTATAAGAAATAAGCGAGAAAAGAGGCACAAAAAATCGAACTATAAAACAGGACAAGAGTGTGTGATAGGGAAGTTATTCTGCCGTGGAAAAAACGCATAGCCAAAGCCAGCGACACCTGTAGACATAATTATAGCTAAACACAAGGAAGATGAAAAGTATATCAGAAAATGCATGGTAAAATGGCATGACAGGACATCAGGAGAATTACAATGGCCTAAAGAAGGAACCTTTAAAGAAGAAAATTATAAAGAAGTAAAGGAGATGCTCAGACACACCACTAAAGAAAAGGGCAGTAAGGGAAGGATTAAATTAGAACAAAAGCTAGAAATTGTAGGATGGTTTGAAAATGAAGGAAAAAAGAAGGAGGGAGAAACGAAAGAAGAAAAACAAGAAACAAAGTCAGGAAAGAAGGATCAGAAGTTAGAAGGGAGTGAAGACAGGAAAGAGAAAACCCAGAAGGGAAGTAAAGAGAAAATAAGTTTAGAATTAAAGAGACCACCACCATACACTGAGGAACACATGCAACAGGAGGGTGGAGGAATGTACCCACTACAGAAGCTACATGAACAAGATAAAGGTACATTTGGATTTGAAGGACAAGTATTGGGAAAAATTAAAGTAACGTCATGTGACACTGAGTGGATGAACACACAAATGGAAGAAACACCAGAATCAACAACTTCCGGAAGTGGCAGTGAGGATGGAAGGGAATGGAGTGAAGAAAGAGCGACAGAACCATATGCACTGAGAGAATCTGAAGAGCCACAAACAAGGAGAAGAGGTATGGAAAGACTGAAGTACAGGGGTTTGCAAACAAGAAACATGTCACACCTGAAAAAAGGATGATGGAAAGGAGGAGAAGAGAGAACCCAGAAAGAACATACAGTATAAATTTACATGATAAAGAACCACTTACATAATCCCTGTATAAAACTGACGAAGATACAGCAGGAACAGAAGAAAATGAAGCGATGGAGGGAAATCAGGTAAAGAGAAAAGTAAAAGGGTACATGATCATTGAATCTGAGAGAAAAGCAAGGAAAAGAATAGAAGAGAGACAGGCAAGCACTTCAAAGCAAAATAGCCAACAACACCCAAAGAGCAGGAAACAAGTGTACAGAAATGAATATCAACATGACATTTCCAACATTGCAGAAGAAGATGGTTATAGTGATGATTCCCTCGATTAATCGTTCAAGCGACTGGAAAAGCACCTCGACAAATGTCTCAATGACTCTCTGAAGGAAGCAAGAAAGGCTGTATCTGAAATGAGACCATCTATGAAAAGAAAATCTACACGTTCAAAGAAACCCTCAAGCTGGCGTGTCACCTCATCCTGGCCTAATGAAGAAGACATTGGACCTATACACTTTAATGATGAACCACATATGTCAGACCCAGAAGAATATACTGCGGCTGGACACTACCCACTTGAGTCAAAAGGAAATCAGTATCATTATGTGCCATGGTCATTTATGGATATGACAGGTCTGGCTAACCAATTACCAGATTTATGCAATGGAGCACAGAAATGGATAACACAGCTAGAAGAGAAAACCACTGGACACCTCCTGGCAATAGGAGATGTAAAGGCTATTCTGGCACAGACAATTGGGAAAGTGAAAACCACGGAGATTCTCAACCAGGCTGGTCTGCAAGCAGCAACTGGACAAAATGCAGGAAACAGTCTAGCGTTTGGAGCATTCAGGAACAAGGTTTGGAACGCTCTGCGAAAAGCTTACCCAACCAAAATGGATCCAGGAAAGCTGGAATCAGTAACACTGAAAGAAGATGAGAACATTGTCAAGTTCATCAATGATTTCCAGACCAAGTGGAGAGAAGAAACTGGAGGCTCCTGGAATCAAACAGACACAAGTAAGAGCCTGTTCCGAATTATGCTGAAAAAATGCATGCCTCAAGAAGTCCAGACAGCACTAGAAGGCGTGGTGGGACTGAATACACTACCATGGAACACATTTCAAGCACACATTGTACATTATGTGGAACAATACAGGAAAAAGAAAAAAGAGGCCAAGGAAGCTGCTGAGTAAATTGCAACCCAGTTACACAAAATACAGCTAGGGGAATTTGCAGCTGCAAAGAAAAAGGAAAAAGAAAAAGGAAAAGTTCAAGCAACAGTAATGGTGCCTGAAAATCAGACAACACTGCCCCCTACTGGACCAGCACAGCAAATTCAGCAACCAGTGCCACAAATGCAACAACCAACAGTGACCCAAGCCCCTCCAACATATACGCAACCTGGAAACCAGCAAGGACAAAATAAACCCATGAGGTGGCAAAGACAGGGCTCCGGGCCTATTGGAGGCAGGGGACAAAGGGGACCATTCCAACAGCCACAAAGAAGACAGCAATTTAAAATGAATGCCCCAGGGCAAATGTGCCAGAATCAGTGCTGGCAATGCAAAGGAGTAGGACATATTAGAAGAAACTGTCCACAAATGACTTGGGGAATGCAAAATGAACCACAACCTCAAGGACCATATGGAGCAGGACCGGCACCTCAAGGACAACCCCGAAATCAGTGGGCAGGTCCCTGGATGGGACACACCCAAAATTGGAATTGACGAGGCCCAGAGGAGCCAGAGGGGGAGCAGATGCAGTACGTCTCAACACTGCATCCACAACAAGAACCAAATGTGATGGTGTCTATAAATAATTCACAACCAATTCCATTTATGATTGACACAGGTGCTACTTATTCATGTATAGGACGTGAAGGCTCCCAGCTCCCTCTTTCAAGCAATACGATAAAAAAACCACAGGCTTCTCGGGACAATCACAGGTATTGCATTTTACGGAGCCACAAATAATAACTTTAGAAGACACCACTGTAGCAGCACCTTTATTATTCTCACCGACTACTCCAGTTAATTTACTGGGAAGAGATTTGTTGTGTAAACTTAAAGCAAAAATTCAATGTAATGCTAAAGGACTGTATGTAACAATAGGACAGTTCTTACAGATTACAGAAAAACCCAATAACCTGGATACAGTATATTGGCTGTTGTGCATAGGCATGGGAGCTCAACATGCACAGAACTTATGGGAAGAATGGATCCTACAACGACGACCAGATTGTAAAAGAGCGACCTTGCCATTGCACTGTACCATGCACTATGACCAAGGAAGCCAAGATGAAGAATATGCACAATTAGGGTCAGACGTGATGGAGAACACAGTCTCTGATGTGATACTAGGAGATATAATCGTAGGCGCTCCAGGAGCAGCCATCAGTGTACATCTGACTGAACAAATAGAACACTGGCATCAAATACTAAACACAGCACCCCACATTTCCTTACTGGTGCGGGAAAAAGCACAATCCAAAGAGCTAGGATTGATGGTTAAACAAGTGGCTGAAGTGACTAAGTGGGAACAAACCCCTAATCCTTCTGTACACATTTCACAAGATCAAAAGGTTTTAAAAATAAACTTTTCAGGAATAGAAAGAGTGAGGGCAACACACACAGAAATAGATGGGAACATGACATTGTCAACACACCCCCAGAGGGGGATGTGTAACTCTCCATTGTCATCGCATACACAAATGTCAGTTAAGATGGTAGGGCAGATAGATGAAAAGGAATCTGCATTAGAGGAGGAACTGCTGAAAACAATTCCAGAAAAATTATGGACAAGACATTCAACAGATGTAGGATTAGTTAAGTATGGAGGACAAGCCTTAATAAAAATAAGACCAAATGCAACATTGCTTTACCAAAGACAATATCCATTGACACCTCAAGCTGTAGCAGGGATTAAACCTACTATAGATGGCTTATTGGAAGCTGGAGTATTAACTCCTACTAAGAGTCCTTGTAACACTCCTATATTACTTGTCAGGAAGCCCAACTCAGATAAATGGAGACTTGTGCATGATTTACGTGCCATACATCAAATTGTAGAAGCAGAATTGCCTATAGTGTCTGATCCACACACATTGTTGTCCAACATACCAGAAGATACACAGTGGTACACTGTCATGGACTTATGTTCAGCATTCTTTAGCATTCCACTACATCCAGCATCATAATACTTGTTTGCCTTTACATATGAAGGACGACAGCTGACTTACAATCGTTTACCACAGGGTTACTGTGAAAGTCCCTCAATATTTAACCGAGTATTAACTCAAGATCTAGCCTCGTTAAATATTGAAAGTACTATGATTCAGTACTGCGATGACCTACTGATTTGTAGCCCAACAAAAGAGCAATGTGAAACAGATTCGTTAAGAGTCTTGACAGCTCTAGCTGAGAATGGACATAAAGTTAGCAGAGAAAAGTTGCAATTCTGTAAACAGAAGGTAGAATATCTAGGCAGAGTGTTGGAAGGAACATCTAGGCATATATCTCCTGAACACATAGAAGCAATAATGAAAGCTCCTAAACCACGAACTGTTAAGGAGATGCTATCTTTTCTAGGCATGGTAGGATTTAGTAGGGACTGGATTTGTGACTTTGCATTAAAAACAGCATGTACAATATACACTGACTCAGCATATGCATATGGAATATGCCATTTGTATGACCCCATATGGGCACAAAGAGGTTACAAAAGAGCAGACGGAACACCAGTAGTACATGGAGAAGTAATTTCAGACTTGCTAGGTGCAATCAAACTACCATCCAGATTAGCTATAGTAAAATGCGCAGCACATAAGAAAGATGGTACATTTGTTAGTGACGGAAATGAAGCAGCAGATGAAGCAGCTAAGAAAGCAGTAGTACATCAGGCAAACATGATGCAGAGTCCGCAGCATAAACAGACAATGAACCAAGTTCACCAGCATCAAGTGTTAACCCTGATGAAGGGCCAAGTTCAAGCTCGAGCTCAAGCTCAAGTTCAAGCTCGAGCTCAAGCTCAAGTTCAAACACAAGTTTAGGCTCAACTTCAAGCTCAAGTTCAAGCTCAAGCTCAAGTCCAGAATCTGAAAAAAGATTAGTACTTATACCAGACGATTACGTACCCCCAGCACCAGACTTATCCTCACTAGCAGACATGCAGGCAGCAGCATCAGGTGAAGAGATTCGAAAATGGTTAGCAAGAGGAGCAACAAAAGATAATGATACCAACGTGTGGCGAAGTGCAGATGGGCGTTTTTGTAGCTCCACAAAGTTTTCTCTTGATAAAGCAAGCTCATGGTAACGACCACGTAGCAAGAGGAGAAGTAATAAGAAGAATCCAAAAGACATGGTGGTCACCTTATCTAGGTCCTATGGTCCATCGAACACTGTCACAGTTTTGTGACATATGTGCTAGATATAACCTTAGAAAACACTTCACATCACCAATAGGACATATTCCTGAGCCAGGTGGGCCGTTTAGGCATATACTGTTTGACTATGTGGACATGGGAAAACCCAGAATACAAGGAAAATGATACATCCTAGTGATTGTGGATACATTTACCAGATGGGTAGAATTGTAGCAACAGCTAAGGAAGATGCAATGGCAGTAGCAAAGTTCCTGTGTAGGGAAGTGATACCAAGATTTGGAATCCCAGACACAATCAGTTCAGACAATGGTTTGCAATGGTTTCCTTCAGGTTTGCAATCAGGTTCCCAGGAGAGTGACACAAGGCCCAGGCAACAAGCACCAGATCCTTATGGGTACACTGAAGGGTTACCGTGGGTAGAAGAACAAGAAGGAGAACAAGTGTACTGGCCGGAGTGGCCTCAAGAAGATATACAAGATTGGGAAGCAGAGCTTGAAGAAGAAGAAGCAGAAGCAGAACAACGAGGACCGTCTCTTAGAACAAGAGCCCCCAAGTTAGACAGCGAGAGCACAGACATGCTAGAATTGAAACAGCGCGTAGACAGTCAGAAGAAGATCCCGCACCTAGAGTTGTAGAATACTTGGATAGTGATTACATCAGTTAGAAGTTAACGTTGGCTCAGATAGTGATTAAATTATTTAAACCAACTACAGTTGAAAGAACATACCCAACGAAAAAACCCCTAAGAAATATATTGTGTAGGTTATTTGGCCATAGTCTCACGTGTCACCGTTGTGATCCAAATGGAGAAACCACCCTCTTATTGCCTCCTGAAACGAAGGAGATCTATGGGTATAGGAATCCTCTTCATGATTGGTCTAATTAACAGTGGTGTTACTAAGAACGAGAGAAACAAACCGAAATGGACTGTCGAAGTAGCTGGATTGGACAGTGGAGAAAGAACAGGATTTTGGGAAGGAACATACCAAATAGAGGTAGATAATACACAACCCTCAGAAGAAAGAGTGCGCATTTACATAGAAATGAGAGTAAAGGCTTACTGGCGCAAAGCACAGATGACAGCATTAGATGGACTAATAGAGGCTGTACCAAGATCCAACGGTTGGTGCAAATCCAAGAATTCAGTAGAGGGCGAAATAAGGGGAGTATGTTTCTCAATACCAGGTTGGGAAGGATGTCATGCAAAAGTAACAGACAAACCCAGAATATCAGATGCTGAATCAGCAAAGTATGTAACAATAATTCCACAGATAACAAAGAAATCCCCTAAAAACCAAGCAGAATCTGACCCGACATGGAAAAATGACATGTTTTTCCAATGGTTGAAATTTACAGCTGAGTCCGTAACCACGCGAGACTGCATTGTGTGTCATGATAGAAGTAATAGACCCCCACGTGTGGTGATAACACATGGAACAAGAGAATGTATAGACAATCCAACATACAGTGAACAACTGTGCCCTATTAGCTGTCTTTTACATTCAGCTGCTATACATTATGGCCCTGAATGGATGCAAAACTTAAGCAAATGTTCATATCAACCTGTAGGAACATTAAATGCTGTACAAAGAGAAATAACACCTACACAGCAACACTATCCTTTATGCATCTACTCAAATGGAAGCATTGAAATAGGAGATCTATCACCAAGTTGGAATGAAACACAGCCAGCAGCAGAATGCACCAGATATGCGACAATAAAACAGACAGTCTGACATGCAGTGAGATAGTAAAAGTACAACAACCAGATTTAAGCACTGGTACAATACCGCTAGACAAACCTTACCAAATAACTGGGGTGGGTGTTGTGCTCCAGTACTATTAGAAGGAGATTTGATTGTAATAGGACTATATGACAAGAAACACAGATGGAATAAACGTGAAGACAAGTTTGTGAAAACGATTGGAGAGGAAATATCGGCATGGAAAGATTTTGATAGAGATGGAGGACTATCAGTTACCTGGGATGGTATTCCAGTTGGCGTACCAACTGAGTATGAGGCTATAAACAGGGTAGCAGGAGCATTCACGACAATCTTCTTGCCATGGGTTCAAATTTTAAAAAATGCAAGGTGGATCAACCTAGTTTATTACAATCAACAAAGATTTTGGAATCACACTTTAGGAGTCTTGGGACTAGTTCAAAAACAATTGGATAAAAATACATTAATGACTACACAGAATAGATTCGTCCTTGACAAGATGCTGGCACCTCAACGAGGAGTATGTGCCCTAATTGGAGAAGAATGTTGTACATACATTCCAAGACACACAGGCCCAGATGGTAACATAATTAAACTTATAAGAGCCATGAGGGACATGAGAGATGAAAATGTTAAAATCATTCAAGACGTACAGAGGAATAATGCATGGACTTCCTGGTTTGATTGGCTGAATCCTTCAAATTGGTATGGACTACTTGTGAAAATAGGGACAATTATATTGATAGTACTGGGAACTCTGCTCATTCTGTCATGTTGCGTTATCCCCCTGGCGAGAGCAAGAATTCAAAGAATGGTGGGACAATATACAATGACTGTGGAATATCACGAACGAACACCACCAGATGAAGACTGGGAGGCAGACTCTGTTTACGTGGAAATGAAGTGAACACAAAAGATTAGCGCTGCTACGTGATGGCCAAAATGACTGTATATTTATTAATCACATGTATACTGAGATTGTTTAGCATAGTATGTTAATCAAACACACTTACTGTTTTGAAGAAAGTGAGAAAAAGTAGTATTAGCAGAAGAAATGTGTTTTGTGTGTTTTCGTTGTATTTTTGTCCTGTCTCTGTTATACACGTATGTATGCAGGATGGAACCGGTACCCGTCCCACGATGGATAGTTTCCTGTACAGTTTGCCGTGATGCATGGAGGGAGGTTCTGGACCAGACCCCAACGAGAAGATGGGCAGACCTGAGACACAATCTGGTTGACTGGTTCCCACACCGTCCGATGGAGACAAAGAAGTTCATCGCGCTGGCCAACGTCTTGACAAGAGACTTCAAATGGATCAAGTCAATGAGACAGGAAACGTTCGACCTGGACATAAGCAGAGGACTTCGTCTGGTAACAACTTCATATCAGCTTGGAAGACATCTGAAGCTAGGCCTCTATAGAGGTATTGGGATCGAAGAGAATTGGGTTGGATATGATATCTGTGGGGTAATTGAATTTGACGATGTATACATGGCAGCAGATAAGACCATAACTAAAGTGATGTTGGGAGATGACATTTTATGGACAGATACACCAACCACTTTGCAACGTGCGCTGGAAGCTCTTCCGATCGCTGCTGAAGTCTGGCTAGACTTCTTACGTCAGGAGACGGGCAGGTTAAACCGAATTCCGTTATCACAGCTGATGAGCTGTAAGGACCTGCACGTAATCGAATTTACTGAAGAGGATCGCAAGGCATGGACTGAAGAAGGGACTGAAAGTCTTGACACGCTCTCCTTGATTTACAGGGACCCTAACGGAGTGCTTAAATGGCTTTAATAGTTTCAAATGTCCTTGTCATATATGTATTGTACAGAAGTCGGGTCCTGGTGGTGAATGCACTGTTGAGCACAAAAAAGCTGGAAGGTGGGAATTTTTCCTTCTAAATTGGCTATACGGAAGGTTTTTTCGCCCACCTCTGGACTCTTCGTATTTAACCAATTGCATGCTTATTATACTCTCATATACTCGTTTATGCTAAGTTTACTCATCTTTTGCTTATATCTCTTAGACTGATGTTTGGTGAGGGAGTAATATGTGAGTTTTAATATTCAGTTCATTGATTTAGGAAGTTTCCTTTGAGTTAATGGTTTAAATTTGATTTAGTAATTTTTGCATGCATAGTTTAAGGTTAAGTAAGGTTTCTTTTCGTAATAAGGTTCAATATGTAGGGTTTATTTCCTTTTTTTTTTGTTTATTTCTTTCTCTGTAGTAACATGTAAGGCTTATAAGTTAAGTATTAATTTGGTATAATGTGTAAGCATTATTTTCTATTTCCTTTGCTTTATTTTTCTTTATGTGACTTAAAAGTCACAGAGGGGGAAATATGTGAGCATATTTTAATTAAATATACTTTTGCATGCAACAATATGATAGAAACTATTAATCTTAGTAAAAGAACATAGAGGTAAGGTAAGGAGACAGAGGTGAGCTAAGGACAGTGTGATGTCACAGTAGCAAAGACATGCAGCATGAACTCAAATGAACTCTAGACAGGTAGCCATCTTGGATGTGAGATGCTTAGTGGACAGTGTATACCAAACAGACCCTAGAGATGATGTAATCTTTGTACCCTGAGCATCCAAAAGTACCTGATGTCCCTAGACATTATGTAATGCCAATAGCCCCAGACATGAGGTAATCTCCTCAGACATGGGGTGATCTTAACTGTGATGTAACAGGGGCTGGATACATGTGCAGACATGTCAAATTTAAAGGGACACAGACAAATAACCAAAAGACACACACTCAGCTTAATGAATAATAAGTTGGCACAAAATAAAATGGCATGTGCACGTAAATAGTGAATAAAATAAAAATACAAAGCATAAGGCCCAACATATAAAAGTACAGTAAAATAGGGGACCTGGGTAAGCATCAAATAACAAAAGGCGTAAGAAATTAAATATCAAGCCTTCTCTGACCCAGAACCACATTGATGGGAAGATCAGTGTGAGGAATAAAAACAGAAATACCACGATTCAAAAGTGGTGTAGGCGCTTCAGGAAAGTCAGTTTGGGTACCAACAGACACTTTAAAATCAGTCTGAGTACTGACACTTCTTAGACCAACAGGCCTTAAGAGAGACTGGGCTGGAGTACTAGACTCTGGTCGCACAGGCCTGAAAGAAGGTAAAGGAGAGCTATGTGCCTCCGGACGTGGTCTCTTAGAAGGACCGGGCCCGGAGTCATCCTTCCTGATATAAGTAAGACTGTTCTTATAAAGAAATTGTGTCAATGACCCATCAGACTCATTTTGGCAAAAACTCACTGAGGCTCAGTCATCAACAGGTTCAGTAGGAGTGTAATCCTCAAAGGAGTTGTGCTCTGGACTGTCCTGGCTGGCTATTCATCCAAAGGGATGTATTCAGGACTTGGGCAGTTGCGCTTAGCTATAACAATAAAATAAAATACATAAATACAACAAATTAGGAAAATAAGACAAATAATTAAAATGAGTGTGAGAGAGATGCTTACCCATGGCCTGTCTGTCGAGAACTGTAGAGTAACCCGGAAGAACTAAGAATATATAGTAAAATAAGCGCCGCCCCTATATTTTTTAATAATAAACAAACTTAGTGTAAAGATAATGGAAAATTATTTGAAAGAAAAATAGACTATAATGGGGAAAAAATATGGAGTCAGATGACGAGGTATATGACGTAAGCAAACAAGATAAGAGAAAATGTAATTACAATGGGTGACAATATGGGGAAAAGTTGGATTATAATGGGTTAATAATTTGATAAGAAATAAGAAAAAAAATGTACAGAGGAGGGGGCTAGGTGAGCGCTCCTCCCCTTGCAAACTGTATAAAAGAAGTGCCCATGTCACAGTAGACTTCAGTCAGATTTTGGACATGCATGGGACTACATCCTAGGCATTGCCGAGCTGGCTCACTTGGTTTTATTGCTGCAATAAATCCTGCCTTACTTCATCCAGATCTACAAGGAGTTCGGAGTCTTTTCTTTGGTTCTTTTTTAAAGTTAACAGCCTCCCAGTTCTCAGTATAAATCTGATCCTTGTCCACAGCCTTAATCTTTATCGCTTCCACATTCATGATATTCTCCTCCACACTACCCTCATACTGCAAGACATGATGAAGGACATTATGACAGGAAACATGCATATACCCATCTGTAAGACCTTTAATCTCTGTTTGGTAGTCTGATTGAAAAAGAATTGGTGAAAGTTGCAACCAAGTCCCATGGAGTGGTACGGGACTTAAATCTTAATCACTTAAGCACTTTCTATACACTGACGGCAGTGTGTGGATTTCACTACATACAGTATGATTAAACTTTCATTAAACTTTTTAAACAGTATGATTAGATCAAGCCTTATAAAACGTTTCCTTTACTTAGTTAACACAAACTGGTTGAGAGTCACATGTAAAAGCAGAAGATAAATATAAAAAAGGGAAATTTATTTATTACGTATTGATCTTCTTTAGACAACATACAGTACTGTAGTAGCAGAGATTAACACATATTACATACAGAACATTTGTGTAAAAGTTTGAATAATAGCTATGCAACACTTGTGCCTGTAAGTATATTCAGAGCACATATGCACATGATACATAAACAACTGGTATTAGACACTATAAATAACGAGTACATGGGAAAAAAAAAACAACACTCACTGATTCCTTCTCTAATACAGGGACGTTGTCATTAACATCACGTATGTTGATCGTCACAGTCCCTGTTCCCGTATTTGGAATGTTTTCAGAATCAGAATAGCCTCCATCCAGGTCTGTAGCCGTGATTATCAGTTTGTATGTGGCTTGTGTCTTAAGTAGGTCAAGACCATGACTCTGATCTTATCTGTTCTTTTATTCTACCTAAATCCGGTCATATGAGGATCTAATGTGTCAGAAAATTCAGGAGAAATCAATCTGTAAATTTAATTGTGGCCCACGCATGAGCACTTTGTCCTGTTATAATGTAAAATGCAGTGACGTGTTCAAACTATGTTAAAAACAAGTGAAAAGTGAAACTAAACTGTTCTGCTGAACCTGATTAGACATGTACTTAATTTTATAAATAAAATCTTCTATTTCATTTTTTATACAGTATAATTCAGAAGTATCCAGATCACTGTTAAAAAGTAAGTCATCATGAAGTGTAAATAGGTACTACGTAATAAGTAATAAGCGTAATACAACATCATGAAATCTATTTATAACTTAATAAAATATAAAAACAATATTTATACAATATTCAGGTCTATATTATTACAACATTAATGTTGTCTTTAGCAATCAGCTTGGTGTCTAAACTAAAATGATGGTATTATAGTGGACCTGATTTTAAACTTCTGGCTGCCCATGTACTTAACTATTTCTTACATTAAGTCAACTAAATGTAAATAAACTATAAACAAATAGTAAATTACTGTTTGACCAGCTCCAGTCAAACAGTAATTTGCGGGACATAACTGTTTCACATGATTAAAAACAAAACAAGGAAATAGATACATGTGTATATACAGTAAACTTGAGGATATGGCCTTGTTACAGGCAGTTGATGTTTGGTAACATGTAAACAATTTTTTTTTTTAATTAAAATCCACAATTGGTAAAATTAAATCAAATTGTTGCTTTTTAAAAATATTTGAATCATTCTTTGAAAATCCAAAGTTGAATCTAAAGTCAAAACATTTGAAACCAAGTCAATATTATTTCCAAGCACAAAAAAACATTATTGCATTTTTTTAAGCTAAAAAAGCCACCAACGTAATTTTCGTATGCCTTTCTTTAAACAGTTATGGTTTTGCCATGTAATGAATATCCATACAAGAGCAGATAATAAATTCAATATGAATACTCACTTTGGCAATATATTTTTCATTGGTATAAACCATATTCTCCATCAGCCTCTTTGGAGGGATGACCCAGGTCCTATTATGTATTTGCATCTCTTCTTCACCACCTTGAACCCAGATTACCTGTTCATTCATAAATGCATGAATCGTATTTTATCAGTCATGGTCATAAACAGTTGTAATACTTAAGATTTTAAAGAAAGAGATAAGTGCTGTAGTCATTAAAGAACCTAAAAAGGAGTCCTGGGATTTCTTTAAAATTAAAGTTAAATGTAAAGTTGACAATTCCGTGACTAACTACCAACTATTAATTATAATTTATCATGGTTATTACATTTGGAATGATTTACAGTTTTCAACCAAAAACCATGCAAAGCAGAAAATACTAAACAAACAAAGAATAAATAAATAATGTAACAAATGTGCACACAGTTTGTATTTTGTAAAAATGAAAAAAATAAATAAATAGCTGACCTACCAAACAAATATGCAAACAAAGTTTTATATAAGAAATATAAAAACATAAAATAGAATATACAAAACATCAGAAAGAGGGAGTATACATTTTATCACTCATGGGTGAAAGGGAATTCCAGCCAATAGTTTACCCAAAAGAATACTTCCTACATATTTTACATTATAATGACAATGATGAAAGCCAGGAGAAAGAGACATAAAATCTTTAAAATCCTTCAAGCAAAATACTTACAGTAGTACAAATCATAGCTATGAAATAGAATGTCAGAAGTGTCGCCATTAAAACAGGAATCCACAGACGTAACAGGATGTGTGAGTGTGAGTGTTGGTGTTGTTATGAAAGCTGCAGTTGAAGGTCTCTGCTTTGCATAGTGTGTGTGGGTGGTGCCTAAATGTTACACCATCAAGCAATTAGACATTGTAAGGGAGGGAGGCACATTTTCTTGTTTGCTTTACTACTTGTGGCCCAATTTACTTCAGTTCACACCACCAGAGGTGGAAAGCAACGAATTACATTTACTCGCGTTACTGTAATTGAATAGTGTTTTTTTGTGTACTTCTACGTTTTAAAGTAATTTTTAAAGTCTGTAATTTTACTTTTATTTAAGTATTTTTGTTTAAAGTATTGTACTTCACTACATTTTAAATCATATTCGCTACTGAGTAAAAAAAAAAAAAGAAGAAAAATAAAAAATAATAAATATATTAGGCGCACAGTGGTGTAGTGGTTAACACTGTCACTCTGCATCTCCAGGGTCCGAGTTCGGTTCCTGGCCAGGCTTGATTCCTGTCTCCATGTTCCAAAATCTTTTAAATTAGCAGTTATTAAACCACTCATTAAGAAATCTGACGTCGACTCCTGTCAGCTGTCCAATTACAAGCCGATATCAAACCATCTCTTTATCTCGAAAATTCTGGAAAGGATAATAGCGTAGTAGCTACAGTATGTTCATATCTACATAGGAATAGCACCCACAAACTGTATCAGGCAGGATTTAAGCCAGAGACAGCACTTATTAAAGTAGTAAATTACCTCCTATTGGCCTCTAATCAGGGTTGCGTCACTGTGCTTGTGTTACTCGACCTTAGTGCAGCTTTTTATGCTCTAGATTAAATAATCTAGATCCTAGATTCTAAATATTCTAGATAATGTTCGGTTCTGAATGCACAGTTCCTCCAACCCAAGAGGCGATCTCATGTGTACACCATGAATTGGTGTGAATTTCCAACTCCCAGACTACTGACAAACTACAAGCCATAAACCGCAGTTCCCAGAACAAACTTTCATTCTCATGTTTACAGTTAACCAGCTACTGGTGACACACACCTAGATTTAATCACCAATTCCCAGACAACATTACATATGCACACATCAAACACCAATCAGACCTGAAGTTAAGTGTTTACAGTGTGTTCTTTATATGGCAAGCCTTAAAACAAACTGTATTTTAATATCCTAAGTGTTCTGGATTTGCTATTGTGCGTTTGTTATTCTCTTTTTCCTTGTGTTTTCTTTGCTAATCAGCGGACTTGCATGTTTTTGCCCACTATTCAACGCCACATTCCCGGATTGTGAGATGCCTGTGTATTGTTGAATAAAGGCCTGTTTTTGCAACTGCAGCTGCTTCTGCCACATACTGTAGGAAAATTATGTTTAAAATTATGTTTAAAATTATTACTGTATGTGGCACGAGGGGTGTGGTCAAGTGTTGGCTGTATATAATAGTGAAGAGGCAGATTTCACTGGCAGACAAAGTAGTAGATAAATGGCAAATTAATTAATGTACTTATTAGTTTTTCATTGTGCATGCAGAACACTGGTACAGTAATCGTAGAGATAAGAAGCCCGAGCTATGTGGGTCTGTGTGTTAAAAGCATAGCTTAGAAGTTAAAATAAAACATCCTGTAAATTGTCACAAGTCTGTCTTCCCCACGCTACATGCTACAAACTATATTGTTCTTTACTGTGGATGGCAAATTCATCATTAAAGATCCTCATATGTTGTTTTAAGGTTTTATATCCACTACATTTTAGGGGCATAATTGTATTTAGGTGGATGGGGTCTGAAGGGAAGTTATAAACAGAAAAGGCAAAATGCCTCATGTTTGACAGTGCTGTCCATCACTGTCATCAAAATACAGACTGAAGATCTTTTGTTGGGGGGGCGGCGGAGTATTCATCTTACCAGTATGGTTCCAGAGACTTGTGGAATCTGTATCAAGACTTATTAAAATTGTTTTGGAGGAATACAGGTGCACAACATTTTATTAGAATACCTTACATGTATTTTATTTATTTATTTATTTTTTGATAAAAGATCACCTTAATCTTGATCACCCCACCGATCAGCAACCCAGGACCTCAAATTCCTGACCACCATTGTCCCCTTTGTTCACATACAACCTTGTATCTCAAATCAAACCTGTACAAATAATTATATTCAGTTAACTTCAATCAGGTTTTTAACATGATCATCTGTCACATTTCCTGCAGTCTCTTTGGCTTCCTCCAACAGAGCATGCTTGTAGGGGTTCTGGACATACTAAATTGCCTCTAAGTACTGATGCATGGTGCTAACACTTGGTATTAGTATAGGTTCTGGAATGAACTTAACCCTGACCAGGATTACACCTAAGAAAAATATAGTAAGTATAATCTAAAAACAATAGAGATACAATGACATGCTATTTAATTAATTTCAAATGATGAATTTGAGAAATGCAGATCATAAATAACCTAATATTAAAATAAAAAATACAAAAATGAATAAGATATTTATCCTCTCCAGGGGTTGATCAGCCACAAATGTTGTTGGTACAAAATTCCTTTTGTGTTCATACAAGTCCAGTAGTTGTTCATGGAATTAAATAATTTCTCATATTTTGTCATTATTAATATAAAGATAGCAGTGCACAGATATATTAATATCCATAATAATTGGGCACCAAATTACTGCATGTAATTTTATGAGTAAAGTTACAAGCAAATAAACATGAATGCTTTATCCAAACCATGAAATCTTGCTCATTTGTTGGTTCAGTGTCATGCATAATTGGAGTTTGCCTTTAAGACTTCACAACTACATATGGAGGATAATTAAACACAAAAACACTAGAAAAGATTTATGCAAGCACACATTTGATGCTACTTCAAGTACTACATGCTGTGTTCATACAAATTAGAATGTTTATTGTTTTCAAGTTCTTTAAAAAAAAAGCATTAACAAACCATATAAATTCTAATAAAACAAAAATCCCATTTTCATATTAGTATGCATATTATTAACTAATCATTCCTAATGTTACAATCATGGATACTTCATAGTTTTCTAAAAATAGAAATACGGTAATATTGCTATTGCACAGGCTATTCAATCAAGCACCCTTTACTTACACCAACAATGAAAAACCTCAAATTGTTCTAATTACTGTTTAAAACAAAAAATCATGTTATCGGTTACCTTGTAATATTCTTTTTTTTTCTTTTGCATACCTAAAATATAGTATTAACAAAATCATGTTTCACAGTGAAACAGTGCACCATAAATACCAGAGGACAATTCTCTAAGATAGAGCTTTGTGTCAGGAACTGTGCAAAAAAAAAAATTGGCCTGCAGTGTAGAAGAGGGCAAGATTGGACAGAATTCTTACGGAAAGAGGCAGAGCAGTTGGATTGCTCTTCAGAAACGGGAAGGATTTGGAGAAACTGTTTAATACATGGCAAGATTGGTCAGAATTTCTTTAGAGAAGAAAAAAAAAAAAACAGACCTGCCACACTTCTATTCTAAAGAACTAGATCACCGGCAACTATGTCATTAGTCAGCCTCATGAACGAAAGAGGATTATGGCAACCATTGGAAAAAAAAAAATAAATCCCCTTGAGTTAAAACTTAATCTCTTGAACCTTAATCTTAGAATTCTGAGAAATTTCTCAGAAGTACAACTTTGTCACTTTAATTTGATTTAAAAGTTTAAATTCCGAAAAAAAAAATCCAAATTTACACACACACATATGCATACATATGCATCACATCTGCGACAAAACAAGTCGCCGAGGAGAATGTGCTGAATCCAAATAAGGATATTTTCCAGTTTGTTCCAATGCATTAACATACTTTAATCAATCGTAAGTTTGTCCAGTGCTTGTACCAACATCATACAATTATTGTCAGCATTTATACACAATATATACGGAAATAATTTTAATTCCAGTGTTTTCTTCCAGCAGGTGGCACTGTAGCGTTGTCGCTCAGGGAGTGCATCAAGAATCAAAATATGGAATTGTTCATGTGCGTTTGTGTGAAATTTTTAACCAGTGGAAATTCTTTTTTATAATAAAGAGAGGGTAATATGCAGGAACAACTAGTCACTCTATAACTATTACTGCCTTAGAAACTAAACAAGTCAACTTAATAGAGAAACCAAAACAACAAAATGCTATCTGAAGATAATATTGTTTAGACACCCATCTATATTACATGAAATACGCACCAGTATGTAAAAACCTCCTATTCTGCTAATTATTAGTAATGAGCTAAATACTCAAACACACTATGACACTACAGAACCATTTTCTATAATCAATACTGATTCAATTGTATAACAAAGAGCCTCTTATACTGTATTTTGGTTTTCATAGCAACATCTTAACTAAAACAATAAAGTACACAGTAAAAATTCCAGCAATGCATGGTGAATTAAAACACTGTGGTGTTTAAATAGGTGCAGCTGGACTCAGAGTGTTAGATCAACATTGGAGTTTCAATGTGTACTTTGTTTTTTTTTTTTGCTTTCATTTTTTGTGATTATGAAAGCCAAAGTGAAATATGTGATCCCACATTTTTTTGTTTTGTTTCTTTTTTACTGAAAGTTTCTACTGATATTACTAATCAAATTGATTAAAAAAAAAAATGCATTGATCTGAGAATTTTACCATTTTTTTTTCCAGACAGGAGAAAGTTGGCTATTGCTGTGAGAAAAAAAAAAAGCAAAATTAACAAATTAGTGATCCTAGCAATAGGATCCTAGCGAGGACCTAACATGGGGCAATAACATCAACTCTGCCATAGGGAAGGCCCAGCAGCGTTTCTTCTACCTCAGGAAACTGAGAAGAACTAATCTTTCTCAGCAGCTTATGGTGAACTTTTATCGTTGTGCTATAGGGAGTGTGCTGACATATGGACTCTTGGTGTGGTTTTCCAGCTGCACTAGGGCGGAACAACAGGCACTACAGCGGGTGGTGAAGACAGCAGGGAAAATCATCGGGACTAGTCTTCCGGAGATAAGTACTGTCTATACCACACGCTGCCTTCGTCGAGTGCACAACATCCTGCGGGATCAGCATCACCCTGCACATCACCTGTTTCAGCTACTACCCTCAGGTAGAAGGTTAAGGTCCTTACGGGCCAGAACCACCAGACTGTCCCACAGCCTCTTTCCTACCGCTGTGAGGCTGCTGAATGATTAGATACCTCCCTCTCGGACCTTGCGCCCATTTATTTATTTATTCTTTATTACACATCATTACAATAACTGTGAACTGGACTTTGCATTGATGCAGGACACATAATACATACATACACATAAGATCGTGGTTTGACCCTCCCACCCCCCCTCTCCTTCTATAATATATATCCTTTATATCTTACCTCACATAGCCGTTATGGTTATTACTTTGCTGCACTATGGTTGCACTTTATTACTTGCCGGGAGATGTTGCCAAATGATATCTCGTTGTTATCTATACTTGTTATGTTTAACAATGACAATAAATTGAAATTGAATTGAATTGAAATTGAATCCTGCAGGCGGATTAGTGGTCAACTAAAGCTACATGTATAAACTTGCTTTATATTTACATATATCGTTAAAAATAAAATTATTCTATTTAGTATTAAATGAAGAAGCAGGCAAATCTGGCATTTCTTCAATCAATCATCCGATACGATATAATCACGATACCTTCAAATTGATTTGATTTTTATTGTGTTTTTGTAATCATCACGATTTTATAAATATCCTGATTTTATATTTATACGTTTTTAAACAAACAGCAAGTACGTTGCTCCCACCACACAGGACACCGGTTAGAGCATGCCACTGCCAGAATTATAGAGTTAGAGCAACCTCAAATGCAGTCATATACAGCGGTACCTTAGCATACGAATTTAATCCCTTCCGAAGGCAAGTTCTGAAGGTGAAAGTTTGTATTGCGAAACACATTTTCCCATAGGAAATGATGTAAATGCAGGTAATCCATCCACCTGAAAGTGGCTCACCTTTCTTCCTGTTACTGTACTTGCAAAAAAGTAAACTCATTTCCCTTGACTTTTGAACAGGTTTTGAATGGCTTCTGGAAGTTGTGTGCAACTTACAACAAATTTACAACTAATGCATGTATCATGTTTAATTGTATAAACTCTAAATAATTGTATAAACTCTGGACATTACAGACACTAAGTAGCTTCAAATATGGTTTATATCTGTACTATTTTACATCTATGTACTTCGTGTTATCTGTACAAATTTAGTAATTGCTTAGGACACTACTCGATTATTTGACTCCCAATGGCAATCACAATAATGGAACTTAGATAATGGAAACAGCACAACTGGCTGTAGAATGTAGCACTTAGAGTCTTAGAGTGTGAGAGTGTCTTTGGAGTTGCATTACGAGGTGGAGCTCGACTGGAAACTTCTCTCAACAACCGAAACCCTTTCCTCTCGCACCTCTTGGTGAGTGCTCCCATTCGAAGCAGCAAACAGTGGCACATCTTGCTGTAACAATGAAATGGGACTTTGGATAACTGGTGCGCTTCCTAAATTCATGACCCCTCCATTTTGACCTCTGGCCTGTGTACTCTTGCTTATCCTGGAGTGTGAAGAGCTCTGTACAACATGCACAGGCTCTGTGCTCTCTACTCGTCGGGTCTCTACGACATGAACGGAACCAGAAACGGTGCCCTGAGGCTCAGAGTGGCCTGAGATCCCATGCATTACTGTGCCTCCAATACCCTGATCCAGCAGTACCCTGGTGTTTGCTTGTTTCAGTCCCAGCCTGGGAAGTGTGCTCTGGGGAGAGATTGCTATATTGGTAGCCTTTTTCTCCAGCAACACAATGTTGCTTTTCTGAACACTGTTCCCATGTACCACTGTGCCTCCTATACCTTGATCCATCACTACTCTGGTGCTTGCTTGCTGCAGTCCCAGCCTGGGAAGGGTGCTATGGGGAGAGATTGCTATATTGGTAGCCCCTTTCTCCACCAACACCACGTTGCTTTCACCCAGCACAGGACCAGAGGCCAAAAGAAGTGTAGGCTGCTGTTGCTCCACTACATACATAGGAGTAGAGGGCAGATAGACCACTGGCTGCTGGATGAGCAGAGTTTGGCCTATGGCTCCTCCCGTTGTAGTTATATTGGTGGTAGTGGAGGAGCTGGAAGATGTTCCCTCATTTCGAAAACCATGAACAGCACCTTTGCTGTCACTTACATCGATGGTCACTTTTGAACTAGATGAGGAAGAAGATGTAGGAATTGAGCTTCCCTCAATTTTAATGGTGGAGCCATAGCTAATCTCAGCAAGCCTTCTGAACTGCGGCCCGAGGTCATTAAGGAAATCTAGATTGTTTTCCTCATGTAGATGGCTGCAGATATCCTCCAAGGAACCTGTGACTGAGTTGCAGGTTTCATAGTTAGACACAAGCAGGTGGTTCACACTGGCTTCTTGATTCGCCGTTTCCAGTGATTTCTGCAAAATCATACAGGACATCAGATCTGAATACAGCTGATCTACATGTTATACAAATAGCATGTAATAACATCAGTTATAAACAAAATAAAATCAAACTGGTTTAGCTCGAAAGATGACAAAATAAAACAGTGGCACCAAACCAAATGTAGATCCTTCAACCTTTTGTGAGCAGGTGACTCGAGGCTGCTCTATAATTGGCTGGTTCAGATTTGCACCAGGACGTAGCTCTCTGCGCCGCGGACACTCCGATTTTTATTGGTATTGTTTAATCTTTTTTTTATTTCATATGATTGGACATTTTTCGACATTGTTTTGCTCTTCCACACCTTCTTTTAACATATGTTCATGTGACTGCAGCTAACGCTCAGCAGTAAGTCACCTAAATGGAGCAAGCTAGCTGGAAATGGTTATAGTAATGTCTTTAATTAATGTCCCTGTTTGCTTCTTCAAAGTCTGGGTAACAAACCTCTCTGGAAAATGACATGGCTACAAGAATTAAAACATCTCTGCAAAATTAAGCCATTTATTTTTTATATATAATTAAGTATTGAATTACCAATTTTTCCTGAGTTAAGCAGCAGTTTTTAAACTGGTTTGCTACTGCGGCCTCTAAATAATTGAGCTTTAGCTGCCACTGATTCTAAATGGTAAACTATGGTCTTTCAAATATTACTTTGAGCTCTTTTTTTCACACAAACACGAACAAGACTACAATTCTAAATCCAGTCTTTCACAAGCTCTGTACTAAACTATGGCAAGAGGTATAAACAAAGCATCACTTTGATGGGGTGGTTAATAGTACAGAACCACAGAGTCAGGGTCACCTGAGGAGATTTTCATGTTGTGTGTCCCTGATTAACTCTAACTTTTGCTCAAGCTTTAAACTGCTCCCAGTGTCAGTGAGTGCAGGAACATCCATACTTAAATAGTGCCTTAATTGGCAATTTCTCCATGCCATCTCACACATTACATCCATGATACCCTATGCTGGTTCTGACTTTGAGATCATATCTGTCTGATCACGTCTGGAGATTAATTATGATGTTCTGGCATTCTGTCTAACAGTTTTGTTGTTTTATACAAGTGGAAAAAAAGTACTAACCTCTGCAAAATAGCTGTATAAGTATTTATCGGATAGAGCCATGGAATCGATGGTTCTGCTTGCAATAAGTTCAGAATGTCCTCCAATTATAATTTTAGTATTACGTTTTTCCAACATGCGTCTGATTTCCTCCCAAGACCATACATTTTTCCAGGATCCTTCTCCGGGTTCTTCTCCGAATCCTTCTCTGTATCCTCCTTCATATCCAGGATTCCTAATGCTGTCATTCACGGGTGGCTTAGACAGCACTTTTAGTTGCTGAGGAAACAGTTCAAATCAGTTGTGAACAAAGTACACCAATTCTGGACTTGAGAAAAAGAAAAAGTCCTCCATTTAAATGTCTACTTGAGTAAAAGTGCAAAAGTCAAATTTTATTAAGGATCAAAAATGCAGGGCTTGATTAGCTCAAAGGAGCAAAAATTTCTATCCTCTCTCTCCCTCTCTCTCAGTCCTTCCTGAGTGCTATCATGACCATTAAGTAGATCAGATTCATATCTAGTATGTCGCCAGGCAACTTGAATGAGAACGGGCAGATCAGAATTCATGTGACTTTTAACCTCTGCAAATGCGTAGAGTGCTGATGTCATCGGTCAGTACCGGCAGCATCTGGATTTGATAGCAGTAAGAACAAGTTAAACCAGCTAAAATAAGACATCTGGCCTTCTTCTTTCTTCTGGACCTCAACAAATCCAGCTGACTAACTGCTTGCCATCCTCCAGAGCAAAATCCAGCATATTTTTGCTAAAATCTCATATATTGTTTAGAATAAATGGGTTTTAATTTAAAAATAAATTGTTTGCACCCTTTGTGAGACATAAAATAATGCCTATTCGTGCTCTACCAAGTGCCATCATGAATAGTCATTTAGAAGAGAAACGTCAAAATGCATTTTAAATTAATCCAGAGCTACAATAATTTGCCGTCTCTCACAATTCCATGCTTACTTAGGGTTCTTATCATTCTGTTTTTAAATGACATTGTATAATTGACATTGCTGTGTTAAATGTACACAACAATGTGGCAAACAAAGAAGTGCCACAGCTTCAGGATCAGTGTTCGATATTGTTACTGTCTATGCAGAGTTGTGCATGTTCTCAAACATTCTCCACGTCTGCCAGGGTGTCCTCTAGGTTTTCCTGCCACTTCCCACATGTGTGTTACTGTACATGGTATCTTGCAATAAATAATCTTGAAATATTGTTAACAACCCTTAATAACTCTGACTAAGATAAATCAATCATTCAATGGAAATGAATAAATGAAGTGGTAAACACCACACAGTAACGCTCAGAGAAACCGTTCGTACTCGGCCAGGATATGAATAGTCCTTAGTTTAGTTGAGAAGTGTTATTAGACAGCTGCTCCAGCCTGACATCTACCATAATGCAGAACACAATTTACCTTATCCTCGCCTTGACCTTCAGTGTGATATGTGAGGAGTCCCTGATTTATGTCGAAGGGAAAGGGCTGGAATTTAGCCATAGCTGCAGCTTCTCCACACTCACACAATAGCAAAAGCATTGGAATGACTGCAAAAAAAACATTTAATAATTGTCATTACATTCAAACAACATTGGTCAGTTCTCTTAATCACATATACAGTCACGTATATACATTTTGGAACATTTTGTAAAAATATGTATATAATAATATAACTTTAAATTAATACGAATAGGATTTGAGAGTGTGTGTATATATACATAAACAAACGCACGAACGCGCAATAATCCTAGACAACTCAATCCAGCTATACTAATCATCAACAACAGGTGTGCTCGAAGAACCGAATTAGCCGCATCGTAATTAGCACGATGATCTCATCTTAGATCTGTCAATTCATTTCGGATGTTTCAAGCGACGTACGAAGAATGGACCCCTGGTGTAGTTCTTTGTCTGTTTAGTTTTTTGTAGCCACATGAGGGCCTAGCTGCTAGCAGGGTTAGCTGCTAGTAGGCCTTGGCTGCTAGTAGGGTTAGCCTCTAGTAGGGTTAGCCTCCAGTAGGCTAGCCTCTAGTGGGATTGACTGCTAGTGGTTCTGGTCGCTAGTAGGTTAGCCACTAGTTTGGAATAGCCTCATGTGTGCTTTGATTCTTGTTTTCTGTTTCCCTATTAGGTCAGTACTAACCCGGTTAGCCACTAACTTCCTTAGATACTAACCTGGTTAAGTCATCATTCCCTACAGCCATATTCCATGTAGCTACTAACCTAACTAACCACTAACCCATCCGGTCTCTGTTGCCCCTGGTCCTGTCTCTCCTGTCTAGCCCTCTCTCTAGTCCCGTCTCTCCCGTCTAGTCCTGTCTCTCCTGTCCAGTCCTGTCTCGTCTCTAGTTCCCCTATGTATCTTTAGTTAGCTCCAGCTCCATGTTTCCTCATCCTCAGTTTCCTAGCTAGAAGAGCCCTAGTTATAGTTTGAGTTTGTGGTTTTGGTTTCTTTGTTTGTTTGTCTATTTTTGAGTTTGTTTAAATAAAGACTCTTTGTTTCAACAACCCCTCTGCCTTCATGCCTACCATATATACCCACGGCAACTACATCAGTCGGTCTAGCCAGCCACTACCACCACCTAGACCCATGACACCTGGAGGTGGTTCTGAGAGTGACATTTGCATTTGGTCTGTTCACTTGAACTCTCAACATGAGGTCCAAAGGAAGTGTTTATGAAAGGGAAGTCTGAAGAAACAAAATAATCCCAACACAGAGATAAAAAAAACATTGAAGGTGGCCAATACAACAGTTTGGAACATTCTTAAAAATAAGGAATTCGGTGATGATGGGGGTGGCTCAGTGTGTTAAGTCTCTGTGTTATTGATTGGAAGGTCGTTGGATCGATCCTCCAGGTTGCCACTGTTGGGCCCTTGTCTGTTCCCTGTCTGCTCCAGTGGTGCCGTATAATGGCTGACCCTGCGCCCTGACCCCAGCCTACTATCAAAGCTGGGATTTGCAATGAATAAATAATTAATGCCGTAATGCATTTATAATAAAAAAACTGAACTTATGAAAAGAACCTGATCACAACATCTCATCAAATTACAAGCACCCCTGGCGAGGTAGGCATATCAGGTAGGTGTTTATTGGTGACCTGACTGCTGATAAAATTACCAGGGTTGGTAAGTGTGATAGTTTGTTCCGTTATTTATTAGCCAAATGCCAAACTATTTGTAAATATTTGTAATGGTGGCCACATATTTTGGTGTTACTCTTTAATTAGTTTCTCTAAGTGCACCTTAACATTTCTCTGTTTAGTCACAAAGCCTTGTCATGCATGTTTGTGTCTTTGTTTTAACCATAATTATGGACGTCTGGTATTGACCGCCTGTTTTTATTTTTTTAAATACAATTATATACTGTACTGTACTACACTATACCATACTGTAGTAAACTGCAGTATTTACTATAGTAATTACTACATGCTGTAGTAAACTTAAATATTTGTTTTAGTAAATACTATAGTTACTACTACATGTTGTGTTAAACTGTATTTGTTATAGTAATTAATATAGTATATTGTGGTAAATGTTAGTATTTACTATAGTATTTTTACTACAGTAAGGTTCAAAAACACTTACTATAGTATTTCTTTCCTCATGGGTTGTTATGGACTCTTCTTCTTTGTCTTTTGGCTTTTCCCTTTCAGGGGTCACCACAGCGAATCATCTGCCTCCATCTAACTTTATCCTCTGCATCCTCTTCTCTCACCCCAACTAACTTCATGTCCTCTCTCACTGCATCCATAAATCTCCTCTTTGGTCTTCCTCAATCTGGCCTCTCTGACTTTATCTCGAAAACAGAGGGTTGTCCCTCAGATGGATGCATTCTTGATCCTATCCATTCTTGACACTCCAAAAGAGAACCTCAACATCTTCATTTCTGCTACCTTCAACTCTAACTCCTGTCTTTTCTTTCTCAGTGCCATTGTCTCTAAGCCATAGAGCTGGTCTCACCACTGTCCTGTGCACCTTTCCTTTCATGCTCACTGATAGTTTTTTGTACACACCTAACACTTTTCTCCACCCATTCCAAACTGCCTGTGCACTCTTCTTCACCTCCTTTCCACACTCTCCGTTGCTCTGGACCTGTCCATCACCATAGCAAACAAGAAGAGGCTCAGATCCAATCCTTGATGCAGACCAACCTCCACCTTGAACTCTTTTGTCACACCTACAGCACATCTCACCACTGTCTTACAGCTCTCATACATGTCCTGCACCACTCTAACATATTTCTGTGCCACTCCACACACCACAGCTCCTCTCTCGCACCCCGTCATGCGCTTTCTCTAAATCTACAAAGACACAATACAACTCCGTATTACCTTCTCTGTACATCTCCATCAGCACTCTGCCTCTGTTGTATTTTTTCTAGGCATGAAACCATTTTGCTGCTCACAAATGCTCACCACTGCCCTTAACCTAACTTCCACTACTACTTTTTTCTCAAAGCTTCATTGTATGGCTCATCAGTTTTATTCCTCTGTAGTTTCCATACAGTAGCTCTGCACATCCCCCTTGTTCTTAAACATCAGCACTAATTCACTTCTCCGCCATTCCTCTGGAATCCTCTCACACTCCAAAATCTGGTTAAACAGACTAGCCAGAAACTCTACTGCAACCTCTCCTAAGCGCTTCCATACCTCCACAAACATGTCATCAGGACCAACTGCCTTTCCACTCTTCATCCTCCTCACCTCACTCTAACTGATTTTTGCTACTTCCTGCTCCACAATAGTCACCTCTTCTACTCTTTGTTTTCTTTCATTTTCCTCATTCATCAACTCATCAAAGTACTCCTTCCATCTTCCCATCACCCTCCTGGCACCTGTCAGTACATTTCCATCCCTATCCTAAATCACAACATGATGCACATTATTTCCATTTCTATCTCTTTGCCTCGCCAACTATGGAATCGTGAAATCATGGAAGAAGTTGCTGGTACTCACACAATAGAAGCAGGATTCCTAACAGCAGTGCCAGAACTCCACTTGCTCCCAGTGACGGGGGGGTGCTGGTGCTTCTTTTTCTCAGTGGTTGGCACACTTGTCCCTCGGTGCATTTGCACACGATGACCTGAAGCTTTTGACCCTGGCAGGACTTTCCTTGCTGGTCTAGCACGTCCAGCTCCACTGTGTAGGACCCTGGCCATAGGTCCTCCTGACTGCGTAAAATGACTGTTGTTTCTGAAAAAGGAATTCAGAGATATACAAAGGAGAAACAAGGATGAAGTTTTACATTTAACATTACGTAAAAGAGTTACAGAATTTATACTAATCTGAATTGAAATATTTAATAACTCAACCGTTGAGGCGTTCAACACTCCAGGTCTCTTTTGTGCTCGTGGTAACCACTCTGAATTCAAAAGGTTCTGCATTGGGGTATTTATCTCCATCTGTGGCTGTGACGTACACTACACTGCTGCCATAACAAAGCGTTTCCACTGAGTGTGTCAGAAGTGGACAGTGGTCGTTAAAATCCTGGACCTGAATTGCAAGAGTTCCTGTTGCAGTTTTGGATGAAAATTCTATGGAAAGATTTAAGACATTATAATATTGAAGACTTTCTTTTATTACTGCTGACAACAGTTTTTTAAGTTATTAAATTGGAACTAAATTCACTACTGTCCTAATACTTGCACAGTATTTACTGAGGTTTTCAACCATTTACAAAAGATTTCAAAGACAGAAATGCAGCACCTATATGAAGTAAAACATCTGAATGATGCAAATGTTTCTGACCGAGGTGGGTCAGAGCGGACTGCAGTTGTTCCTGTGAACAGCCAGGCAGTGGATTGCTTGATCCTTACTGTTACTGAAAACTCTGCACAATCAAGTCACACTTTGACTTGAACTCCTCGTTTTTCAATTTGGTTTTGCTGCATTCATGCAAACCAGGATGAGGCCAGATATAAACACAAATGTAAGACCATCTTTGGCTGACTTACCATTGGTGATACATAAGATTTTGGTGTAGTATGTTCCAACAATCAGAAACCTGGACTCTCGATCTGGATATTTTTTGAGTCTGATCTCGCCTGTTTTCTCATTAATGCTCAACCAGTCGTCAACATCCTCTCCTTTCACATACCTACAACAATTGAATAATACTAGCATTGTTAGCTGTAATTTTAATCAAAGATACAGTATATATCCATACAATCCATACAACAACAATATAAAATACAACAAGAGACCGTGTCATAATTTAAGACATATAAAAACAAATGATGACTCAAAAGGACATTTAAATGGAGATTTGAGTGCAGGATCTTAAGAATTTATGTTGTGGCTATAATCAGTCTCTGGCTGAAAAAGCTTATCCAGAGATCTAACATTGCCCATGATGAGAGATGGGAGATATGGCTTGTACTTTCTCATTCTCTCCTTCCGCTCCTTTCGTCTCTTCTCATCTTTGCATCCTCTCCGCCGATTTCTACCTCTCAGTGTCCTCCTCCGAATCTCATCAGGGATGTTTAGAGACTGTAACACAACTGGGTCTCCAATGAGGGCCGGATTTAATGCGATTAGCTGTTCCCTAGTGTAAACAAAGGAACCAAAGAGCAACCATACCAAGCTGCTGCATGCTCGCGCAAACACAGTTCACAGTTTGGGAACATACAGGAAAACCAAGTGTTTATTTCGTTTAAGCAGTTGGAGAGCAGTATTGCGGAAGTTACTCAAAAAAGTAATCTACTTCAAATGACTAATTACTACTTTAAAACTGTAATTTGATGACATTACGGATTATTACATGTAAAAAGTAATAAGATTACTAATTACATGACTTTAAAGTTACTTTAAAAAACATCTGTCATGGCAGATTGGCATCAACCTGGCCTTAACCTGTTGTCGCTCCTCGCTCATTCTATAAGCTCCCTACGTATGTTATTTAGAATTTATTCTAAATAAAATTACCCCTTTTCCTCGCTTTGGGTCTGTGTGTCTGTGGTGCCACCCGTGCACAAAGAGTGAATGATCAACATCAAATGTAAAACTAAGCTCTCCGACCATTTGATAAAAGCACATGCTTGTTAACTGATGCTGCCATGCAAATCATGATTTTTAAATGCATTTTCATAAATTTTTAAATACTACATGTGTAATGCTAGTAATGTAATGTTATTGACACTGGTAACTGTAATCAAATTACACGCATTTAAAATATAGTGCGTTACATTGCTGTGTTTTCAGGAAGAGTAATTAGATTACAGTAGCGTGTTATATTTTTTATCAAATTGGACATAGTTTATTGTCACCTCAAACCAAGCTCATAGCAGACACATAGTCACATTTACATTACAATACACATCTACTGAATCACCACTGTTCACAAATATATTGACCATGTTCCTGCAAGGAAAGGAAATCTTCACATAGTTCTAATGAAGAACATGAAATAATTAGCAAAATTTTAACATAATGTTTATGGTAGCAACAGTTAGATAAAAAAGAGCTATATATTTATGAATGATCATTTATTTTTCTCACCTGACATTAGTGGCGGTTAACAGAGTATCACTGTCAGTGGCCGTGTAGGTGGTGATGACCTTCTTCAGGTCAATGGTGGTGCGGTCTTCGGAGATGGAGATGACTTTGACAGCAGGGTTGAAGTGAGGGGCTTCAGGCACATTCACCACTTTGATCCTGATGGGGTATGTTATAGGCTTTTCAATCACCACTGACTTGTGATAAGGACTCTTGTTGTTGACCACCACTATCAGCTTGACCTCATTGAACTCCTCAAAATCCAGTTTCTTTAAAAGACAAAACAATGATAAGGAAATCAGATAATAAAATATAGAATATAATTCATAGACACTGTAGGATCTATCAGGTCACGTTCCAGCAAATGGCGCCATGCTGACGATGTTATCTCTCTCAGTTATACAAAGCAGCTGGAAGCTTGACCTGGTCAAAAGCCCCAACCTTAAATGGTACGAATGATATGATATGAATTTATATGTATGTGCTCACATAGGATGTTTTTTTTTTCTTTATGTTGTGTTTAACATGTTTATCCTATACTTAGAAAGGGTAATCAACAGGTATAATTCTTATCTCTAATTCTATAGATAAAGGTATGAATGAGTATGCAAGATGTGGGATGTTTGGTATCAAATGAAAGCTCTGTGTATTCAAAGGGCGTTGATGTGTATGAAAAGTCATATGAACCAGACTCATGTTAATACACTTTATATAAATTACTAAAACTCAACTGAGAGGGCCTCCCACATGACAGACCACTTATGCATGAAAAGGAGGAATCATGAGGGCTTGACTATGCCCACAACCACCTCTGACTGGGACAAACAGCTGTGAGATGGAGCCGCGCTATGAGGTTAAAAACCCAAGGTCCGAACAGACTCTTCACGTCTGAAGGTAACCAGCAAGCTTGACCACTTCCTTGAAGCTTGTGCTTTTGTCCTTGTGCGCGATTGGTGCCTGAATGTCATGGATGTCTGAAGAAAGCAAGCCCGCTCACTCTTTCAGCGCTCATGCTTTAGCCCTTTAGGGCGCTACGCGCCCCTCATGGCATCATCTGCTTTTTAAGATTTGCAACAAAAAAACCCTCAGAAGAATTTTCAGAGCGCTGATATTGGTAACCAGGCAACCAACACCTCAATTAAGGGCTTTCACGAAAGAAGGGCTTTCACCCTCAGCGAACCAACCAATCAGCAATGCTGCCCCTTGCATGGAGGTGACTCCAACAGATGAGAACAAAACGTAACGCAAGTAAACACACAAAGCTTCATACCTTGCTGAAAATGGGTGCTTGCTTCATAACTAAACTGTAAGATTAAACTCAAGGCTCTACTCTTGTGACTTTCTCATGGCGAGTAAACAGTGCTAGAAAACTCCATTAATTTTCACTCTCTGAACCCTCTGAATTTTTATATACAATGGAGTGTAAAATACACTCCATTGTGCTATACGGTGCACGAATAGTATATTAAGTGTATCAAATTAATCTGAATCGTTAAAGATTCGACTCACCTCTAAATTAGTCGGAGCTGAAATCTTACATAATAATGGTGGAGAATGCCACGGGTATTCAAATCCTACACCACATACATATAGATATTTTTTTGGGCATTATTCTTTGTAAATCATAATGTTTGCACACATTGTTAACTATTTGAATGTATGTGTTTATATTATGCTTTTGTGACACCCACCAGTAGTTGGTAACAATTGTTGTGTTAAGATTTACTTTTTTATATTATATATTATATATATATATATATATATATATATATATAAAACCATGGTTTGAACTGCCAGACACTATATTGTAATTGCCAAGGTCCGCCACTAGGGGGGTATGCGTCAAAGTGAGCGCTAGTTGCGTGTGTGTCCGTCAAGCTTCTGTTTCTCAGATAGAGAACGGCGTGATTGAATGCACACAGCTAACGTCTCCTGTCTTTACTTTCTCCTGTCTAAAACAGGTTAGTAGCATGTTTAGGTTGATCACAACACACCATATAGCATGTTTAAAACCTGTGATGTAATTCGAGTTAAGTTTTTGAAAGATACAAATGCAGTCGTGCAGTTTAAAGTAAAAAGTTAGTTGCCTTGGGAAGGGAGGTTTTGCTAGCTCTCGTGGTTCAACATGAGGTAATGCTTGCTTTATTTTTCAGTAGTTATTCCTGATTTCATGGCTTCTGGACAATTAAAGTATTAAAGTAAAATTCTGTTAAATATTCAAAAGGGATATTCCTGTTTCGTTACGTTGCCTGTAATAATATTAGTAGTGCAACTGATTTTGTTCCTGTCTTGAGGTAGTTTTGCAGGTAATTGAGTTATTAATTCATTTGTAAAATTATTTTAAGAGTAAGAGTATTAAGTGTGTTATTTTGTATAATATGTTATTGATATTTAATGTGCATAAAACAAAGAAAAAGTGATCAAAGGGCTGAAATGAGTAAGTAACAGGATTACTGATGTAGTAATTAGCAAAAGCTAATGTAACAGACACTGTCATATTGCTCTGTTACACTTGGCTATTGAACAGGATTAAACGGTATATCTTATGTACAGTATATAAATGTGTGAGGTTGAAATCACAATTTGTTAATGGAAAAATATTAAATTAAGTCATAATGAGAAAATTGCATATTCAAAAACAAACTAGGAACATCAACAACTAGGGATGCACCGATACCACTTTTTTGGAAAGTACGAGTACTTGCATTTCAGTACTCGTCGATACCGATACCAAGTACTTAATAAAAACATGATTTAAATTTACAGGTAACACCTTTGGTCATATAATTTACCAAAAAAAAAAAAAAAACAAGGCACTAGTTTGGAATTAAGAACATTTTATTTAAAATGAAAAGCATGTTGTATGCAACATATTACAGAATAAATAATTATGAAAAAAAATTAAACAGTGACAGTGCAACTCAAGTATTTTTTTTTTTTTCAGTGTGTTGTAAATTCTGCCACTTTGGACAAGGGGCATTAATAAACATCTTTGCTGTCTTTGTCGTGTTGGGATTTTAGGTGCTTGATTAAATTACTTGTGTTAAATGCGCTACCTTTTGACCCTCCTCTGGACAATTTTGCTGAGCACAATTTGCCGTCCGCCTTTGTTTTGTCGTCTTCATTCACTTTGAAATAATTCCACATGGCTGACATGTCTCGTTTCGCCTCGCATTCTCCCCGCTCTGAGCTGCAGCCGGGGCCTGGGGGCGGGCACTCGGCGCTTGTGATTAACCCCTTACACGCCGCTCAAACATAGACGTTTCTCAGACCGTGTAATCGGTCCCTGGTATCGGGGGACTTTTAACGAGTACGAGTACTTTAGAAAATGTGGTATCGAGGCCGATACCAGATATCGGTATCGGTGCATCCCTATCAACAACTCAAGCCTGATTGAATGCACATAGCTAACGTCTCCTTTCTCTACTTTCTCCTGTTTGAAACAGGACACCTAATCTGTCAACAGGTCACGGCTGCTTGAGGCCTGTAACACTTTACATGTATATTCTAAAACAAAAATCCTGATGAAATAATTTACTTCCTAAGATGACTATATGAAAGCATGGATCCCCCCTGACTTTTATCAATGGCAGGCTGCTGGTGGTGCAATGGTGTGCAGAAGATTTTCTTAGCACATTTTGGGACCCTTAGTCCCAATTGAGCATGATTTAAATCCCACAGTCAGAGTATAGTTGCTGACCATGTCCATCTCTTCATGACCACAGGATAACTCACCACGTCATAAAACTCACTGTACTCAAATAGCCTCCACAGTCACCAGTACTCAATCTATGAGAGCAGCTTTTGGGTTGTGTCGAAACATCATGGATGTGCAGCCGAAAAACTTTGAGCAACTGAATGATGCTATTATGTCAATATAGATCAAAATCTCTACGGAAAGTTTCCAGGACCTTGTTGAATCTATGTCACAAAGAACCAAGGCACATCTGAAAGCAAAATGGGATCCAATGCAGTACTAGCAAGGCATACCTAATGAAGTGGCACTATTTCCAAAGTCACAGTTACCTAGGAATGTCATATTTACTAGAGAGTTTGATCAAAATGACCAGTCTGTGCTGTGAAAGTCATCTATCGTACCTTTTCAACCACCAGGATTCCCTCATTAGTTTTGGGGTCTGTGATGATGCTGAAGTGACCGGCTTCATTTCCAGAAATGATAGAGAACACAGCCTCCCAGTTCTCAGTATAAATCAGATCCTTGTCCACAGCCTTAATCCTTATCACTTCCACATTCATGATATTCTCCTCCACACTACCCTCATACTGGAAGACATGATGACAGACATTATGACAGGAAACATGCATACAGCCATCTGTCAGACCTTTAAGCTCTGTTTTAATAGTCTGATTGAAAAAAAAATGGTGAAAGTTGCAACCAAGTCCCATGGGGTGGTACGGGACTTGAATCTTAATTTAAGCACTTTCTATACACTGACAGCAGTGTGTGGCCTTTGGGTGGATTTCACAACATACAGTATGATTAAACTTTCATGATTAGATCAAACCCTATAAAACTTTTCCTTTACTTGAGAGTCGCATGTAAAAGCAGAAGATAAATATAAAAAAGGGAAATTTATTTATTTTTACTACTTTAGACAACATACAGTACTGTAGTAGCAGAGATTAGTGAAATTAACACATATTACATACAGAACATTTGTGTAAAAGTTTGAATAATAGCTATGCATTATTTTATATATTTTATATATATTATATTATTGAATAATAATATGCAACACTTGTGCCTGTAAGTATATTCAGAGCACATATGCACATGATACATAAACAACTGGCATTAGACACTATAAATAAATGAGTACATAAAAAACAACACTCACTGATTCCTTCACTAATACAGGGACGTTGTCATTAACATCACGTATGTTGATCGTCACGGTTCCTGTTCCCGTATTTGGAATGTTTTCAGAAACAGGATAGCCTCCATCTAGGTCTGTAGCCGTGATTATCAGTTTGTATGTGGCTTGTGTCTTTACAAAAATAAACAGTAAATATAATAGCAGAGATATTGAAATATGATAATAACCTTGCTTTTTTATAAGGCATTGTTTCTTTTTGTTCAAATAAAATTAATAGGTTTAACTTAAAGTTCAGTAATTTCAAATTAAACACAGACTTTTTATTGTACTCTTTTTCAAAAATCCATCTTTACCAAGTATGTCAATAATTCTAAAAACTTTATGAAGCCCAGATTTGAAACTTTTCTGAATAAATATTGTCTCACGTAATTATCCACTTTAAGCTGCTTTTGACTTAATAGTAATAGTGATGATGGCCTTTTTGTAATGAATGCACTCACCTCTCTGTCCAGAGTGTTCAAGTTAACTTTGATTTCACCAGATGATCGCTCAATTCTGAACATTCTTTCTCCCGCTGGCTCCTGTTGTATCACTTTGTAGGCAATTTTAGAAAAAAGTGTGTCCTGCTCATCAGCATCAAAAGCTGAGATTGCAATTACATGCGTGTCTAGAAGAAAGATTAACAATCAAACAATCAAATCTATTGATTGGGGTATATATTGAGAAACACAATTTAAAAAATTACAATTATAAAATAAAATTGTAAAAAATTTAACTGGCTAATATGATGATGCAATATTAATATTGTGATCAAAGACATTAGATTATTTCCTGAGATATCACAGATATGGAAATTTATGACAAAGCTGATTTTTACCCTATGTGTAGCTGATTAGACATTAACATATTCTAATGTACTAGTACATTCTCAATTTTGATTGGGCAAAAAATCTTTATTAAGTTTGTTACAGTAAGTAAGCTTTCTAATGCTGGAATTTCTTCAGGGTCATTTAAAGAGACAAATGAAAGATGTACACGAGGAAAGGCACTGATGTTTTTAGTTATTACACAATATTGTAAATGATAACACATCTTGCAGATGATCTACAATATTAAATATTATTTTAGGTATGACATGTTATTAAAAATTACTGTGATATACTGTAAAAATAATAAAATACTATGGGGTGTGCTGTTATTAGGAAATAAATAACTTAAGGGGGGAATTGGTAAATCTTCATGTCATCACACAAAGGTTATGTGACAAGGCTATAACTGAAGGCAATTCTTTTTTAGGACAGATCATTAATATCAACAAACAATCCCTCTCTAGAACTTGTTCCAGATATGCCTACCAGTGGCCTCGGTCAACCACGCCACCATCTCTGATTGGTTCATTTTTATGATTGATATGATTTTTATTATGATTTTACACAAAAACACCTAGAATTATAGGTGGGGGTAAGAACCTTTGAACATGACTGTGTGACTTCTACAGGTGTGCTGGTCCAATGCTTGAAACTAGGCAGTGGCACTAGCATACCTTTGTCAAAACAGGTCAGTGACTCTGCAATGACTCATGCAAAACAGGGCCCATGCGTAGATAAAACAATATTTACTAGAGCCTGAAATGGGGAGCCTCATTGATCCTTACAGCATTGGGCTGTAGAGCTCACCAGGTTGACCTCCAGATTGCGCTTTGCCATTTGGATGGTGGGCTGCATTGCCTACTGATGCAGCATAAGCATTACCTGAACCTAAGCCTGAATGACTTTCCTAGTGCACAGTGCAGGGAATGTAAGCTGGGAAAACCCAACTGGAAGACAAGCTGCACAGTGAATGCGGGGGCGCCGCACCCCTTAAAGTTAGGCAGAGAAGAATGCTATTTTAACATGTAATTATTTAACATAATAATTACTAATTTTAATAATGATAGTCATTTAGTCACAATATTCCGCTGTATTTCTTAATATAATTTATTAGCAATTTTCAAAAATCTAAACTGTATTACGGTCGCCGGACAAACAAGTGTCTATGTAGCACGTACGTTTTTGAAAAGCATGTGACTTGAGGCTGAGCTCTGATTGGATCTTTTCAAATCATCCTTCGGGCGCAGCACTGTGCGCCCTGAACCATCCCACTTTTGTTCTTAGCTAATCAGTATTTGTTTTTAAACAACAAAAAAGTCCAACTACAATGGCAAAAACAAATAAAAAACAAACAAAAAAATAAATAAATCAAAGTTAAAGTACCTTTGTCGCTGAGCTCATCAACAGAACCAATCATCTGAAGCTTAAACTCAGGAGCGTTGTCATTCTGGTCCAAAACTATGATTTTTAAATTAAGGTCATTTTCAACAGGATCTCCGTTTCTTTTTGATGTAGCTCTCCCTTTGAGCTAAATAAAAACAAATGTACACACGTGGACAAAATTGTTGGTACCCTTCGATCAATGAAAGAAAAACTTACAATAGTCACAGAAATAACTTTAATCTGACAAAAGTAATAATAAATAAGAATTCTATGAATGTTATCCAATGAAAGTCAGACATTGCTTTTCAACCATGCTTCAACGGAATTGTAAAAAAAAATGAACTCATGGAACAGGCCTGGACAAAAATGATGGTACCCCTAACTTAATAGTTTGTTGCACAACCTTTTGAGGCAATCACTGCAATCAAACGATTCCTGTAACTGTCAATGAGACTTCTGCACCTCTCTGCAGGTATTTTGGCCCACTCCTCATGAGCAAGCTGCTCCAATTGTTCCCGGTTTGAAGGGGGCCTTTTCCAGACAGCATGTTTCAGCTCCTTCCAAAGATGCTCAATAGGATTGAGGTCAGGGCTCATAGAAGGCCACTTTAGAATAGTCCAATGTTTTCCTCTTAGCCATTCTTGGGTGTTTTTAGCTGTGTGTTTTGGGTCATTGTCCTGTTGCAAGACCCATGACCTGCGACTGAGACCCAGCTTTCTGACACTGGCCAGCACATTTCTCTCTAGAATCCCTTGATAGTCTTGAGATTTCATTGTACCCTGCACAGGACACCCTGTGCCAGATGCAGCAAAGCAGCCCCAGAACATAACAGAGCCTCCTCCATGTTTCACAGTAGGGACAGTGTTCTTTTCTTCATATGCTTAATTTTTTCCGTCTGTGAACATAGAGCTGATGTGCCTTGGAAAAGTTCCATTTTTGTCTCATCTGTCCATAGGACATTCTCCCAGAAGCTTTGTGGCTTGTCAACATGTAGTTTGGCATATTCCAGTCTGGCTTTTTTATGATTTGTAACAATGGTGTCTTCCTTGGTCCTCTCCCATGTAGTCCACTTTGGCTCAAATAACGACGGATGGTGCGATCTGACACTGATGTTCCTTGAGCATGAAGTTCACCTTGGATCTCTTTCTGGGCTCTTTTGTTACCATTCAGGTTATCCGTCTCTTTGATTTGTCATCAATTTTCCTTGTGCGTCCACGTCCATGGATGTTAAATTTCTGAATAATATGTGCAACTGTAGTCACGGGAACATCTAGCTGCTTGGAGATGGTCTTATAGACTTTACCTTTAACATGTTTGTCTATAATTTTTTTTCGAATCTCCTGAGACAACTCTTTCCTTTGCTTCCTCTGGTCCATGTTGAGTGTGGTACATACCATGTCACCAAACAACACAGTGACTACCTGGAGCCCTATATATAGGCCCACTGACTGATTACAAGATTGTAGACACCTGTGATGCTAATTAGTGGACACACCTTGAATTAACATGTCCCTTTGGTCACATTATTTTCAGTATTTTCTAGGGGTACCATCATTTTTGTCCAGGCCTGTTCCATGATTTTATTTTTTTTAAATAATTCTGTTGAAGCATGGTTGAAAAGCAATGTCTGACTTTCATTGGTTAACTGTCATAGATTTTTAAAAAATTATTACTTTTGTCAGATTAAAGTTATTTATGTGACCATTGTGAGTTTTTCTTTCATTGACCGAAGGGTACCAACAATTTTGTCCACGTGTGTATGTGCACGCGCACACACATGCGCGCGCACACACACAGAGCATTCATATAAATGATTAACACTTGCCAGACTTTAATCAAGTTCTTATTTTGAGCCATGTCTCATAATACTGCATAGTACAGGGCAGCCAGGTCTCTGTTAGACAAGTGTTGCAGGTGATTCATAAAGAGTAACTGTGAATATCATACAAATTATGAGGAGAAAACAAACTATTTAAATTAAGATTTTGTGAGTGCTATTTATTCTGTAGTAGTACACTTAAAATTTCACTACAATGGCACTGTGCATTTAAATTTAGCCATGTGTACTGTAAAGAACCTCTTACAGGAACCAAGCACAGTTTAGTTGTATATATATATTTTGTACTTATGAATTGTCAATTCATGTTTACAGTTTTTGCCAATCACTTACACACTAAAAGTGAATGCTTAGACCAAAGGCTCAATACTTAAACTTCTTGCAGCATTAAACACAGTGTAACCATAGCTTAAACACATTTTCAAGTTTGCACTTTGTTCACAAGTTTGTAAGAAACTTACTGCAAAACCGTACACACGTTTTCTTACATTAGACACTTTGTCCAATACCAGAATCACCTGTTATCATTGGGAAAACACTGCTGCACACAAAGCAATGCTCACCTGGCAATTGTGGTCACTCACATATACACCTGAAAGCACTTGCACAAAAAACAGAACACCAATCGGTCTGAGCTTTAGGACTACGAATAGGCCCAAGGTAAGACATTTTGAGAACTATGCAAACAAGGAGGCAACAAGAGTCAGAGTGAGAGGAGGGCAAAGAGAGAAAGGAGTCGGATGAGGATGAGGCCATAGATGAGGACCAGAGCGGAAATGTGTATCAGATGACATCAGGGCTACTTTGGTCGACCATGTGATGAATTGTAGCCTGTCCATGAGGGAGGTTGGACAAAAAGTCCACCCTAACCTCAGTCGGTACAGTAGCATCGATAATAAGGACATTCTGACTGGAGAACAGGTATATCTTCAAGTTTATACTCTACCTACTGTATGTGTCACATGATTCAGTATCATATAGTATTACAGTATGTAACTGTACCATACAAACATGGGTAGTGCTGTGAAGTATTTCTAAAGGAATACCATTGTGATGTTACAGTACTGTGTACAGTTTGAAGTTACAGTATGTGAAAAAGAACACAAACAATGACATCTCGTTGTGGCATTTTTGACAGAATGGTTGGACGACGACCTCAAGGTGGAAGGGAGCGGCTCTTCACTCTACAACAAGAGCTTGCCATTACTGAAATGGTCCGAGAAAATAATGCAATCCGACTTTGTGAGTTACAACAACGCATGATTGCAGATGGAAATCTATTCAGCAATATCAACAGGGTCAGCATTTCTCCAGTAAGTTACATCCTACAGAAACATAACTTCAGAATGAAGCAGCTGTACAGGGTGCCATTTGAGAGGAACAGTGTCAGGATCAAGGATGTGCGCCATGATTATGTGCAGGTTTGTGTCACTTTACATATATATTGTGATGTGATGAGGATTTATGCTGCCTGTAGCTTGTAGTTTTTGTCACTACTGACCCAACTCATCCCCTACGTGTGTGAAAATATAAACATTGTAGTTACTGTATGCGTTCTCTGTAACACTATTCAATATTTACAGACAGTTCTGGACTGCCACATGAGTTCATCTAACGTAGATGATGCAGGCTTCAATCTGGCCAAAAGCAGGCATCGAGGCTGTAACATAGTTGGACAAAGGGCTCTTGTAAATGTCCCTGGCCAGTGTAGGGGAAAATATCACCTTGTGTGCTGCAATTAGTGTCTAAGGCGTCCTGCATCACCATGTCACACTAGGTCCCTACAATACTGAACACATAATTGCATTTCTAGATGCACTACATGCAGTTCTGCAGGACAGACCAGAGCAGTCCAGGTTTGGAATCATCTGGGATAATGTCGGTTTCCTCCGGGCAGCTCTGGTCCAAGATTGGTTTAACAACCATAACCAGTTCATACTTTTATATCTGGCCCCTTACAGCCCCTTTCTAAATGCAATTGTGGAATACTTTTCAGCATGGCGGTGGAAAGTATATGATCAGCCACCATACGTCCGCATGACGCAAGCAATGGAAGAGGCATGCGGAGACGTTGAGGTGGGATTGATTCAAGGGTGGATTCGGCACAGAAGGCGATATTTACCCCAATGCCTGGCCCGCGAGGACATCGTCTGTGATGTCGAGGAGGTCTTGAGTCCATACCCAAATATGGGATCCATAACCCCCCCACCATACATGTCATTGTTTTGTTTTGGTTACTGTTTGTTGCTAAATTTCTCTAAGAATGTCTGGTTATGGTAAAGATTATTGTTTGATTACTGCAGAAATTACTTTTGGCTTTTACAGAAGATCAAAATATAATAAAAAAAAAAAACACAAGAACTGGAGTGTTTTATATAAAGCCCTCAGTGTGTTGCTGGTGATATGAAAGGGTAATTCAAATGCCGCTTGTGTTTATGGTTTTGTTGCAAGTATTTCTTTTTTAGAAAGGAGTGTTGAGTTTTGATTGCAGTGTTTAATTTTGACAAAGATGTGAGTTTTTAATCTCCAAGTATATATGTTTAATTGGCTTGTGTTGAGTTTTGACATGGTGGGCCAAATTCTGCAATGTGTGAAAGCAATAGGCAAAACTGTTATTCTTATCTCCCAAAAATATGGCTTACAAACACAGTTTTTTTTTCAGTGCATTGCATTATCTTATTGGGGTGCTGGTGGCTCAATGGTAGGTGTTTATCCCAGGTTCGATGCCCAACCAGTGCCCAAACCCCTGTCACTGGATGTGGTGCTGGTATCAAACTCAGATAAAATGGGAGGGTTATGTCAGGAAGGGCATCTGGCGTAAAACCTGTGCCAAGCTTGTGTGTGCGGACCAAATGGTGCGCTGTGGTGACCCCTTGCCGGAAGAAGCCGAGTCTTACAGATTTCTATTTGGGTAAATGTTTGCATGTTCTCCCCTGTTTAAAAGTTTATGTCTTATGTTCTGAATATCCTCTTTTTTATTAATCCCTCAAAATTCTTATGGTTACAGGTGGAATGGCTACTGATAATTGTCCCAATAATACCAAAGTTTAATTTTCTTCCTGGCAAAGTTGAAGAAACAACTTTCTCCAAGTTTAAAACTGCAGCTTATTTATTTTTAAATATTTTTTTCAGTAGCAGAACACTTTTACTTCAAGTACAGCACAATGAACAAACCCTTAGCTGAAGTAAAACATTTGAATGGTGCAAACGTTTTAAAGTAGGCCGTATGTCTGTAAATGACGATCCCGGCTGAGGTGACTTGCGCACGAGTCGAATCAATGCATTATAACTGAAAAGTGCATTAGTGTAGCAGGAATATAAAAAATAGGAAAATAGGAAAAATAAAAGGGAGTTTTTAATTTTAAACTGTGTTCTGTTATTCTGCACATTCAGATGGACTTGAACCTTAACCTTGTATGTAAGGATGATATGCTCAATAACTTAAAATGAAGTAAATACTATAAATAATGGCATCTCCAATGTAATGACAATGGAAATTTCAGAAACAAAGATACATTTTTTATACATTTAAAAAATATTGTCTGTTTAAATAATTAGACTAATATCCTAATTGTTAAACTATCAAATTTGACTAGAATATTTTCTACATTTGCAGGGCCTCTTATATGAGCTGCAAAACCTTTAAGAACCCCTACAATAGTGAAATTGATGTTAGACATCTGTTAACCTTTCTTTAGAGTAGACATAGTAAGTATATCTTTACATCTGAAGTGATTTTTCTTATTTTATTTTTTTTTACCCTTTTGAGATTCACAATAAATCCAGGAATCTTCAAAGAATGCAGTGAATACACTCACCTCATAAGTAGCTGTCTTCTCTCTGTCCAAGATGCCATGGATCCTAACAAAGCCAGTCACTTTGTTTACGCTGAATAATTTACCCACTTCAGGTCCTATCAGAGAATATTCAATATCCGTCCTGGTCTCTTCATCTGATCGGATCTGAAATCAAACTGGTACAATTACACACAGTATACACATGTGGGTGATATAATTAAATTACATGGTGGTTTAAGTAAGACAAAAAAGGTCAAATTGAGAAGCTTTTGAGAAATTATCATTTATCATTTTGTCCCCAGTGTCATGTTTAATAATTATAGTATGAAGCACTTAATTTCTCTGTAAGTAAACTAAGTTTTCTGCCATGGAAAAAGCCTTCAGGAGGGAAAAGTTTAGACTTTGGTGTTTTGCTTTAACAGGTGACAAGGCCAACAAAAACAGTATGTATTTGTATTTTCCACAAAAGTAAACTAACATTCAAAAAGCACACCCTTCCTACTTTTACAATCATTAAAAAATAATTATCAGGCAAGTGTTCCTCCAAAGTCATGAGCCACTCCTCATTTCTTCAAAAGAAAAACAGACCTTAGCCATGACCTGCAAAAAGCAGTTGTTGCTGATCAGCAATCTGGGAAGGGTTTGACGACAATCTCCTAAACAAAATGTAAATTCACCATTCTACAGTGATAATAATCATTTACAAATAAGAACCTTCAATTCAATTTCCAGTCTTCCTATGGAGGACACCCAAGCAAATTCTGTTCAGACAGTCATAGGCAAGCCTTACAAACCTCTGTAAACACATAAAGATGGCAGCACAGCAGGAATAAAAAGACTGAACATATAGGTATCACTTTCACTGATTGGTGCCTAAACAGCCCTTCTTTCCAACAATGACATGGTAATATGACTTTACAAAATGCTATCTGAAAAATCCAGTTCTGGAACAACTTCTTTGACATAATGAAGGTGATGAAGTTTTGTCATTGTGCAGAGTAACATGTTTGGTGACAAAAAGTGTATTGTCACAAACAGGGCCATATTAGTGTATGTATGTGTGGCTATGTCCAGACTAAGTATCAGTTTTTTTTTTTTTCCACAAGCCATCCGTCTGCTCAGATTATCACTCAGATTAATTCTACTGTACTGCCTCAAAACATATGGACTGATTAATCAACATTACATGCATACACACTGATCTACACTATCAAACTATTGTACACACCAATGTGAATGCTCTTTTTGCACAATATTCATAAATTGCCAATTTGCACAAACTATTTTCATCTTTTCTGCTAATTACAAGGAACATTTACTGTTTACTGTTTCACCTCCCAACTTTGTTTCATTTCACTGTGTACTGAGCTGCATATGGTTGGAGTGGCAATAAAAGCCTACTTGAATTGACTTGAAACTCTCATTCAAGAAAATTCATGAAACATTTGAGTCCATCAGCTTAATCTATACCAAATCTGTGTCATGCAAGAGCACATTATTTTCAAATGGCTCAAAAGAAACAGTTTTAGGTAGTATAGAACCAATGAGAGATTAGCTTACTTGTTGGCACTAGTGTTTGTTTGATTCCTGAGAAATTCTGATAATTGAGTAGGTTGGTCTTGAGTCTGATATTATCTGTTGTTTTATTCTACCTAAATCCGGTCATATGAGGATATGATGCGTCAGAGAAAATTCAGGAGAAGACGATCTGTTAATATAATTTTTATAATTATGGCCCACGCATGAGCACTTTGTCCTGTTCTAATGTAAAATGCAGCGACACATTCAAACAATGCTAAAAACAAGTGGAAAGTGAAACTAATCTGTTCTGCTGAACCTGATTTTAAGAATACATGAGCTCTTTCTTTCAAATCCTCAGGTTGTGAGGCATTGCTGGATTTTGGGCTTAATAACTTAATAAATAATATGATAATATTAAAGTTAGACATGTACATAATTTTATTTAAAAAAATCTTCTATTTAATATTTTGTACAGTATAATTCAGAAGTACCCATATCACTGTTAAAAAGTAAGTCATCATGAAGTGTAAATAGGTACTACGTAATAGGTAATGAGCAAAATACAAAATCATGACATCTATTTCTAACTTTAAAAAATCATACAAACAATATTTATACAATATTCAGGTCTATATTATTACAATATTAATGTTGCCTTTAGCAATCAGCTTGGTGTCTAAACTAAAATGATGGTATTATAGTGAACCTGATTTTAAACTTCTGGCTGCCCATGTACTTAAGTATTTCGTACATTAAGTCAACTAAATGTAAATAAACCATAAACAAATAGTAAACTACTGTTTGACCAGCTCCAGTCAGTTGCATCACTGTTTCACATGATTAAAACACAAAACAAGGAAGTAGATAAATATGTATATAGAGTAAACATGAGGATATGGTCTTGTTAGAGTCAGTTGATGTTTGGTAACATGTAAACAATTAATTAATAAATTTGAATTTTTAAAAAATAAAATCCACAATTGGTAAAATTAAATAAAATTGTAGCTTTTTAAAAAATATTTGAATCATTCTTTGAAAATCCAAAGTTGAATCTAAAGTCAAAACATTTGAAAGCAAGTCAATATTATTTCCAAGCACAAAAAAACATTATGGCATTTTTTAAATTACCAAGTAATTTTCGTATGCCGTTCTTTAAACACTTTGCCATGTAATGAATCTCCATACAAGAGCTGATAATAAATTCAATATAAATACTCACTTTGGAAATATATTTTTCATTGGTATAATCCACATTTTCCATCAGCCTCTTTGGAGGGATGACCCAGGTCCTATTATGTATTTGCATCTCTTCTTTATCACCTTGAACCCAGATTACCTGTTCATTCATGAATGCATAAATCTTATTTTAACAATCATGGTCATAAGCAGTTGTAATACTTAAGATTTTAAAGAAAGAAATAAGTGCTGTAGTCATTAAAGAACCTAACAAGGAGTCCTGGGATTTCTTTCAAATGAAAGTTAAATGTAAAGCTGACAATTTCGTGACTAACTACCAACTATTAATGATCATTTATCATGGTTATTACATTTGGAATGATTTACAGTTTTCAACCAAAAACCATGCAAAGCAGAAAATACTAAACAAACAAAGAATAAATAAATAATGTAACAAACGCGCACACAGTTTGTATTTTGTAAAAATGACAAAATAAAATAAATAAATAATAAATAGCTGACCTACCAAACAAATAGGCAAACAAAAGTTCATGTAAGAAATATAAAAACATAAAATTGAATATACAAAACAACAACAAAAAGAAGGAATATACATTTTATCACTCGTGGGTGAAAGGGAATTCCAGCCAATAGTTTACCCAAAAGAATACTTCCTACATATTTTACATTATAATGACAATGATGAAAGCCAGGAGAAAGAGACATAAAATCTTTAAAATCCTTCAAGCAAAATACTTACAGTAGTACAAATCATAGCTATGAAATATGTCAGAAGTGTCGCCATTAAAACAGGAATCCACAGACGTAACAGGATGTGTGAGTGTGAGTGTTGGTGTTGTTATGAAAGCTGCAGTTGAAGGTCTCTGCTTTGCATAGTGTGTGTGGGTGGTGCCTAAATGTTACACCATCAAGCAATTAGACATTGTAAGGGAGGGAGGCACATTTTCTTGTTTGCTTTACTACTTGTGGCCCAATTTACTTCAGTTCACACCACCAGAGGTGGAAAGCAACGAATTACATTTACTCATGTTATTGTAATTGAGTAGTGTTTTTTTTGTGTACTTCTACGTTTTAAAGTAATTTTTAAAGTCTGTAATTTTACTTTTATTTAAGTATTTTTGTTTAAAGTATTGTACTTCACTACATTTTAAATCATATTTGCTACTGAGTAAAGAAAAAAAATATATATATATCAGTGGTGAAGTGGTTAACACTGTCACTCTGCTTCTCCAGGGTCCGAGTTCGGTTCCTGGCCAGGCTCGATTCCTGTCTGTGTGCATGGAGTTTGCATGTTCTCCCCGTGCTTAGTGGGTTTCCTCCGGAGTGAGTGAGTACTGTAAATATATTAGGGAGTCAGGGAAGGTACCTGTGTTTTTGTTTGTGTTTTGTGTGTTTTTTTTGTTGCAGGTAATCTAGCTACTAAAATACAGATACCTTTTTGTTTTTTATTTTGGCCTGGGTCCACCCTGAAGCTGATCCTTGGGTGTGTATATATTTTTACACACCCAAGTATATATTTTTGTGTATATATTTTTGTAAAGCAATAAAAACCTCACTATTTCCTCAGCAAATGACTGGATCTAGTTCTTTCTGCCATATACCACCATTTCCATACAGTTTATAATAGAACCCAGAACCATTCTTTGTACGGCCCAACCCTAGACTGGCACGTTACACCATATTTAAGCGACCACTTTGATTTTCAACAGCTTTATTATGCAAAGGTATTCCTTCATTTAAAAACAACTAGTTTGAGATTTACTGTATATCCACCCATCCCACCCAAGCTGCAACTTTTTACTTTTACTTGAAGATTTTTATAATGGTAACTTTTACTTGTACTTCAGCAAAATTTCACGGAAGTAACAGTACTTTTACTTGAGTACAAAATTTGATCACTCTTTCCACCTCTGCACACCACATAGTACTGTCTTCAGAAATGTTTTTTCTGTACTGTAGCACATCCCACATCCAGTAATAATAAAACAAACCGAAAAAAAATCATCATCATATTCAAGTTTATATTCAGATAGGCCATGATGTGACTTAAATTAAACCAAAATAAAGCAATTCTAAACTCTATTAAACTAGCCTGTTAAACAGATACTACTCCACAACAATGTTTACAATGGGTGCTAAAGAATCTCATTGTGGTTTGTGCAGTAATTTCCAAGATCCCTTTTTGTGAATAATTTAGGCTGAAAATGTGTGGTTAGATTGAATCCAGATGGAGGTGGTCTTTCTCTGGATGTCTCAGGATCCTCGCAGCTGTCAGGGATAACCCCTAGAGGGCGCCAAAGCGCCCTGAGACTTTTTGTTGTAGTTGTTTTGGTTTCACTTCAGTTCCCATTATGCACCTCGGTCAGGTGACGTGGGCGCTCACCTGAACCGAGTTGCTCTTTAGTTTTATTATACATGGCTTGTTTTAGTTCAGTTTAGCGTCTTGCATCTGTTGATTTTCACCTTGATAAATGTCCGTTCAGCTTGCTTCGTGTTTTGGTTTGTTTTATTCTTAAAGTACATTTGTTTGTTTAATTTCCCTGTTTTCATTATAATAAAAATATCACTCCTTTATAACACCTGGACCTCTGCATTTATGCCTCGAACCCACAGCCATGACAGCAGCATTGGCCTCTGTCTACTGGAGCTGGCACAATCTCCAGATGGGTAGAAAAAGAAAGAACAGGTGGAAAAATTTAAATGAAAAATGTGCATTTAAATACACAATGAGGTTTTATGATGAATTATGTGTATGCCAGGTTAAAGAATTCCATTTGTACAATTCTAACCTGTCATATATCTGTAAAGCATTAAACATCTAGATGTGGAGAAAATTCTGGAAAGGATAATAGCGTAGTAGCTACAGTATGTTCATATCTACATAGGAATAGCATCCACAAACTGTATCAGGCAGGATTTAGGCCTGATCACAGCACAGAGACAGCACTTATTAAAGTAGTAAATTACCTCCTACTGGCCTCTGATCAGGGTTGCGTCACTGTGCTTGTGTTACTTGACCTCAGTGCAGCTTTTTATGCTCTAGATTAAATAATCTAGATCCTAGATTCTAAATTTTCTAGATAATGTTCAGTTCTGAATGCCCAGTTCCTCCAACCCAAGAGGCGATCTTATGTGTACACCATGAATTGGTGTGAATTTCCAACTCCCAGACTACTGACAAACTACAAGCCATAAACCGCAGTTCCCAGAACAAACTTTCATTCTCATGTTTACAGTTAACCAGCTACTGGTGACACACACCTAGATTTAATCACCAATTCCCAGACAACATTACATATGCACACATCAAACACCAATCAGACCTGAAGTTAAGTGTTTACAGTGTGTTCTTTATATGGCAAGCCTTAAAACAAACTGTATTTTAATATCCTAAGTGTTCTGGATTTTTTTGGAAAAAAAACAAAAAAAAAAACAGTATTCATCTTACCAGTATGGTTCCAGAGACTTGTGGAATCTGTATCAAGACTTATTAAAATTGTTTTGGAGGAATACAGGTGCACAACATTCTATTAGAATACCTTACATGTATTTTTTTTGATAAAAGATCACCTTAATCTTGATTACCCCACCGATCAGCAACCCAGGACCTCAAATTCCTGACCACCACTGTCCCCTTTGTTCACATACAACCTTGTATCTCAAATCAAACCTGTACAAATAATTATATTCAGTTAACTTCAATCAGGTTTTTAACATGATCATCTGTCACATTTCCTGCAGTCTCTTTGGCTTCCTCCAACAGAGCATGCTTGTAGGGGTTCTGGACATACTAAATTGCCTCTAAGTACTGATGCATGGTGCTAACACTTGGTATTAGTATAGGTTCTGGAATGAACTTAACCCTGACCAGGATTACACCTAAGAAAAATATAGTAAGTATAATCTAAAAACAATAGAGATACAATGACATGCTATTTAATTAATTTCAAATGATTAATTTGAGAAATCCAGATCATAAATAACCTAATATTAAAATAAAAAATACAAAAATGAATAAGATATTTATCCTCTCCAGGGGTTGATCAGCCACAAATGTTGGTACAAAATTCCTTTTGTGTTCATACAAGTCCAGTAGTTGTTCATGGAATTAAATAATTTCTCATATTTTGTCATTATTAATATAAAGATAGCAGTGCACAGATATATTAATATCCATAATAATTGGGTACCAAATTACTGCATGTAATTTTATGAGTAAAGTTACAAGCAAATAAACATGAATGCTTTATCCAAACCATGAAATCTTGCTCATTTGTTGGTTCAGTGTCATGCATAATTGGAGTTTGCCTTTAAGACTTCACAACTACATATGGAGGATAATTAAACACAAAAACACTAGAAAAGATTTTATGCAAGCACACTTCGGGATTTGATGCTACTTCAAGCACTACATGCTGTGTTCATACAAATTAGAATGTTTATTGTTTTCAAGTTCTTTAAAAAAAACATTAACAAACCATACCAATTCTAAAAAAAAAAAATCCCATTTTCATACTAGTATGCATATTATTAACTAATCATTCCTAATGTTACAATCATGGATACTTCATAGTTTTCTAAAAATAGAAATACGTTAATATTGCTATTGCACAGGCTATTCAATCAAGCACCCTTTACTTACACCAACAATGAAAAACCTCAAATTGTTCTAATTACTGTTTAAAACAAAAAATCATGTTATCGGTTACCTTGTAATATTCTTTTTTTTTTTCTTTTGCATACCTAAAATATAGTATTAACACAATCATGTTTCACAGTGAAACAGTGCACCATAAATACCAGAGGACAATTCTCTAAGATAGAGCTTTGTGTCAGGAACTGTGCAAAAAAAAAAAAAAAATTGGCCTGCAGTGTAGAAGAGGGCAAGATTGGACAGAATTCTTACGGAAAGAGGCAGAGCAGTTGGATTGCTCTTCAGAAACGGGAAGGATTTGAAGAAACTGTTTAATACATGGCAAGATTGGTCAGAATTTCTTTAGAGAAGAAAAAAAAAAAAACAGACCTGCCACACTTTTATTCTAAAGAACTAGATCACCGGCAACTATGTCATTAGTCAGCCTCATGAACGAAAGAGGATTATGGCAACCATTGAAAAAAAAAAAAAAATCCCCTTGAGTTAAAACTTAATCTCTTGAACCTTAATCTTAGAATTCTGAGAAATTTCTCAGAAGTACAACTTTGTCACTTTAATTTGATTTAAAAGTTTAAATTCCGAAAAAAAAAAATCCAAATTTACACACACACATATGCATACATATGCATCACATCTGCGACAAAACAAGTCGCCGAGGAGAATATGCTGAATCCAAATAAGGATATTTTCCAGTTTGTTCCAATGCATTAACATACTTTAATCAATCGTAAGTTTGTCCAGTGCTTGTACCAACATCATACAATTATTGTCAGCATTTATACACAATATATACGGAAATCATTTTAATTCCAGTGTTTTCTTCCAGCAGGTGGCACTGTAGCGTTGTCGCTCAGGGAGTGCATCAAGAATCAAAATATGGAATTGTTCATGTGCGTTTGTGTGAAATTTTTAACCAGTGGAAATTCTTTTTTATAATAAAGAGAGGGTAATATGCAGAAACAACTAGTCACTCTATAACTATTACTGCCTTAGAAACTAAACAAGTCAACTTAATAGAGAAACATAAACAACAAAATGCTATCTGAAGATAATATATCCGCAGATGATACATACTGTAAATTGTTTAGACACCCATCTATATTACATGAAATACGCACCAGTATGTAAAAACCTCCTATTCTGCTAATTATTAGTAATGAGCTAAATACTCAAACACACTATGACACTACAGAACCATTTTCTATAATCAATACTGATTCAATTGTATAACAAAGAGCCTCTTATACTGTATTTTGGTTTTCATAGCAACATCTTAACTAAAACAATAAAGTACACAGTAAAAATCCCAGCAATGCATGGTGAATTAAAACACTGTGGTGTTTAAATAGGTGCAGCTGGACTCAGAGTGTTAGATCAACATTGGAGTTTCAATGTGTACTTCGTTTTTTTGCTTTCATTTTTTGTGATCATGAAAGCCAAAGTGAAATATGTGATCCCACACTTTTTTGTTTTGTTTCTTTTTTACTGAAAGTTTCTACTGATATTACTAATCAAATTGATTCAATCAAAAAATAATATGCATTGATCTGAGAATTTTACCATTTTTTTTTCCAGACAGGAGAAAGTTGGCTATTGCTGTGAGGAAAAAAAAAAAAGCAAAATTAACATATTAGTGATCCTGCAGGCGGATTAGTGGTCAACTACAGCTACATATATAAACTTGCTTAATATTTACATATATCGTTAAAAATAAAATGATTCTATTTAGTAATAAATGAAGAAGCAGGCAAATCTGGCATTTCTTCAATCATCCATCCGATACGGTATAATCACGATACCTTAGAATTGATTTGATTTTTATTGTGTTTTTGTAATCATCACGATTTTATAAATATCCTGATTTTATATTATAGGTTTTTCTAATTTGATTACAATTCTAAACAAACAGCAAGTACATTGCTCCCACAACACAGGACACCTGTTAGAGCATGCCACTGCCAGAATTATAGAGTTAGAGCAACCTCAAATGCAGTCATATACAGCGGTACCTTAGCATACGAATTTAATCCCTTCCGAAGGCAAGTTCTGAAGGTGAAAGTTTGTATTGTGAAACACATTTTCCCATAGGAAATGATGTAAATGCAGGTAATCCATCCACCTGAAAGTGGCTCACCTTTCTTCCTGTTACTGTACTTGCAAAAAAGTAAACTCATTTCCCTTGACTTTTGAACGGGTTTTGAATGGCTTCTGGAAGTTGTGTGCAACTTAGTCGGAACATTTTTATACCCAGGTACCACTGTATAACTTAAAAATCAATGAATAATAAAAATTTTAAATAATTACATTTGCAGTGTGCTGATAGACAAATTGTCTTACAAAAATCTTTGAGATACAAAACTGAATAGATTTTTTCTTTTTTGCAAATTTTCTAAAAACAACTAACAAATTTACGACTAATGCATTTATCATGTTTAATTGTATAAACTCCTAAATAATTGTATAAACTCTGGACATTACAGACACTAAGTAGCTTCAAATATGGTTTATATCTGTACTATTTTACATCTATGTACTTCCTGTTATCTGTACTAATTTAGTAATTGCTTAGGACACTACTTGATTATTTGACTCCCAGTGGCAATCACAATAATGGAACTTGGATAATGGAAACAGCACAACTGGCTGTAGAATGTAGCAAGTAGAGTGTGAGAGTGTCTTTGGAGTTGCATTACGAGGTGGAGCTCGACTGGAAACTTCTCTCAACAACCGAAACCCTTTCCTCTCGCACCTCTTGGTGAGTGCTCCCATTCGAAGCAGCAAACAGTGGCACATCTTGCTGTAACAATGAAATGGGACTTTGGATAACTGGTGTGCTTCCTAAAGTCATGACCCCTCCATTTTGACCTCTGGCCTGTGTACCCTTGCTTATCCTGGAGTGTGAAGAGCTCTGTACAACATGCACAGGCTCTGTGCTCTCTACTCGTCGGGTCTCTACGACATGAACGGAACCAGAAACGGTGCCCTGAGGCTCAGAGTGGCCTGAGATCCCATGCATTACTGTGCCTCCAATACCCTGATCCAGCAGTACCCTGGTGTTTGCTTGTTTCAGTCCCAGCCTGGGAAGTGTGCTCTGGGGAGAGATTGCTATATTGGTAGCCTCTTTCTCCAGCAACACAATGTTGCTTTCGTGAACACTGTTCCCATGTACCACTGTGCCTCCTATACCTTGATCCATCACTACTCTGGTGCTTGCTTGCTGCAGTCCCAGCCTGGGAAGGGTGCTATGGGGAGAGATTGCTATATTGGTAGCCCCTTTCTCCACCAACACCACGTTGCTTTCACCCAGCACTGGACCAGAGGCCAAAAGAAGTGTAGGCTGCTGTTGCTCCACTACATACATAGGAGTAGAGGGCAGATAGACCACTGGCTGCTGGATGAGCAGAGTTTGGCCTATGGCTCCTCCCGTTGCAGTTATATTGGTAGTAGTGGAGGAGCTGGAAGATGTTCCCTCATTTCGAAAACCATGAACAGCACCTTTGCTGTCACTTACATCAATGGTCACTTTTGAACTAGATGAGGAAGAAGATGTAGGAATTGAGCTTCCCTCAATTTCAATGGCGGAGCCATAGCTAATCTCAGCAAGCCTTCTGAACTGCGGCCCGAGGTCATTAAGGAAATCTAGATTGTTTTCCTCATGTAGATGGCTGCAGATATCCTCCAAGGAACCTGTGACCGAGTTGCAGGTTTCATAGTTAGACACAAGCAGGTGGTTCACACTGGCTTCTTGATTCGCTGTTTCCAGTGATTTCTGCAAAATCATACAGGACATCAGATCTGAATACAGCTGATCTACATGTTATACACACAGCATGTAATAACAACAGTTATAAACAAAATAAGATCAAACTGGTTTAGCTCGAAAGATGACGAAATAAAACAGTGGCATCACTCCCAACCAAATGTAGATCCTTCAACCTTTTGTGAGCAGGTGACTCGAGGCTGCTCTATAATTGGCTGGTTTAGATTTGCACCAGGACGTAGCTCTCTGCGCCGCGGACACTCCGACTTTCATTGGTATTGTTAAAAAAAATATATATATTTCACATGATTGGACATTTTTCGACATTGTTTTGCTCTTCCACACCCTCTTTTAACATATGTTCATGTGACTGCAGCTAACGCTCAGCAGTAAGTCACCTAAATGGAGCAAGCTAGCTGGAAATGGTTATAGTAATGTCTTTAATTAATGTCCCTGTTTGCTTCTTCAAAGTCTGGGTAACAAACCTCTCTGGAAAATGACATGGCTACAAGAATTAAAACATCTCTGCAAAATTAAGCCCTTTATTTATTATATATAATTAAGTATTGAATTACCAATTTTTGCTGAGTTAAGCAGCAGTTTTTAAACTGGTTTGCTACTACGGCCTCTAAATAATTTTGAGCTTTAGCTGCCACTGATTCTAAATGGTAAATTATGGTCTTTCAAATATTACTTTGAGCTCTTTTTTTTCACACAAACTTGCTCACGAACAAGACTACAATTCTAAATCCAGTCTTTCACTAGCTCTGTCCTAAACTATGGCAAGAGGTATAAACAAAGCATCACTTTGATGGGGTGGTTAATAGTACAGAACCACAGAGTCAGGGTCACCTGAGGAGATTTTCATGTTGTGTGTCCCTGATTAATTCTAACTTTTGCTCAAGCTTTAAACTGCTCCCAGTGTCAGTGAGTGCAGGAACATCCATACTTAAATAGTGCCTTAATTGGCAATTTCTCCATGCCATCTCACACATCACATCCATGATACCCTATGCTGGTTCTGACTTTGAGATCATATCTGTCTGATCATGTCTGGAGATTAATTATGATGTTCTGGCAACAGTTTTGTTGTTTTACACAGGTGGAAAAAAGTACTAACCTCTGCAAAATAGCTGTATAAGTATTTATCAGATAGAGCCATGGAATCGATGGTTCTGCTTGCAATAAGTTCAGAATGTCCTCCAATTATAGTTTCAGTATTACGTTTTTCCAACATGCGTCTGTTTTCTTCCCAAGACCATACATTTTTCCAGGATCCTTCTCTGTATCCTTCTCCGTATCTGGCTCCGTGTCCTTCTCCGAATCCTTCTCCGTATCCTCCTCCATATCCAGGATTCCTAATGCTGTCACTCACGGATGGCTTAGACAGCACTGCTAGTTCCTGAGGAAACAGTTCGAATCAGTTGTGAACAAAGTACACCAATTCTGGACTTGAGTAAAAGAAAAAGTCCTCCATTTAAATGTCTACTTGAGTAAAAGTGCAAAAGTCAAATTTTATTAAGGATCAAAAATGCAGGGCTTGATTAGCTCAAAGGAGCAAAAATTTCTATCCTCTCTCTCCGTCTCTCTGAGTCCTTCCTGAGTGCTATCATGCTGTTTTCTTCACTGTCTGCAACCAGCTTCACTGCTGAGCAAGTCACGAAATTACACTTAATAATCAAAACGTGGTGGCAGTATCATCTAATAAAGCTACTAAAGGTAAGTAAAAAGATAAGAAATTTATACTTGTGCACAGAGTGTCAACACACTCGGTTACCTTTCACCTCTGTTTAGAACACTGTAGTCCATTGTAGTACAATTCCAACAACTCATACAAAGCTTAACCAGACATTTGTCTCCATTATGAAAATAATAAAGGGTATTACATGAAGGTAGTTTATAATAAAAACAAAAGCTACAGTTTCACCTTAAACAACCCCATTAAGTAGATCAGATTCATATTAGAACAAGTAAGAACAAGTCAAACCAGCTAAAATAAGACATCTGGCCTTCTTCTTTCTTCTGGACCTCAACAAATCCAGCTGACTAACTGCTTGCCATCCTCCAGAGCAAAATCCAGCATATTTTTGCTAAAATCTCATATATTGTTTAGAATAAATGGGTTATGTGTAAAAGTAACTTGTAATTATCAATGTGAACTGATGTGATCTGACCAGAAAACCGGAATTGAGCAGTTTTGCCTATAATGCCAACATGGACCTAGATTTGCTGATTAGTTTATACTTAACTCTTGAAATCTTTTTAAAAGAGGGCATAAATAACTCCCAACCCACAACCTTTACACAACCTGAATAGGAATGAGTAATGGTGAGGAATAACAATTGCTTATTTGGATAGCAAGGCAAGTTATGCTGTCCTGGACTCCCATAAAATCGACAGCCTTGGCATTGTTGACATGCAAACTCAACTTAGTAATGTCTCTGGCTGAAATGATGTTTTGTATGGACTTCTCGTGACAATCCGGTAAAGTTTATTCCTCCTTTTAAAAGTTATTTGTCATTGGGATTCAATGGACAACATCATGCAACCATCTTTTGTTTTTATGTCTTTACAAGCAGTAATTTGGCAAACCCTGGATGGCTTCCTGTTTGTTTTGTTTGCACCCTTTGTGAGACATAAAATAATGCCAATTCGTGCTCTACCAAGTGCCATCATGAATAGTCATTTAGAAGAGAAACGTCAAAATGCATTTTAAATTAATCAAGACCTACAATAATTTGCCGTCTCTCACACTTCCTTGGGCTTATCATCATTCTGTTTTTAAATGACATTGTATAATTGACATTGCTGTGTTAAATGTACACAACAATCTGGCAAACAAAGAAGTGCCACAGCTTCAGGATCAGTGTTCGATATTGTTACTGTCTATGCAGAGTTGTGCATGTTCTCACACATTCTCCACGTCTGCCAGGGTGTCCTCTAAGTTCTCCTGCCACTTCCCACATGTGTGTTACTGTACATGGTATCTTGCAATAAATAATCCTGAAATATCGTTAACAACCCTTAACAACACTGACTAAGATAAATCAATCATTCATTGGAAATGAATAAATGAAGTTGTAAACACCACACAGTAACGCTCAGAGAAACCGTTCGTACCGTTAGTGTTATTAGACAGCTGCTCCAGCCTGACATCTACCATAATGCGGAACACAAATTACCTTATCTTCGCCTTGACCTTCAGTGTGATATGTGAGGAGTCCCTGATTTATGTCGAAGGGAAAGGGCTGGAATTTAGCCATAGCTGCAGCTCCTCCACACTCACACAACAGCAAAAGCATAGGAATTACTGCAAAAAAAACATTTAATAATTGTCATTACATACTGTAATAACATACTGTATACAGTCAAGTGTATACATTTTGGAACAAAAATATGTTTTTTTTAGCATTTGGCCCCTGTACACCAGCACAATGAATTTGAACTGAAACACTCAACATGTGAGCACAGTCATGACTTTAAATTTTAACTAAAGGGGTCATCCACACACACACCCCGATACACCCACATGTGCATGCACAAACACACACACACACGCTAACGGAAACACTGCTCCGTCAGGATTTTTTTTTCCAAGATAATGTGCAGGTTAATTTGTTTTATTTTTACTTTCAATTTTGTATGAATTATTTTTATATAAATATTTTTGGGTTGTGGAACGAATCATTAGCTTTTCCATTATGTATTATGGAGAAATTCACTTTGATATACAATTGTTTCATTATACAAGCACACTTCCGGAACAAATTATGTTCGCAATCCAAGGTTTGACTGTATAGTGTAGTAAGAATTTGTATTTACTATAATAATTTTACTACAGTAAGGTTCAAAAACACTTTAGCATTTACCTTAGTAATTACTATAGGATTTATTTTAACCCATGGGCAGTTATGGACTCTTATGATTAGTAAATTTATATAGATCAAAACAAAACAAAGGAATTCACAGAAACGGCTAAGTTGATGGTACTCACACAACAGAAGCAGGATTCCCAGCAGCAATGCCAAAACTCCACCCGCTCCCAGTACAGGCGGGTTACTGCTTCGTGTTTGGGGTTGGCAGACTTGTGCCTCTGTGCATTTGCACACAGTGATCTGAAGCTTTTGTCCCTGGCAGAACTTTCCTTGCTGGTCTAGCACCTCCAGCTCCACCGCGTAGGATCCCGGCCATAGGTCATCCTGAGTGCGTAAAATGACTGTCGTTTCTGGAAAAGGAATTCAGAGATCCATTAGTCATGAGACATATAAAGGAGAAACAAGGATCTGGGTTGTACATTTAGCACTTACATTAGGAAAGGGTTACAATCTAATCTACTGCTAATCTGTATTAAAATAGTTAATAACTTAACCGTTGATGCGTTCAACACTCCAGGTCTCTTTTGTGTCCTTGGTAACCACTCTGAATTCGAAAGGTTCTGCATTGGGGTATTTATCCCCATCTGTGGCTGTGACGTACACTACACTGCTGCCGTAACAAAGCGTTTCCACTCGGTGAGTCAAAAGAGGACAGTGGTCGTTGAAATCCTGGACCTGAATTGCAAGAGTTCCTGTTGCAGTTTTAGACACAAGGTCTATGAAAAAGATTAAGACATTTTAATAGTTAATGTTTTACACTTGATACAACATTTTACTAATGCCATAAGCACTGAGGTAATGCTGCTGCTTTAGTATAGGAGAAAAAGCTCATATCATACTGTATATTGATTAACTATTGTTATTTAAGATAGACAAAACATTTTAGGACATGTTCGTAGTATATAAAAATGATCAGCTTCAAGCTGATATCAGCAACGCTACAATACACATTCTGAAACACCATCTTTGGCTGACTTACCATTGGTAATGCATATGATTTTGGTGTAGTATGTTCCATTGACCAGGAACTTCGACTCGCGGTCTGGATATTTGTTGAGTCTGATCTCGGCAGTTCTCTCATTAATGCTCACCCAGTTGTTAATATCCTGTATTTTTATATACCTACAACAATAATGATACAACTGTTTTATTAAATGAAATTCAATACTTGGGCCAAAAGTCAATCAAATATACAGTACGTTTTTTAATACAAATCTGAAGTTAGTTGTTATACTGTAAGAGAAATAAAACAAAGAATAATGCAAACTAACCCTAACCTCTCATATCTGATTTCCTATAAGCAGTGATTAATTTTTGTCATCATTCATACATAACAGATACGGTATGGCTGCAAGAATTAGCATGCCATAAAATAAGTAAACTGGAATTATATGATTCAAAATGAAGCAGAAAAAAATTATTGCCACAAGCTATTCCAATAAATTATGTAATATGATGATAGATTGTTTGTATTTTCTTCTTTCACCTGCTAAAATATTAATAAAGTCTGTTCTTCTCCTCATCCAGTGTTGTATAAGAAAACTAAACCCATTATATACAGTGCAGATGGTTCACATGGTCTTCTTTTATATGTAAGCTTTAATCAGAAACTTCTGAAAAAACAAGCTTGGAGATAGACTGGCTTTCTTAAAGTCTGAATGTGTGTGTAAAAGTGTGTGCATGGTACCCTCTTTCAAGTCTTCAGTTATAGTTTATTTTTCTCACCTGACGTTAGTGGCGGGTAACAGCGTGTCACTGTCAGTGGCAGTGTAAGTGGCGATGACTTTCTTCAGGTCAATGGTGGTGCGGTCTTCAGAGATGGAAATGACTTTGACAGCAGGCTGGAAGTGAGGGGCTTCAGGCACATTCACCACTTTGATCTTGATGGGGTATGATGTGGGCTTGTCAATCACTACTGACTTGTGATAAGATGCCTTGTTGCTGACCACCACTTGCAGATTTACCTCTTTCAATGCCTCATAATCCAACTCCTTTAATAAAAAAATAATAAAGACATCAGGTGGGGTGATGTGGGGGGTTAACTATAATATCTAAGTACCATATAGGTCTTTAGTTATCGCTTAAAGATTGCCAGTGAAGCAAGTTCATTCCACCACATAGGTTCCAGAACAGAAGAGGTAAAGTACACCAGGGACCGAATTTCCATCATTCAGTGGAAGTTTTTTTTTTATAGGGTCAGATTGCCAGTTTGACACCTGATTTTATCTGAGCAGTTGAGGGTGACCCCCAACAGTGGCAGCTCAGGAGTGTCAGGTCTCGAACCTGGGAACTTCTGATCAGTAGTCCAGCACCTTACCCACTGAGCTCCCCCTCAGGTTGTCATGATTAAAATAATAAAAGTCACATTCCAGAGAATTACAATATTAAACAACCTGTACAAGGTATATATTTATTATTATTTTGCACAACTTTTATTAGCTTTTTAACCAAAAGAATAAAGCATAGCTTTAAAGACAACATCAAGGGAAAACTAAAGATCCTGGTGCTATTTTAAAGAAGTTAAATTAATTTTATATTTAAAATAGAAGGATATTATTATTATTATTGCTGTTGTTGTTGTTGTTGTTGTTGTTGTTGTTAATAATAATAATATACACTTTGTTCAAAAATTTCAACCATGAACAATTGTTTTATACCTTACACAATAAAAACCTCCATTATATTTCAGAGTATAAAACATTCCAGGATGCTCAGTGTGTGCATCCGTTGTGTCATCATATTTTAAGTTGATTTAATTTTATCTGTACAGGCCAAAACAAGGAATTCAAAGGAAGGAGACATGTTAAGGAGGCATGAGGCATTTTGAGATGAACCAGACTAAAAAAGGCAACGCATCCTCTCCTGAGACACACAGGGAAAAGAAAGACAATCAGTACTATGTGTGTTGAAATAAGGACGCTCAGATTGTGAATGTGTGTCCTGGTATAAGAGCATGACAGCCTTTATGATGATAGCAGCAGCTCATACTGTAGGTCCAGCAAAACCAAAAAAAAAGAATTGTCCTAAACTTGTACATGACTTGGCTTGGTCATTTGTTCGACTTTATATGACGATTTATTCACCAGCTTACCTTAGTGACCATTATGACGCCCTCGTTAGTTTTGTTGTCGGTGGTGATGGTGAAGTAACCGGCTTCATTTCCTGAGATGATGGTGTACACAGCCTCCCAGTTTTCCGTGTAAATCAAATCTTTGTCTAAGGCTTTGATCCGGATCGCTTCCACATTTATGGTGTTCTCCTCTACAGAGCCCTCATACTACAGACACCACAAGCACACGCTCAAAAGCAGCATTCACATGTTCAGATTTTTGGTCTGTGTTTTGCAATCTTTATTTAGGCAACACTGTGTTTAGATTTCGCCCAGGTGTTCTTTTATTTATTAGTTTATTTATACTAAGAATATACCACAAATAATTATTAGCTTTACAGTACATCTCCTCATGTGACAAATAACAAATTACATATAAAAGTAAAATAATATATGAAAACACTTACATATTTCTTCTCTAATATGGGGATGTTGTCATTAACATCAGAAATTTTGATGGTGATGGTCCCTGTTCCTGTCATTGGGCTGTTTTTGTTATCTTTCACAGTTCCTCCATTCATGTCTGTGCCTGTGATGATCAGTTTGTATGTATCTTGTGTCTGTGCATAACAAACAAATACAGAAACAAATAAATAAGCATATAATCATATTTGTTAAAAATGACCTAACTATGTTCATTTGTCTGCTCCATTTTAATGGTTGGCACAGTGGACCATGCGATCTGCACAACTGACTTAGCACAGGTTTTATACCAGACACCCTTCGTGATGCGATTCTCCCACTTTTATTTGGACTTGGGGTCAGTACTAAGGATGCCCTGTATTCCATGGCTAGGTTTTGGAGCATTGGTTGCGAATCTTTAAGAATACGTTTTTTTTTTTTTTTTTTTTTTTCCAACGGATTCATGCCATTTTGTAGATGACTGGGTTGAAGCATGCCCAAAAACACAGGTCTTATGAAATGATCCAAGTATACAGTAATTATTACCTACCAAAAGTGCTCGAAGAAATGACAACTTGTAAACCAGTGGAAGGTCAGATATTAGGTTGTATTTAGGTGATCTGAGTTCTGCATAATTTTAGTCTCCTGATTCAATAAACTCTATTTTGATATCAAGTTTATTACTGTATAATTTATCAAGCTGTCATATCTCTGTTTGCTGAGATATGGCACATGTGACTCTTTTTCGAATCCTATTTTTAGACTACTTAAATGATGATTCTGTAATGTGATAAGAAAAAGCCTCGTACTGTTCACCATTTTGCTACCCCTAAAAATAACTTCACCAGCAATGCGGTTTTAAAGTTTTTCACCTACTTAAAGATTGTAAAAGACCAAATACTACGCTTAATATCAGCGCTATTCCATAATGGCAGTGGCTTTTATGAGATTTAGGTTGTTTAAATCCCAAAAGAATTTAAGGAGCATCTGTGGAATGCACTAGACAAACAAGTCTGATCCACGGAGGCCCCTAAATGGGACTTAAAGAATCTGCTGCTTACATCTTGATTTTTCGATACCACGGGACACCTTTAGCGGTCCTGTGGAGTCCATGTCTCATCTAGTGGGTGGCGCTAGATGACACCTACACAATAAAATTTGAATTTGAAATTGATTTACTAGGCAGTGGATTTAATGTAATTACGGATCGAAGTATAATTTAAAGTTGTTTCTTCTACCTAGAATCTGTTTCTTTTAGGAAAATGTTAGATTTGCCTTAAACCCTGAAGTCAGTGGCACAAAAAGCAGTGGTGGCGACGAAAGCTGTGTAAAAAGCTGTTTGATCTGGACACACAGGGAGGTGAAAAAAATTATTCGACTGCCTACGGTAGCCATCACATGCCATTCCTTGATGCAGGACATCAATCAGGTAGATACATCAGGTACATCAAAGATGGAGATCATCAGTTCCAACAAAATCCACCTTCCATCTTTAGGAGACCAAGTGATCAGTTTTATAAAATGTGCAACCAAGAATTTTTCCACCTCATGATCCAAAGTGCCAATCCTTTTCCGCTCCACTGCAGTAACCAAAAAGTTGGAACAGGAAAGTGTCTGAGCCCAGTGACATTCTGGCAAAAGGCTGTAAGCTCCTTGCCTGTCACAGTGTTTATCTTTGTTAACCCATTTTACTGCGTCGCAAGGGTTAGGGTTAGCGGCCAACTGCTTAAACTGCCACCTAGTCAACTCTTATGCCATATTTTGAAGCGCTTCAAATGAATTACTGACACTTGACTCATGAAAATGATCACCATCATCCTCAACCAGTGTGAGTGGGTTTTGCCATAACCAATCTCAAGTCCCACTGCGAGAAGGACAAGACACATATTTAGACCTTTCATATTTAGACCTGGAGATGGCATTTGGCAGGGTGCCACACTGACTCATTTAGCATGCCTCCCAATTACATGTCCCTAAAGACTATGCCAGCTGGATGAAGCTGCTTTACCAACAACACAAGTGCTATATTCCAGTTGGAACCTTGCTGCCCTTCATTATCATTGTTGGCATCCATCAAGGATCAGCCCTCTCACCACTTCTGTTCATCCTCTGGGCAGACAACACCAAGTCCCCATCTCTGATCAATTCTTTCCTGATTTTTGACACAATCAGCATAAATGGGGAAGGCCCAAATAAGGTATCTCAGTTTGGTTATGATTAGTGATGGCAGGACCCTATCAGAACAAGGGTCAGTGCCGCATGGTGGAAACGGTGGAAAGTGACCAGCATCATCAAAAGAGTAAGTGAGCCCTTCATGTTATGGAGCTTTGGATGCTTTTGGTGGTCTTACAAAACCACATTATAAATTATATTATAGGATATTAATGTATAGTGCCAATTACAGAAAGATGCACGAGACGAGACTGTGAATGTGGAGTAATAAGGACAGCATCTGTAATTAGCCCTGAGGCAAGCTGGCCCTGTGTGAGAACCCCCTTTATAACATAACCTCAAATGATTTTTTTCCTCAAAACAGGATTCTGTTTCTGAAATATGTACCTTTTGTACCTCATGATTGTGGTTCTGTGTTTCAGTTGCCATTTTATGCCTGATGCTCTCACCTCTCTGTCCAGAGTGTTCACTCTGACTCGGACTTCACCAGATGATCTCTCGATTTTGAACATCCGCATTCCATCTGGCTCCTGATATCCAACATTGTAGGCAATTTGTGAATGTGGTGAGTTTTCTTCATCTGCATCAGTGGCTGTGATTATCATTACCAGGGTACCTGGGAGAAAGAGTATTAATGATAAAAAAGCTTTGTATGTTTATTGGAAAATATTTGGGCTGTTTAAATCCGCACCCAAACGAAAAGACAGACATGAAAAATGTCAATCTCCCATGTACCTTCTTCACTGAGTTCGTCGACAAAACCGGTCATATGAATATTAAACACAGGAGGGCAGTCATTCTGGTCTAGTACTATGATTTTCAAATCGAGGTCTTTTTCAGCAGGACTTCCATCTCTTAGCTTAGCTTGCCCTTTGAGCTAAAGAAAAACACACATGCACACACACACACACACACACACACACACACACACATGCTTAATGTACAATGGTTTCTTAGAAGTGAGTTATTTACATTTTCAAGGCAATAAATAAATAAATAAATACAACCTTAATATCACTTGAAGACCACACTTACACCATTTACAGTATTGCATAGCAATACACATAGCATCCTATTAAGCATATGATCATGCTCTAACCTGATTCAATCAACGTTTATTTTATTTTTATTACCAGATCAAATATATAATAATATCTAATACATAACAGTAATTTAATACAGTACCTTGCAACACATGGAAGTATATCTCGGACATGCATTAAAGGTGGTTTTTAAAAAATACCTGCAAATATGTATATTTTTTTTATTTAGGTTGAGGAAACAAAATTGACTAAATGACTACAAACACTATGTGTTCAATACTAATACAAGATTGATTAAATTCACTAAACTTAGTCTTTTGACTTTCATTGATAGGTTTCAATGAATTTAATGTCTGATTAAATTCCATCTTAATTACTTGTATGTAAGTAACACAGACTACTTACCTTCACAGTTTTACATGAATTATTTAGCTATTTTTAATCTTCTGTCCATCAGCTTAAAACAACTAAGCAGTATAGTTCTGTTGCAGTGTATTGCTGCTAGAACCCCATGGTCTGGTCTGATTCACAGGTTTCTGTCTGAGTGTGGTTTCGCATGCCCTCCTCGTGTCCATGTTTCCTTCAGGTGAATGTGTACGAATGTGTATTCTGCCTCTTATTATTATTATTATTGGTAAATGGCAGAAATATTAAAAGGTCCCATATTTAACTATTTTATTATAAGTGAGGTCTCAAAGCTCTCGCAAAGCATGCCTTTTAATGCTCCAGCTGAAAAGCCCCTCAGATAATGCATTTTTCATACCGCAAACTTCCTTTATTTCACCCCTCTTCCTTTTCCTGTTTCTTTTCCTGTCTATGAACACAAGTTACTACTGGGCCACACCATCTAAGCCCAGGCCAATAAAGCAATAGCGAAAGAATAAAATGCAGTTTATTTTAGTTGTGCATGCACTATATGAATTACAATTAAATGAATAGACTGATCCTTGAATCCTTGACTAACTTCATTCTAGCGTCATCATTTTTATTTTTCTGCAAATATTTCACTAAAATCAATGAATAGTTAAAATTATTTTTGCTATAGTCAGGCAGCCATAGTACAAAGTGAATTTTGAATAATAAGCCCCTTTTAAAGAATATTTATAAATAATTCAATACTGCTGAGGTCTGGTTAAACGACAACAATAATAGCAACTACAATAATAATAATAATAATAATAATAATAATAATAATAATAATAACAACTAAATATAAGTTAAATTACTTTGCGTTAATTAAAGTTAACTGAATATAATGAGGTTAGAGTGTTCTCTCTCTCTTCCAAGAATCATATCACACACGTAATGACGCTGAGCCTCAGGGCAGTTATGAAATACATATCAATGTTTTGTCACCAACCACGTTGCAAACAATAACATGTGAACGCTGAGCAATTAAAAATTCTATGACTGACACATCTATTGTAAAGCATAATCCATATTAAGTATAGACTTTTTTTAATGCCAGCATTGCCTTTAGCAATATGAGGCAGCTGTTCCATTTAAACTCCAACGGACCCATAGTACTCGAAATGGGTTGCTCAGGAGTCCACAATTTTTATTTTATAAGTAGCGTCTAATCATTATGAAAGGTTTTATTTATTATCAACTTATTATGGCATATAGCCTGTTTGACTACAAACTGAACTAAACAGGTTTTATCCAAATATCAATAACTCAAAAGAAAAAAAGGCACATATGAATAATGAGAAATTTTCAGGTATTTGACTAGCTGCATTATGCACCGCATTGTTTGAGAAGCTTTGCAATTAAAGTACAACTCAAAGTTTGTTTTGTTTTTGTTATAAAAGTTTCTGGCAGTCATAAAAATGCTTAAACTGAGATAAGGTTAATCCTTTTTCTCACTGTCAGTAACTGCTTTATCCTGTTGAGCTTCATGGTGGATCCGGAGTCTAAACCCCGGAGCACATTGCACAATGTGCCAACATGCATACATCACATTCTCATACACACCTATAGAAACCTTTGAGTAGCAAAACCAGTATGTTTTGGGAGCCTGAGAACCTGATGGGAACATAGACCTGCGGAGAACATGTGAAACTCCACACAGACAGCAAGTCACATTCAGGATTTAACCTGAGGACGCTGGAGTTTTGAAGCATCCGTTATAATTCAATAAACATTAGTAATACCATATCAGCACAGAAAATGTAATGCTGCTCCGAGCATTGGCATGGATACACTTACATCATAAAAAGCTGCTTTCTCTCTGTCCAAGATGCCATGGATCCTGACGAAGCCATTCTTTCTGCCTACACTGAATAAACCAGTTTTCACTGCTTCTCCTTCCAGAAAATACTCAATATCCGTCCTGGTCTCTTCATCCGATCGGATCTGAAATCAAACGCATACGATTACACACACTTTCCACGTTGATGTAACACACAGACCTTGGGCGAGAATCAAACCTGAATCCTGGAGGTGCAATGCGACAGTGCTAACCACTAGGCCAGCGTGCCACCAGCAACAACACAATGTGAATATAATATTTCACCTTCTGGAATACATTAATTTTGTTCATACACAACTAAATTCTTCCATGAATCCCACAAAATCACTGAATTTCAGAAGTTGCTATTTACTTCTTCTGTAAGCATGACCGAAACACCCAGGTTTACATAAGACAAGTGGTCAAACTTTAAGGTAAAAAAAAAAAATAAAAAATCCAATGTTTAAGTGAATTTTTTAAACACAGTACTATATTTTGACTCAATTCTGCTTAATAAAATCACATATGCCAAACTTTTTCAATTATGTTCCACAAAATTTATGTCACTATAAATGGATGAAAGGCAATCTTTTAGCAAACGAAGTGTAATTAACCACACACTTCAACAACAAAACACTTAAAGTCATTATGGTTGTCAAATTGAATACTGCCATACTAGTACCACCTTTCTACTGTCTAGTTAAACAAAGTAAACATTTCATCAAAGCATACCCTTCCTAAATGTCATCCATTTAAGAAACAAATATTTGAAAAGCATATAATTATAATTGAACATATGACAGGCAAGTGTCATTTATCATTCAAGTGAATAAAACTCCTTTAATTAGGAAAGGAGAAGTCAGAGTGTACTGGGCTAAAGGTGTTTTCAGGTAAAAAAAAGTTAATAGGGTATTTAAGGTTAATGGCTTGAGCATTGTCAAGTACCTTTTTCTGTTCAAGTGCCAATGAAGCAGTTTGTCGCTGTATATTAATCAAAATTAATATAGTTGTCAAAACAAGTTTAGGGGTGACTGTGCCTTAATTGCGAGTCTAAACTTGCCTTCATGGTTTTGTTGTGCATTTGGTACACCAACCTCACATTATTGGATGTGCATTCATAAGGGATGATCTGCACTCAGCCTTATACTGGCATGTGGTTGGAGTTTTATTAAAATAGGGATGACTTCTGGCAAGCCGTAGAGTTAAAAAAAACGCTGCGGGAAATATTTCAAATATCTCACAGTGAACATAGAGATACCTTGTTTCTGTGCAACCTGGAGCCCAACCTGGAGCCCAACCTGGAGCCCAACCTGGAGCCCAACCTGGAGCCCAACCTGGAGCCCAACCTGGAGCCCAACCTGGCTTTGGGTGCTAAATCCAATCCAACCCACTCTGATATTCTCATAATTTAGTCATAATCCACATGTGCTCTGATATAGAACAAGCACCTGACTTGCTTGTTGAAATTTAATCATGTCATCGGGGGTGAAGAAAATGTTCCATTTTAGACAATTGATTGTACAGTGAACAGTAACTTATTAAATGTCTCTTATTTTCAGACTAGGAAAAAAAAATAATCACACAAAAGAGTAGGGACGCTATTTTCTTCATACTTTGTTAAATTCCTGCAGAGCTGAGTTACATTTAGTAAAACACTCTACAAATACATACAGGTCTGTGCAAAAACCTTGGGCCACAGCTCACTATTTCATATTCGTTTATGTAACAGCTGCAGCCTCATTTCCCCTCTCATCTGTTCCAATCACTCAGCGTTCAGCATCAGCAGTAGACTCATCACCGGCCTGATCATCTGTCATCATCTGCACCGGTTTCTCACTGGTTCATGTCTTAAGCTAGATGCTTTGTTTTTATTTATGCTTCAATGATTCATAGATCCCTGCGTGGCTTAACAAACAAAACAAAATGAATTTCTCTGAAAAAGGGATTGGACAGAAAATGTGAGCCAAAAGTAGACAAAAATGAGAACCAAAAGGTTCTTAGGAAGTCTGGAGCACTGTTCCTCAAGACTACATAAAAAAATTCAAGAAGGTCTGGATCCAGAATTTTGGCACTGCCTGTTTATTAGCTTAAGTTCAGAAATATATACTAATAAATATACTTTCAGTTTGAAGTAAATGACATTCCTGCAAGTATCCTGATATTTCAATTAAATACATTTTTCTATCTAAATTTTATATTGGTGTCCAGTTGGAAATGATGGTATACTGATGAACCTAAAGTCAACCTCCTTCATATACTGTACATAGGGCATTCAAGTCAAACTGAGACTTTCATACATTTTCTGGTGAATGAAGGTGCAAAAGTGATGAACATTAGTAAAACATTTGAATTGTGCAAACACTTATGCGTTCGTAAGTGACGATCCCGGCCGAGGTAGCTCAGAACGCAGTCACTATCGTGAACATTTAGCGAGTGGACTGCCTGATCCATTAAAATGGATAGATAACTTGTCGCCAACTTGCACAAGAGAGGCATCTGTCTGTGGGAACTGTTCAGACAATCTTTCACAACACCACTTGCACATTACAGGAACTCGGCTAGGAGTTATTGCAGGTACAGACCTCGCACCAAGCCATTTCCACATATAGGAGTTCATCTGAGGTCCGCATTTCAAATATGAAGCAGGCAGTCCGATCATGTCTCCTGCGTGCTGGGAAATCTTTCTACCTTGATGGTATTCAAGCACTGATAAAACTCTGGGATAAGTGCATTAATGTAGCAGTTGATTATATAGAGAAGTAAAGCTTGTGTTTACTCAATAAACAAATGTTCCAATTTGACTTGAATGCCATATACAGTACAGAGCAAAAGTTTGGACACACCTTCTCATTCAGCAAGTTTTCTTTATTGTGTTCTTTAGCCCAAACGCGTCTCTTCTGCTTGTTGCCTGTCCTTAGCAGTGGTTTCCTAGCAGATCTTCTATCATGAAGGCCTGATTCACACAGTCTCCTCTTAACAGTTGTTCTAGAGATGTGTCTGCTGCTAGAACTCTGTGTGGCATTGACCTGCTCTCTGATCTGAGCTGCTGTTAACCTGCGATTTCTGAGGCTGGTGACTCGGATGAACTTCTCCTCCGCAGCAGAGGTGACTCTCGGTCTTCCTTTCCTGGGCCGGTCCGCATGTCAGCCAGTTTCTTTATAGTGCTTGATGGTTTTTGTGACTGCACTTGGGGACACTTAAAGTTTTCCCAATTTTTTTCTGACTGACTGACCTTCATTTCTTAAAGTAATGATGGCCACTCGTTTTTCTTTACTTTGCTGCTTTTTTCTTGCCATAATACAAATTCAAACTCTTTGAATGAGAAGGTGTGTCCAAACTCTTTGGTCTGTACTGTACATGTACTCAGCTATATGGAAATAAGCTGTAAATAAACAAGCAGGCTATTGTCTGTGTAAACACAGCTAGACCTGGGCTGATCATGAATAACAAGACATGGAATTACTCCGATGGTTACAGCATACAGAAACACATAATATAGGTAAAAAAATAAAAATAAAAAAAAAACTTGTTGCAAATCTACAGTTCAATCCATCTATAACCATTTCATGCAACAACTTTCTTTGAGATAGCTTTAGCAGCTTAACATTTAATAACTTTAAGATTTGGTAACAGTAATTCTCACAGGAACTGGTACAATACTGTTCACTTTATTGTGTTTGAATCATACTTGGAAGCTCTATACCAAGTAAGCGAGTCTGTGAGCACAAAAGGAGGAACTGCAGGATATTCAACCCGGATGCAAATTTTTCCTCATTGTTATAAAAATACATACAGGTCAGTCACACAGAAGGTTTCTAATGGAACTTATTCTGAGGTTGTTCCATATCGACAATGCCTTTAACCTTATAAATACTTACTTTGGCAATAAAATCCAAATTGGTATGATCCACATTCTCCTCCAGTTTCCTTGGAGGGATGATCCATTCTCTTTTCTGACGATGGAGTGTTCGCTGCTCTCCTTTATCAGCTTCTACCCAGGAGACCTGTTCAAGTATAAATACAGTCACACATTTGCCTGTATAAACATATCTATTAACAGAAATAATGCTTAAGCAATTAAAAAAAAAAAAAAAAAGTTTAGTGCCATCCGTCTGAAAAACACAGCCAGGAGTGTTGAGATCTCTTTCAAATTAATGTTAAAATAGCATGACTAACCATTGACTAACGGTTTTTATCCGCTTATTAAAATCATTAGCCTAATTGAGTATTTGTTATAAGTAAATGGGTTCATTCTAGAGACTACACATACATACAAACAAGTACACACATGATCAAAAAATCTTAATGCAATCTAAATGAAAATACTATTGTTATTATTATTATAAGTAGTAGTAGTAATAATAGATTATGAAATCAGACTTGAAAAGTTATATCCAACCAGGAGAACATTAAAACATTAACAATAATATAAAAGTAAACTGGTGAAATAATCATGTGCACCCAAGGTTAATGGGGGTAGTGGTGGCTCCGAGGGCTAAGGCACCGAGTTACTGATCGGAAGATTGGTGGTTCAATCCCTAGCTTCACCGGGTTGCCACTGTTGGGCCCTTGAGCAAGGCCCTTAGCCCCATCTGCTCCAGGGGCACTGTATCATGGCTGACCGAGTAAAGCTGGGATATGCGAAGTAGGAATTTCACTGTGCTGTAATGTATATGTGACAAATAAAGACTTGACTTAATTTATACTTTTGGGAACCAATGGCCCACCCATCTAGTCCAATCCCTTATAAAATCCAATGCAATAAATAAATAGATAAATAGATAAATAAATAAATAAATAAATAAAAATGGTGGCCATTTATACACACAGTTCACCACAGCCTTCTATGCACAGGGCCCATCAGGCAAAGAGTCCACGGTTTTTTTTTTTTAAACAGTGCTCCAAACTCCCAAGATCACAAGCTGATCGAGCACCCCAGGGATGTCCCGAATAAACAAGTCTAATCCATCACGCATCCATTGCACATCCCACAGCATCCACTGCCTATGTCCTGGTGTCAGACACCCCAGAGGTGTTGCAAAGCCATGACTTGAGGGGTCAGACCTGCCTCGTTGGCACAATGGGGAGCAACATATGGCAATGATATCTTTATGTTTCATACACTGGAGGACCTAAGGCCAGTCTCAGGAATTTTTTTCTGTCTGTATGCCTGCTGTCTGTATGTCTCTCCAGCTGATTTTGTAACAGCACCATGCAAGACTGGAAGTCCTCGACAGAATTTAATGAAACTTTCCCAGTCCTTCTGTAATCGCCTGAACTTAAATCTGTGCCATAAATCAAATCAAAATGTTCAGTAGAAGGGTCATTATGAACAGTTTTGTTTCAGATTACCTCACAGGCAGCCGGCGTGTACCCTTTTTGCCCTCAAGGTAGGGGCGTCTATACTCATCACTCAAGGGAACCAAAGAACAAGATAGTTTACCGTAAATACACAGAACATTTGGAGACTATTCTGTATTTGCAGACATAAAAATGACCATAAACCTAACATATATACATACACACATACATACACACACACACTCATTGTCTATACAGCTTTAAACCGTATTCGGGGTTGTGGGGGCACTATCACAGAAGACTTATGGCACAAGGCGTGGTAAACACTAGACAGGGTGCCAATCCATCGCAGGACACACACACACACACACAAGGCAATTTGGGAATGCCAATTAGTTTAATCTGTCTTTGGACTGTGGGAGGAAACCGGAGTACCCGGAGGAAACCCGCCAAGCACAGGCAGGGAGAACATGCAACCTGCAAACACACAGACACAGTGGTGGGAATCAAACCCAAAACCTGGAGGTGCAAGACAACAGAGTTAACCACTGAGCCACCAAAAAAATAATTAAAACAAAAACTGATCACACAATAATCAAAACGAATATTTTAAAACCAAACATAGACAAAAGACAAATAAATAAATAAATAAACTAATTAACGGATTAAAGGAAGATAGAAAGAAAATCAAACAGACAAAAATTCAACAATCAAACAAACAGGAGGAAAAACCCCAGAAGGAAAAAAAAAATCGTCTGTTGTTGTGGTCAGTGAGGAACTCCAGCCAAGAAGTTATCTTCAAGGAAACTCCCTAAAACTTTTACAAGACCGCAACACGACTTAGAAATCTGATAACAACCATGAGAGAGGAAGAGAGAGAGAGAGAGATTTATGCTTTCATAAAAAAAAAAAAAAGATCCTAAAAGCAGAAGAGTGGTAAATAAAGTTCCTCCAGACACACAGACTGAGTCACAGCCCCGAAACCGAGAAGAGAAAACATTCCTGGTCTTCTGTTTTCTGCACTGAAGCGCTTCGTGCCGCTCGGAGTGAAATACTTACTGCGGTGGCGAGCGCGGCCGTGAACACGCAGAGAGTCAGGAACGGCGCCATGTAAAATCCACTGGGAAAAAGTAACAGTGTGTGTAAGAGTACGTGTTGGGATGTGTGTGTGTGTGTGAATGCTGGTGTTGGAACTTTCTCTCTCTCTCTCTCTCCCTGTGTGTGTGTGTGTGTGTGTGTGCGCGCGCGGGCGGCGTCAGAGTGCTCAGCCTCACCCCGCCATTGGTCACCGCGCGGAGGACGTCTCAGTCTGCAGTCTCTTATCTCAGAGGCTCAGCGCAGGAATTCTTCACAATACACTTTGTTCATCTATGTTTATTGTCTTTGAACAAATCAACGTCCTATAATAATACACAATGCCTCCAAACTTCATACAGTTCTCATAACCCCAAAGCCATGCTGTCAATGCAGTATTTACACAGTCTAGAATTTCATTACCTCTTCATTGCTTCTTTATTATTATTATTATTATTATCATCTTTTTTATCTTCTAACTTTGTACTCTATTGTTGTCTAACGTTCTATGCTGATCCACTGTATGCTACCATACACCTGATATACTGCTGAAATGCGCAGAATTTCTTTTTTTTTTTTCATTTTTAAAATTTTTTTTTTTTTTTTGGTTTCTTTCTATCCCCATCACACTCACAAAAATAAACAAATAAATAAATAAATCACATGAAAATAATTGAAACCCACTACACCCTAAAAAAATGCTGGGTTAAAAACAACCCAAACTGGGTTGATTTTAACCCAGCTGCTGGATAAATACTGGACCAACTACATGCTGGGTTAATTTAACCCAGCAAAATGGGTAAAATATTCAATCCAAATGCTAGGTCATATTTAACTATAATGCTGGGTTAATTCTACCTCACAAATAGGTTATTATTATTTTTTTATGTTTTACATGTCTATGGGTAAAACAGTTTAAACAGTTAAATTACTTTGATATACTGGTCTATTACAAAAAAAATAATCAAAGTTTACATACATATATGCAATAAACAACACCCAATTAATTGTACAAAACATAGAAAAAAAATATATTTTTATTTTTTTAATGCACAAGATCAGATAATACAAAACAAGTTCAACAGCGACATCATTACGATACTCTTACTCAGAATCACTAATGCCTGAGAGCAGTGCTGGTCATTATCTCCCAACATCAGGATGTAGGGGTTCGGCCTCGACACTTCAGTGTGCTGGAGATATTCCACAGTGTCGGTTCCATCCTTAGAAAGAAAGAAATTAAAGAAAGTAAAAGTTTATGGAAAAATCGAGAGGGTTGGCTAGTATGCATATTTGTAAGAAGTGTTTTATAACACCTCAGCTTTTTATATGTGGTTGCTAATGCTAGCAACCTAGCTAAATGCTAGCTTCATGCTGGCACTACAATTAACATTTTAGCTTTCATTCATCACTTCACCACCTTCATACACCCTGCAAGCATTTTACAAAGAAAGCTAAAATGCTCAGACATTTTTGCAGTTTCTTTCATACACAGGTGGGGTTCTTTGGTTTGGCTAGTTAGCAGCCATTGTCAGATAAACTAGCATGCTATAGCACAGACCAGGCTGAAAGTTTCAGTGTAACAAGGTAACAGTAATAAATGTTACATACAGTGAACACATTCAGTCATAGGTGAGTGAAAGTGTGTATACAGACCTTATATTTAACGTTTACATTTCCTCTTAAATGCATGAGGAGGAAGAACAAAAGACACGGAGCTGACACGGCCACTGAATACACCGGTGAACTTTGGGGGAGGGGCGGTCTTGTCTGTGATGTTAGCTGTCACTAGCTAACCCAACTCAAAAACAAAAAGTACCCAATTCCCTGTAAATAACCCAGAAAAATTACCCAACAGAGGCAACCCAGAGTTTGGGTAGGAAAAACAACCCAGCATTTTTTTAGTGTGTAGTGGAAAGAAATGCATTATGTGACAAAATCACTCACTCATTCATTCATCATCAATACATAATCCTACGTATAGGATTGCGGGGGGCCTGGAGCTTACTCCAGGAGACAGAATACACCCTGGACAGGATGCCAATCCGCCACAGACACACACACATACACACACTCACTCACGCACTTTTGGCAATTTGGAAACACCAATCCAGCCTAATCTACATGTATTTGGACTGTGGGAAGGTAACCTACTAAACACAGGGAGAACAAGCAAACCCCATACACACAGAGACAGAAATTAAACCCTGGCCATGGATGTGCAAGGCGACAGTGCTAACCACTAAGCCACCGTGCCGCCACTTAATAACCTATGCAATAGGACCAAATACAGAAGAAATGAATTAACAAGAGACATAAATCCTTCTTACTGAATGAGAATCAGTAGCACAATTTGACAGCAAAATCTGGTCTAACTGCCAATGCTTTATTTCCAGCATATAAAAAAGACTAATAAACAAGCTACAGCTTGTTCAGACAGTAAAATTATCACACATCATCACAATAGGAACATGAATTTGCATATACTATAACTGTTCATGTCAGTGTCTTCACATTTTTCATTGTTCAAATACTGTGTATAGTACAGACTGTGCCACCCGAGTGCACATGCACATGTGGGTTTTTCAAAAGGGTTAAAAAATCTTTGACTTCAAGAATAAAGTCCTTCCCTTATCATACTAACACATATGATTGTGCACTATGTTCACAGTCCAATCTCTGCTAAAAATGTTTAAGTAAATACCTTGTAATTATTTTTATAACTTTAAAATGCTTAACAACCCTTTGCCACTTTTATGTTGCAAGCATTTTGAAGCTTGGCAATGATTAACAGAGGGATTTTACTGTTTCTTTCTTGCTTGCTTGTTTTCTTACGTGTTTTCGTTTTTCCATTTGCAGTACCTCTGTGAGAGTTTTTACTTTGTCACTGTAGCCTTTGCATGAAATATGGTACTTACAAAGGGTACTAATGTCTCTGAACATTATTGTTTGGGAAAACTAGTACTGCAGATTCGATTTTTATTCATTGTTGACCAGCAGTGGAAAAAAAAAAAAAATGTGGATCAAATAGACTAAACACAGCCTCTTTGTGTCTAAGTTAATTTCACTTTCCATTTCAAATCCATTTTCCCTCATCTACTTTTTTCTCTCTGACACTGAAGCAATTGTTATGGAATTGTTGTGCATTTGATTTAATTCCTAATATGAGCTGTTAAGTATATTGATCAGCCAAAACTTTACAACGCAAAACATATTCCCAGTGTTGTATATATACCACTTGTGACACCAGAGAGGCACTGGTCCCAATGTGCATGACTGTCTGGGGGGTCTATGGCCTTGGGCTTTTTGCCTGTTGGCCCTGGTTGTTCTGTTCCTTTATATTGTGACTAGCATTTACGTTTTTCAATGATTAGTGCTTCGTTGGCTTTTCTGTGGGATCGGACCACATGGGCTGGCCTTGGGTCACCAGAAACATAAATGAACCTTGATTGCCCAGAATCCAGCCAATCGTTAAAATAATATATGATTGTCTGTTGTAACATTGAACCATTTCTCTCACATGGACTGATTTTGAGTTGACAAAAAGAAAGGCAGGTTCGTGCAGAGTGATAGGCTGCAATTCCAAACAGTTTAGTCATCTGTTCTTTTCACAGCTCAGTAAGAATATGTGTGTCTATGTAGGAGGGGGGGGGGGGATGACAGGAAAGCAGGAGGAGAAAGTGCAGAGAAGAGAAGGAAGAAACTGTTATAAAATGTTGTAATCGTTCACTCCTACAGTATTACTTCATCCTTTTTTTTCAGTCTAGTATGAAAGGCGTTTTCAGGCCAGAACAGAGCAAAACAGTCACACCTAGTTCAAGTCTTTTACGATTGATTTATGATGCATTTAGCCCAAATGACTTGTTATTGTGCATTACCATGCACTAAAGACAATGTACAGTAACAAACCTCTGTACAGCTCTTCCTATCTTCCATGAACATTTGCCCTTGCAGATTAATAATTATCTTGACTGCAGCAATAAAAACTTACTCAGTGCCTAGGAAAACTTGGTATTGTATATATGAATTTAAGGACATTTATTGTAAGTACTGTTATATTTTGAATTGGCATAAAAAATATGTTCAGCATTCTTGCGGCTGAATGAGACTGAATATGATTAATAAACAGTTAAATCCTCAAAAAGTACTGTTCCAAAGGATTTTTTTCATGTCAAATTGCCTGGGATCAAGCTACTGTAAATCTTATCTTTGTAGTTTCTGGGTGTTGTTATCAGGGGTGTTTCTTTGGTCATCAGGGGTGTATCTTTGGTCTACTGTATGCTAGATTGGATTTGTAATATTTAGAATTTTTTGTAAAAAAAAAAAAAAATGTTTTTAAAAGATAGCAATCAATGTTCTAATGTAGGTCATGGTGATCACACACAGATTCTCTGAGAGTGTATTCTAGAGTCAGTGGCCCTCATATGCAGTTCTAGTTTTGCACAACATGATAGCTTGAGCTCGGTAATTATTTGGCTATGCTGCCTGTGCAGAACTAATGCTGGTTTGAAATGTGACTCGAAATGTGACTGTATGATGCGATCATGATAATCAACACTTAAAACACCAAATAACATAAAATTAGGTGGAATTGTAAAGGTTTTACTGGATTTCATGAATCTAACTCCACCCTTACCCGTAATCATAACTCCGAACACATCTCCACCCTTTTCTGTGATCATGTTAATTTTGTTACACATAATACAAGCTGGGAATTCATGTAAATCTGCAGTTTTGCAATGTAACGGTAAGAAGCAGAGTAGGCTAATTAACATTTGGCCAATGAACAACTCCCTGGGATAGCCTCCAGGTCTCCCACTACCCTGTACAGGATAAGCAGAATAGAGAATGAGATTTAAAAAAAAGAGAGATTTTTGGTCTATTATATTGTAACGAGCAAAATTCAAGATAGTACATGAAATGTCAGCCAATGCCTTAATCTAATTCGAAAGTAGAGCAACCCTTGTGTTTCACAATCTTATCAACAACAGTCATCAACAGTACACTTACAGATGTTAATAGAATTGTCTCAATATTTTATGATTTAAAGCCAACTTCCTTGTTTGTTTTGTTTCAAACATTTTTAAATCTAAGTGTTTTGGTTTAATTGCTCAGATCATAGATTAAATAACAACAAACATTGTCATTTAACAAAGTTTATCATTTTTATCATTTTTTTTATCACAAAGTTTATTATCAGACTGTATGACAGGTTTGAATATTGTGTTTGTCTGGGGGCAGAAAAAGTGAAACAGATTTACAAACTGCAAATGTACATGACTGTATTTTTTTTTTCTATTGTAGTTTCTGAGTGGTATTATGATGTGGTGTTTGTTAGCACTTGACTTAGTATAGTCATAACATTATACACATTTAAGGGAATTTCTCAGGTGTGCATTTTAGGTCTAATGTCTAATGTTGGCTTTGCAAGCTTTAGTATTTTTGATTGCTAACAAGTTCCTCTGGGGGTGTTATTCTAGATTCTATGGCCCTTGTATCCTGTTCTAATATGTTGCTTTCCTGACGCAACCCTCCCATTTTAACCGGGCTTGGGACCGGCACTGCATTTAGTGGCTAGGGTTGGGCATTGGCTGGTAAATGAACCCGGGCATTCCACAGGGCAGACGAGAAACCTATTACTTAGCCAACAGATTAACCATCTAAGTCCACCATGTAAAGCAGATTATAGTAATCTCTTGAATTGACTCAGGGTGTGGTTTTATCAACTGTGTAAAATGACTTTACCGTCACCGAGGACAAGGATGTTTAGATTTAAAATGAGATAGATTTAAACTATTTACAGTTATTTGGTACAACATGGAGGCTTGTGCTTGGTAACCATTTGCCTATGCTGACTGTTCAAAATGCTGGTTTGAAATGTGACTCGAAATGTGATGAGATCATGATAATCAACACTTGTTTTAACGTATAAAATTAGGTGGGATTGTAAAGGTTTTACTGAATTTCATAGTCATGAATCTAACACCACCCTTATCTGTAATCATAACTCGGAACTTATCTCCACCCTTTTCTGTAATCATGTTAAATTTGCTACACAAAATGCAAGCTGGGAATTCATATGAATCTGCAATTTTGCAACTTAAGGTTAAAAGACAGCATGGCTATGCTGCTTTTTTTCAAAACTTAACCAACATTAATAGTTAACCTTGAATGTCTAAAATATAACATGCATGAAGGGTGCATGGCGATGAACAATTCCACTCCCTGTGATGGATGCACTGTGAGTTCCTTGACATTGGCGCCAGGTCTGACATGACCCTGTATAAAAGAGGCAGTGTAGAGTTTTTCGTTTAATAGGTCAATTATACTGTGAGGAGCCAAAATTCATATGAAACTACTTCAAATGTCAGCTAACGCCTAAATGTCGTAATCTAACTAGAAAAAAATAACAATCTTTGTGTTTCACAATCTTATCAACATCAGTCATCAACATTATTAGTCATCAACCTGCACATCTACAGGTAGGAACATTTTCTTAGTTTATGGAATTGTCTTCATATTTTATGACCTTAAACTTTTTTGTTTGTTTGTTTGTTTTAAACATATTTAACTCTGATTGTTTTGGTTCCACTGTGAGATCATAGATAAAATTACAACAAACTTCCTCATTTATCATATTATCATTTTTCATCAGACTGTATGACAGGTTATCTTCTATTATCTCTGTCTGTCTGCAGAAAAAGTAAAAGTAAAAACATGTCCACAAACTAGAAATGTACCTGTCTGTGTAGTAGTACTTGTATGTGAATCTTCCAAGTGCTGTGTTTCCAGTGGGGAAAAATTGTGATACAGTTAGATGTCATTATGTCACCTGATTTGTTATTTTGCATCTGTGTAAATGTAAGCCAGGGAATCCAATCATGTACAGGATACTGTAAACCCTAATGCTCAAAGTAATTAAACATATTGAGTACTGTTAACTTAAATAATTATAGTTAGTCCAAACTAATAGACCTTAATGAGTATTTATAAATTTTTAGTATTTATGAGTTTGTAGAAGTGAAACTTTTCAAGTTAGCTGAACAAATTCGATATTTTAAGTAATTGTAAGTACTTAAGTAACAGTTATTGTCACCTTAAATTTCCACCGGATTGTCTGCTGTAGTGACAGCAGCAACACATTATTTGATTAGCAACAAACTCAAAAACTGTTAGTTTTGTTTACTTAAAATTGGGAACATCATTATTTAAAATTATGTAACTGGTTACCTCAAATTTTGCCAACTTATTCAGGTTTACAGTATACTGTAATCCTGCCTAGGAGAAGAAAGTAGTGCAGGATCTAGGATCCAATGAGGTACATGACAATGGTAATGATGATGATATTTAACATCACCAATGTCCTGAAATTCCACAGAAGGCACACCTACAGGTAGGAAGGTTTTCTAATAGTATTTCTAATTAAATGTTTGTAAAAGTACAAACCCCAAAATACTAAGTTGTCACATTTTACAATCATGTCTATTAAAACAGTAAGTATTGTTGTGTCTTTATTCTAAGGAAACAAGGTGTGGTAGGCAGTCGGGATGTGGTCAGAGTATAGCCTGGCATGACACACCCAGAGGAAGTTTAGAGTCATAGTGCATGTACAAACAACCATAACTATTCCATCAATGCTTGAGGGGAACTCAAAGAAAATAAATAATTATCGTACACAAACTGTGGTTTGCTTCTTACCTTGAAGATTGGTCATACAGTATGAGGTGACCTGGAGGGAATCCACATCTGCACCACGCAGACGCTCTACTGGTGTCCCACAGGGATCAGTACTTGGTCCTCTTCTGCTCTCCCTCTATACTTTGTCACTTGGTAAGGTCATATCATCGCATGGCTTTTCATACCATTGTTATGCAGATGACACACAACTTATTCTATCCTTTTCGTTTCAGACACTCAGGTTTTCACCTGGATCTTAGCATGTCTGGCAGACATCAGCTGAAGCTCTATCTGAGTAAAACCGAACTGCTGTTCATCCCTGGTGATACATCCCCCGCTTCAGCGACTGCCGTCAATCTTGGGATAACTGTGGACAATCAGCTGTCATTTTCCCCACACATTGCTAAGCTTACTTGCTCTCACATGACCCCACTTCTATGCCCGTTTCACTGGCATCCTGTAGCTGTACAAAGCTAAAAATGCCCCAGCAAACACGTACCTCTCAGCTCTAATTACAGCAGATACTGCACCTCATTCCTTCTGGTCCTCCAGAACTGCTTGCCCCATCCCACCATCTCTCAGGGTTCGAGGAAGACATTCATTCAGACTCTCTTCTGTTCTGGCACCTAGGTGGTGGAATGAACTCCCTCTAGATGCCCACACTGCTGAGTCTTTAACAATCTTTAAACATTGCCTTAAGACGTATCAATTTCTTCAGTATTTGGACTAATCCACTGTTATAATATTGAGTTCATTTGTTTTGTGTCTGGTTATGTGTGCTTTGTCTCTGCTGGTGGGAGGGGGTGTATCTTCCCTTGTTGTTGCAGGTCCCACGCTCTTCAGTGTACCTGCAATCTATTGGTTGCTGCCCTGTCTGTCCTCCTGCTGGATGATTGGATGTCCAGGAGACCCAGAGGCCTACTTAAGGCCTTCAGACCACAGTGCTTCAGACTGTGTCTTTGCTTACTGTTTTTCTGATGATTATTCGTAAAATTATATTGTGTATGACCTTCTGCTACTTTTCTGACTTCGTTTTTGTGTTTGCCCTTCTTTGGTTCTGGTTGCCTGATTGAAAATACAATTTGTATATATTTGTACATAGTTTTGTAATTAGTGGCTTAGTAGGGAGTCGATGCCATTTTGTTTACACCCTGTTTTCTCTTGGTTTGTGGTTAGCAAGGGAGTAAGGGAAGGATTTTGCATTTCTTTTTCTTTAGTTTTGGTGCAGGTTAGTTATTTCACTTTGGTACTAGGTAGAGGGCATTTTGTTTGTTTTGGCCTTGTCGGCTTCTGAAGCTCACAGCCACCTTTTGGGGATTTGCTTGTTCACTGTTTTGTAAATAAACACTAAGCAAACTCACTTTTGGCCTCACCCCCTTTTTCCTTTTTTTCCTTTTCTTTTTCATTCCTGTTACGATTCGATCTAGATCCAAAAAAAGAAAGAAAAAAATCAACTTTCTCAACTTTGTTTGATTTATTGCACTTCGTTAGTAACCTAGTAACCCAGTGTAAGTACTGTATCTATCCAATGATGGAAACTTCAAAGCACTTTTGAAAGTTGTTCTGGATAAGAGCATCTGCTAAATGCCTAAATGTAAATACTTAATACAAATATGTGAGTAGTTATAGCACATGGCAGGTGTACATATCCTATAAAAACTTAGTAGTGAAGCCTTTTTTTTTTTTTTTGAAAACCTCTCTTTACTTAAGTGCTTGGTAAAGGGACAACTCATCTTCAACTAATATTGTTACTTATATTAGCTTTGAATAAATATAAGATATGGTATGCCAGATCTAATTTATATTGTGATCAATAACGTGTTATGTTAAACCTATTTCTAGATAGTTTTCTTTATTTATGACAGTTATTCAAGAGATACTACTTGTTACATACAAATCCTATTTAAAAATATAGATATTCAATATGCATATTAGATAATTAAACTAGAAAATATTCAAGTTTATTTGAACTTTTTGGAAATGAATACATAAAATCGCATAAAAAAACATCTATCAATACAAAGAAAACAATTTCAAGCTTGGGAAATTAGTAAAAGTGTCTAGCTAATGTTTTAAAGAACAATCTACAGGGTTGATTTTATAGGAACAGCTTGAATAGAATATGGCGCAATGCAGGTTTTTTTTGGCTGTGTAGTTAACCTCTATTGTTTTAAATCTGATAAAGACAGCTTCAGCCTGTGGTGAAAACATAACAATGGAGTATGTGGGAGAACTTGAATCGGTTTAAATCAGTCACTGGGGTCAGATGACAGGCGAGGGAATACGTACTAGGGGGATACTGAAGTTGCAGTAGTCCTCTCACATCCATGTGCAGAAAAACATCAATATTTCTGATGAAAAATACAAACACCCAGTCATGTTAGGGAAGGACAGGTTGTTTTGGAGTGTTTGACACATATAAGTAATTGACTAGTGATGACAAATAAGGTAGTGGTTAGCATTGATAACACTTCTAGCCGGTATATAATCTATGTAGTCTCACAAATGCAAGCTCATAGGTGGTTTGGAGCTTGAGCATCCCAATAAATATATTTTATTTGTGATCTCTACACATGTGACTGGTCATATCAAGTCAGATAATTAAAAGTTTTGCTCTATGGCCATTACAGTGCAGTAGGTAAAATGTGTCAAATTTTCAATTTCAGTAAATAATTGGTCGATAAATACAATATTTTCCTGATTGTTAAACAGAATTTAGAAAGTTTAAATCCTAAACATTGTTTAAAGCATTTTAACGGAAACTGTCCAAACTCTGTTACCTGAGTTCTTATAGAAAAACATACTTTTTTTTTTGTTGTTGTTGTTGTTGTTCTAAAAACAATTTACTGGCAAAGTTATTTTTAGAGCTAGCAGGGAATTCCTGGTGTCAGAATGAGGCTGAGGGTTTTCTCTTTCTTACTATGTCACAGAATCCTCAGATAAAAATTCTAAAAATAGGATTTACTTTTCCGAGGCGCTTTTTGTAAACAATCCCACAATGGGCATATATCTCAGGAACCAGACATAATACAGTACTAAACCTGATATTAAAATGAAGCTTATTAAACCAGGAAAATATGCATAACTCAAATAACGAAATGTGACTTAGTATTTGATTTGATGTTAGGGGTGACGTATACCCAAACTGCTACATATTTGTGTATAATATACATTGCTAAATGATAAAACACGCCCCTTATGAAGTAGTATCAATGTTTTTCTAATTTCAAAGTATCTGTTTTCTGGTAACAGTACTTGAGCAAACCTGTAATACTCGCTCTTCTGCTATAGGTTTGGAACACTTTAAGGACAGCGCTGGTACATTCGCTGCACATACTGTACAGTAAACTTTAACATTTCTTTGGATGTCATTTGTGATTCTTCTAATTTATTATTTATTTATTTTTTCTATTTTGCAAAATTACCAAAATAGCATGGTGTGGATAAATATACAAAAAAATAAAATAAATAAAAATAAATAAATAAATAAATAAAGTAAAAAGGAACAAAATTGGCATGATTATATCTAAGGACATGGTTGTTATGAAACCAGATAATGTCATACTAAAACTTGCTAGAAACCCACAATTAAAAGCATTAATTGCTGGCTAGGGTTGTCAATTTTACTGCAGTTCCTGCTGATGCACGCTTATAATACCTACTGTATATCTCACAATGTCATTTACAACTTTGTAAACACTGATAACAAAGATAACGTAGAGTAGTATGTGATTAAAACAAATTTAAATGAAACAAGCAACAGATTCATAATTTAAGACGTTTAAAAACAAATGACGATTCAAAAGGAGATTTAAATAGAGTTTGAGTACAGCCTTACAGCATGTAGGATAAACATTTCTGAATAACTTGAATAAGTTGAGATTTGAATTTGGTTGGAGAATCTGTCACGGGAGCAGTAGGACTAAAGGCTCTAGAGGCCTTGTTGTCAGGCAGGCAAGGGCTTTAACAAGGAGCCTTGATAAAGAAGAGTGAAGAATACGAGGGGGGGTGTAGCAATGAACGAGCTCTGATAAGTAAGGAGGAGCAAGATTATGAAGGGTTATTATTATGACTTTAAATGTGAGGAGGGGAATTTTAAACTGTATGCGGTATTTGATGGAGAGCCAGTGAAGTTGTTGAAGGGTGGGGGTAATGTGATGCATTAAAGGTGTTTGGGGTACGATACAGGCAGCACACATCAGCGTAAGTTGGAGTTTATGTAAGAGTTTTTGTGTTAGAACCTCAGGTTTTTGACATGAGTAGAGCGAGACGCTGAGGAACCATTGATGCAGTGTTTGGGAAGCTGTTTGGTGAAAGAGCAGAGTCTGCATAACAATGGAAATGTATACTGAATTTTTGAAATTCAGTAGAGGGGAGATAGATGAGGAACAGAAGGGGGCCAGGGACAGGGATATAAAGTTAACCAGATGGATTGGCATTCTGTCCAGAGTGTACCCCACCTCAATCTGCAAGTCTCCTAATCTCCTGATAGGCTCCATTAAAAAAAAAAAAAAAAAAAAAAATGAGAGAGATAGCGTTAATGTCTGCACGCAAATCTAGGAGGACAAGGATTGTTAATATTTCAGCATCAGCAGCCATTAATGGATCGTTGTTAACCTTCATCAGAGCAGTTTCTGTATGATTCAAAAAGGTTAATATCACTTAGGTGAGTATGAACCTGTATTGCAACTATTTTTCCCAATGTTTTAGGAAAACAAGGAAGATTTGTCATCAGACAGACATTGTTGAGATTATTTGGGTTTGCTGAAGGTTTTTTAAAGATTGTAGCTGTGATTGCAGCTGTTTTGAGGGATGATGGGGTAATGCCAGGCATACTGTGCATGTCATACAGGCTTTAACAAGTTGGGTTGGCAGAGGATCAAGCTGATGTGAAAGATTTAGACCTATTACTGTGATTATAATCAATCGGGATTCATATAAAAACTACAGATGTGTACAATATGTAGCATGTTATACTTAAGCTGTTTTATATGGAATGCAAGTTTTTTGTCATATGATCATTTTGTCACCTGTGATGGATTGACATTGTGGTGTAACCCACCTCATGCTGCAAGTCTCCTGATCTCCTGATAGGCTCCATCACTCCCGCGACCCTGTACACAACATTAGGCAGAATTGACAGTAAATGAGTGAGTGAGTAATTTTGTCACATAATGCATTTCTTTTTACAATGGGTTTTCTGCCAAAACATTTATTTTTACATGATTTTCAAATATTTGTTTATTTGTACATGCAGTTTTCACAAAAGTTTTTTTTTCATATTATTATTATTTTTTTCATTGTTATTATTATTTTATTATTATTTTTTAAATTATTATTATATTATTATTTTATTCTATTTATTTATTATGTATTTATTTTAATACATTTTTATTTTATTTATTTATTATTATAAATTTTTAATTATTATTATTATTATTATTATTATTATTATTATTATTATTATTATTATTGTTATTTATTATTATTATTATTATTATTATTATTATTATTTATTTATTTATTTATTTATTTATTTATTTATTTATTTTATTTTATTTATTTATTTATTTTATTTTGTATTTAAAAGTTTATTTATTTTTTATTTATTTGTTTTTTTACTTGATTTACTTATTCTCCTGTTAATTACCCTAAATTATTACATTTAATTTCAGGCGGTTCAATGTGGTTTAATTATTCACAGATGACAATTTCTTACATAAATTATTATTAATAATAGGGAAGAATAATGAACATTTGGTTTGCATGTGCGATTATGAATTATAATTTAATCAGTCACAGTTTGAAATTTAAACCAGTCAACCCTTCTTCCCCCAAAATGACTGGCTTACCAGCTTTAGAAATCAAGACTAATAGCATTCATGTTTGTTATCTTTACATTTTTCCTACATCAGGGGCGTCTTTTCCCCAAACTATCTGCAAATGCAAACAGAAATGCAAACACAAATAAACCCTGCCTGGAGATGATGTGCAAGCTGACCGTCTGTAATGATGTAACTAAGATTACAAGTGTAGAATGTAGAAGTGTAGAAAAAATAGAAAAAAAATTAGATTCATTTGTAGGAAATAAGGAGTGTCCAAGTGAAGGTAGGGATAGGAATGAACATGTGAAATATCATAACTGCAGGTCATGTGGAAACAGATCATGTAGAATTGTGTGGAAAAAAAAAATCCCTTAGTGATGGATATCAGGCAACAAATGTTGATAGGATGTATTACATGACTTGGCAGCAACAAGCGGGTAGAACATTAAGTTTAAAATCAAAGGTACAGTAGAATGTTTTGGATAACCTGATGACAACATGTATGCAGTAACACTGAACTAAGAACAAGGGCATTCAGGTCAAATCAGGACTTTTGATGGTACAGAATAACATAATCCCCTCCTACGCTAATGCACTTATCCCCATGTTTTTCACTAGTTCCATTAAGATTACAAAACTGGAGCTATGAACAGACTGAAATACTGGCCTCCCTGTAATGGCCCAAAAATGTGAAAATGGCTTGGAGCGAGGTCAGGGCTGTGCGGGGGATGTTGCGATAACTCCCAGTTGAGTTCCTGTAGTTTTCAAGTGGTGTTGGTGAATGTTTGTGTGTACTGTACAGTTCCCACAGACAGGAGCATTTTTGCTGCAAATTGGCGACATCACCACGGCATGGCATGGAGGTGATCAGCCTGCGGCCCTGCTGAGGTGTTATTGAAGAGCTAGGTTTGGTATGACCACTGGATATGTCCTGTCAGGGCAAATGACCAGGCTGGAAATCTAAAAACAGGAAATACAAATTGAAACAATATCTAATAGAGGCACGGTGGTGTAGTGGCTGGATTTGTCACCTTGCACTTCTAGGGTCTTGGTTCGATTCCCACCTCGGGGTCTGTATGCATGGAGTTTGCATGTCCTCCCAGTGCATGATGGGTTTCCCCTGGTCACATCGGTTTCTTCCCACAGTCCAAAGACAAGAAAAATGGTGGAGGTCATAAGATAGTCGTAAAATGGGATAAAATACGATGGTAATCACCATTGGACCATTGGCCTCCACGGTCCTTATGGACTACAGAGGTATCTAAATGGAATAATTACAATAATAATAACAATAATAATTATAATTATAAATAAAGGAAGATTTCAGTGCATGAATGTATTTTTTATGTACAGTATGGATTCTCTAGGACCGTTCTGGTATGAGGAAAGGAGGAAGGTCTATTCATTGAGGTGTGACCGCTCACATGATGTACTGCCTGAAAGTATTTCTGCACTGTTGGTGTATTTTTTTTTTTTCTTTGCGGCAGTATCAATTACAGGTTACAGTGTTTCACATGACATGGCTGACAAGTTCGAACAATTACAGCTTATGAACAAGAACTCAAAAGATTGAATATGACATTTACAATCATATTGTTTATTTCTGACTGAGTGGCTTAGAAGCACGTCTCTGCTGGAACGAGGAAGTCGACGGTCAGTCAGAGGCACTACGGCGTCCGGCGCGTCCTTTACTGATCCGCGCTGTGAAATTAAATAAATAAGTGTGCTTGTGGAGAAAATGAAAAAGTCACTCCCACTCTTCTCTTAAGCACTTCAGTTTGAGGAAATCCTTACTGCGTGTGTGTGCGCGTGTGTGTGTGTGTGTGTGTGTGTGTGTGTGTGTGTGTGTGTGTGTGTGTGTGTGTGTGTGTGTGTGTGCGTGCGTGCGTGCGTGCGTGTGTGTGTGTGTGTGTGTGTGTGTCATTTCCAATGAACTGACCCAGTTTTCTCTCGATTGATTTTACACAAATAACAAGTAGAACTAAACTGGTATCTATAATCCAGATGTTTGGTCATGACTGATGGATTTCCTGAGTTTTCCGGAAAGGAAGCAGGTTGTGAGTACCCTGCCCTCTCTGACTTTGGCTCAGCGCAGACGCATTCCAACAAGCTACGAACGGAGGCCACATGGTCTCTCTAATACCTAGAACACTAACCAAGATAAGTGTGAGAAACAGGCCACAGCATTCCACCGATAACAGTTCGACATCACTGCCTCATTCACAACCGAGTACCAGTATCAGCACAAGACTGTCAAAATGCAAGTAGATGAAATGGGACGGATTTATTTTGGGATTGGATACTAGAGTGGAAGAAATAATAGCCATGGCTTGGATATCGTCTCCAGCTCCAGTACTTCTGGAAGGAGATGCAAACTGCACTTTATGACCCTGACACTCATTTATGGTGGCATACTTGAAGAAGGGTGTGTCCTATTCAAATGTAAAGAATGTGAAGATGTGAATGAGATAAAGCTGGCCTGCTCTTTCAATTACTTTAGGCTAAAAACCAGCTGGGTTGTCTTTTTTGTTTTTCAGGCAAAATGGAAGTTTCCTACTGGGCTATTTGTGTGTGTGTGTGTGTGCGTGTGCGCGTGCGTGTGTGTGTGTGTGTGTGTGCGTGTGCGTGTGTGTGTGTGTGTGTGTGTGTAGTGTGTAGGGGTTGGGTGGGAATGGGCGTGCATTGTCGCATTGCAGAATACCAAATAAAGATCCCACAGAAATATCTAAAACTTTGTAAAAGAGCCAATTTTTTAATAAATAAATAAATAATAATAAAAAAATATATATATTGGCTTTCGGTTAGTCGAGTCAGGTGTGTCTTTATGGACAATTAGCTGAATAAATTATTTCACTGGAATTCTCAGTGAGATCAGTGTGTGTGCGCATTGTAGCCAGGGTGAGGTGTTTTTGATGTGTGATAAGTCAGGCTCCAGTGACATGGCATGGTATTTCACATACAGCCAGGGAATGCAAGGCGTGCCTGGAAAAACAATGTGTGCATGTGCTTGTGTGTGCGTGTGTGTGTGTGTGTGTGTTTATGTGTGTGTGCATGCGTGTGCGCAGCTCTAAGCTTTAGTGTGGGTTCAGATCAACCATCTGTGTTAATGACAGAAAGTAAAACTTTTAGTAGGAGCTAATGGCCCCTCCATGTATTTGCATAAACTCGGTGAAGTGTTAGACCTTTGCACTGCTTCCTACTGAATGACTGTCTTATGATTAACAGGATGCAGGAATGACTAAGCACACACACACACACACACACACACACACACACACACACACACACACACACACACACACACACACACACACCCTCTCTCTCTCTTTTATGATTCAAGATTCAAAGGTGCTTGGCAAATGCTTCAAACGGGACAAATATTTACATTCTTATCACCAAAGCTTCCAAATCAGTTACAATAAAATAACAGGGTAGATATAATAATAATAATAATAATAATATAATAATAAATAATAAAAAATAATAAAAAAATTATAATATAAAAAGTAATAATAATAAATGTATATAAAATAATCGAGTACAGGCATTTAGTCAGAGATAATGCAACTCTCTTAAACATTATTCAAAAGCATATATACATATATGTACATAATAATAATAATAATAATAAATAATAATAATAATAATAATAATAATAATAATAATAATAATAATAATAATAATAACAGTGATCAGTGTATATTCTTTGTGTGTGCTTATGCATGTTTGTGTGTTATGGTGTGGTCATTCTATCTCTTTGTTTCTCTCTCTCTCTCACACACACACACACACACACTGCTGCACAAGCATGCAAGAGGGCAAGAGTGCAGGAGCGGGTGTGGCTGTCAGGAGCTGAGACATTATTTTTAGGAATCTGGCTCTCTCTGCTGGTGCTGAATGATATCACTGTAAAAGGCGATTGTGGAATTTCTGAGATTTCCTTATCTCGCCTCAATGGGTACAAGCAGCAGGTTGTGACTCGACACTTCAGCAGACAAACTCAAGGAACTCTGTTTACGCTCCCTGTGAAGTAGAGAGCTCAGAGATGACAAAACTGCATCCAGAGCTACAAGAACAGGGGAAAAGACATGACAAAGGATTCTCTAAGATTGTATAAACAGGTATAATCTTTTTTGGAAACCGTTTGTGACTCAAAACTCCAGTTTCATCTAAAATGTTTGGATTGATTTCTTTTAGATGAATACATAAATCCTAAAATTATGCAAAGAACATACATACTTTATTTTTTCATAGATTTTATTTTTGGACAAGATCCTTAAAAAAAAGTTACCTATTTGGTGATATCTTTTTTTTAATTCATTTTTAAGTAAATAATTAATTAATTATTTAATTTTATTATTATGATTAATAATAATAAATACAAATATATGAAAAAAAAATTAATAATAATAATTAATTGTATTATTATTATTATTATTATTATTATGTGTATTTATTTATTTGGAGGGGGGGTGTTATTAAGCCTTGATTAGCCAATTAATTCCTAAGAAGCACTTTCTGTCATTCACATTTTGACATGCATACAGTTTGATGATTTTTGTGCCTGTTCACTGAAAACAAAGATGCATTGAAGCTTCTAAATTTCTCTTGACTGTATACTTTTTGTGATATTCATTTTGAGTGTGTTGGATATGTTGAAAATTTGCAGGAAATAAATAAATAGCAAAAGATCAGCTTTTATTAAATAAATAAATAAATAAATATTAGATGTGTTACAATGCATGTCCAAGATCAGGGATGCCTATTAGACACCACATAGATGAGTTTGTAATCGATGTGGAACATGTAATGTCGTGGTGGCTTTAAAAAGAATATAATCAAGAACGTCTAAATAAAATGCATAAAGAGAATTCAGAGAGAAAGTGGACAATTCTTCATTCACTAAAGCAAAACCGTAAATATTTCAATTCAGCATTTTAATGTGTCACACAAATTACAGAACAATTACTTAGTTACTTACACAAGGAATTTAGGTTGTATTGTTCGCACAGTCTGCCTCATACTCATGACCCTGAAATGACCTTCCAGCCATATCCTCTCTTTCATTCTTTTCAGAGGAGCAACTCAGGGTCAAACTGTTTGTCTCTGAGCCAGTTTCCCTTCTAGCATGTCCTAACAGGCCTTCCCGACAAAAAAAAAAAAAAATCCCTGTTCTCCTTCAGACACCTCGGTCCCACATGGCTGCACAGAGGCACAACAGAATGTCAAAGCTATGAGAGCGAATGGTAAAATGCTAAAATGCCATATTGCACATATTACTGTTACACTAACAGATTTAAAAATAGCATTTTTCGTATATAAAGAGAAACCTATTGCAGCATTAATTCTAGCAGCAGTCCCAGAACTCCACCTGCTCCCAGTTGGCACACTCGCTCCTCAGTACTGTACATCTGCACACGACTACAAGAAGATTCTGAGTCCCACAGGACTTTCTTTGCTGGTCTTGCACCTCAAGCTCTACTGTGTAGGATCTCGGCCACAGGATCTTCTAGCTGTGCAAAATGCTTGTTGTTTAGGGAAAAGGGAGTCATCAGTAATGAAAAACACATGGGACACATACGGTATGTACAGGAAAGTAAGTTCTGCATTTAAGCAAGTGTTACAAAATTCATTCTAGTCCTTAAAACCCAGAGAATGTTTATCCATTTTTTGTAGTACTGTGTTTTAATATATATATATATAGGATTGCACAATATAGAGAGACATATCCTTGTCTTGTTCAGTATACCTACTGTATATACCTATGTTCCTATATTATACTGTACAAACATGACTAAGCCAAAAAAGGAAAAGAAAAAATAAATAAATACATTAAGCATTTGGTGAGTTCATCATTTTTGTGATGTCATTCCCATATTCCAGTAGTGGTAAAAAAATATGCATTTTAAAAGTAACAATAACTTTAGTTCTACCTGACATATTTAAAAAAAAAAAAACCTAAATGTACAGTTTAGGTACATAGACGCCTCCCCTGTCAACACGCTGGCAGGATTCCCATATAACCATTTTTTAATTTTTATTTTTTTGTAATCACTCAATGATCAATGCTATATTTGCCAACATGGACTCGTGCCGCTTGAATTTTAAGCAAAACTGCAGTAAAAACACATTTAGTGTAGCTGTTGGGATGCGCAGCGTTCCAATTCTCTTTTGTGTCCTTGACCCTTTTTGTTAACCTCTCTGAGTGTGTATTTATCAGCATTTACTAGCATTTATTAGCATTCCCATCTGTGGATGCGACAGATACTAAGTTGTTGCTGTAAGAGATATCATTTTAATGATATTATATTAGTACATTTTACACAACTCCATTTTTATAATATACTTCACAGAACTAGAATAATTACAATGCTCTTTTCATGTGATATGGACCATGTGTCCTAGGGAAGTATGGTTGCTAATTGAAATTTTAATTTATTTTAATTCATGACACATTTCTGCTGAAAAATGGCAACACCTACATACTTTACTTAAGATATTGTTTCAATGGAACAAGACACACTCTAAATAACCAAGAACATTTCTACTCCCATCTTTGGCTGACTTTAGCTGACCCAGATGAGGATGGGTTCCCTGTTGTGTCTGGTTCCTCTCAAGGTTTCTTGCTATTACCATCTCAGGGAGTTTTTCCTTGCCACTGTCGCCATCGTCCTCGGCTTGCTCATCAGGGACAGTCTTACCATTTTGATTCATACAATTCAATTCAATTCAATTCAATTTTATTTCTATAGCGCTTTTAACAATGGTCATTGTCTCAAAGCAGCTTCACAGAAATGAAAAGAAGACTTATGGAAATGTATATATGTGTAAGAAAAATGTGACTAGATAATGAGATTGTCCCTGATGAGCAAGCCAAGGGTGACGGCGACAGTGGCAAGGAAAAACTCCCTGAGATGGCAACAGGAAGAAACCTTGAGAGGAACCAGACTCAACAGGGAACCCATCCTCAGCTGGGTGATAACAGATAACAGAAATTGTATAGCATCATGTGTGTTATGCAGATGAAAGTTCCATATAACAGAAGTTAATTTAAATTAACACAAAGTCCAGTTCAGCACAGGGATGAGTCAGCAGGTGCAGAGGGCAGATGGGGTTCTGGATCACTGGGAGCTCAGGAGCAGCATGTGTAGATCCAAACCAAAATGAAGAAGAATCCAGCTGGAGTTGGTCCTTCTCTGGATGCCTCTGGGTCAAAGCAGGGTCGGCCTCTGTCTACTGAAGCTGGCACGATCTCCAGATGCCTCGGGATGGGTGGAAAAATAAAGAGCAGGTGAAAAGAATTAGCGTGGTTGCCATTCAGGATAGATGTACTGGAGTATCAGGTAAAGAAATTAATTATGTGTATGCCAGATTAAAGAGATGCGTCTTGAGTCTACTTTGAAATTGGGAAACTGTGTCTGAGCCCCGAACACTGTCAGGAAGGCTATTCCAAAGTTTTGGAGCTAAATATGAAAAGGCCCTACCTCCTTTTGTAGATTTTGATATTCTGGGAACTACCAGTAGTCCGGAGTTTTCTGATCTTAAGGAGCGTCCTGGATTGTAACGTATCAGAAGACTGGTTAGGTATGTGGGAGCTAGACCGTTTAGAGCCTTGTACGCAAGTAATGCTATTTTGTAATTAATTCTAAACTGAACAGGTAGCCAGTGCAAGGATGATAATATTGGGGTTATATGATCATATTTTCTGGATCTAGTGAGAACCCTGGCGGCTGCATTTTGGACTAACTGTAGCTTGTTAATTGAGGATGCAGGACAGCCACCCAGTAATGCATTACAGTAGTCCAGTCTGGAGGTCATGAATGCATGAACCAGCTTTTCTGCATCAGATACAGATAAAATGTTCCTAAGCTTGGCAATATTTCTAAGGTGGAAAAAGGCTGTTTTTGTGATGTTGGAGATATGATTTTCAAAGGATAAGTTACTGTCTAATATCACACCCAGGTCTTTCACTGTCGAGCTGGTGGTAACAGAACATCCTTCTAAACGCAGGCTGAATTGTGAGAGCTGGTGTGTACTGGTTTTTGGGCCAATAAGTAATATCTCTGTCTTATCTGAATTTAGTAAAAGAAAATGATCGGTCATCCAATCTTTTATATCTTGAACACACTCAGTTAGTCTAGACAGTTTGGGTATTTCATCTGGTTTTGTGGAAATGTATAACTGAGTATCATCAGCATAACAATGGAAACTAATCCCATGTCTTCTGATGATGTTACCCAAGGGAAGCATGTATACTGAGAACAACAGAGGTCCTAAAACTGACCCTTGTGGCACCCCATATTTCACTGGCATTACACCAGACTGTTCTCCATTCAGATCTACAAAATGGAATCGATCAGACAGGTAGGATCTAAACCATTTTAACGCCTGTCCCTGAATACCAATGTGATTTTGTAAGCGATCTATTAGAATATCATGATCTATAGTGTCGAATGCAGCACTAAGATCAAGTAAGACAAGAATTGAGATGCAGCCTTGGTCTGAAGCTAAAAACAAGTCATTTGCAATTTTAACTAGTGCAGTTTCTGTACTATGATGGGGCCTGAAACCTGACTGAAATTCCTCGAGGATATCGTTTTCCTGCAAGAATGTGCATATTTGGGCTGATACTATCTTTTCTAATATCTTTGATATAAACGGAAGGTTTGAAATCGGTCTGTAATTTATTATATCATTTGGGTCTAAATTAGATTTTTTAAGAAGAGGCTTAATAACTGCCAACTTGAAAGGTTTAGGGACATGACCTAGACATAATGAAGAGTTGATAATATTTAGAAGTGGCGCTCCGGCTATACTTATCACTTCTTTTAAAAGTCTAGTTGGGATTGGATCCAACAAGCATGTTGTTGATTTAGCCGAGGTGATAAGTTTGTACAGCTCTTCCTGTCCTACACCTGTAAAGCTCTGAAAATCTAATTGTGAAGCTTTAGACTGGACTGGATCATGAGATGTTAGAGGTTGAATTTCCATTATTTTCTTCCTGATACTATCAATCTTTTCATTGAAGAAGTTCATGAAGTCTTCACTTCTAAGCTGTGATGGGATACTCCCTGCAGGCATCTTAGGATTTGTTAGGCTAGCCACTGTACTAAATAGGAACCTGGGATTGTTTTGGTTTCTTGCTATGAGTTGGCTCAGATGCTCGGCCCTAGCCGCTTTTAGAGCCCGTCTATAGCTGCACATACTACCTTTATACGCGATTCTAAAAACTTCTAATTTAGTTTTTCTCCATTTTCGCTCGTGGTTACGGGTTGCTCTCTTTAGGGCGCGAGTATGACTGTTGTACCATGGTGCAAGTGTTTTATCTCTGACTTTTTTTAATCTGATGGGAGCAACAGTGTCTAATGTACTGGTAAAAATAGTGCCCATGCTGCTAGTCACTTCATCTAGATCGTCTGCACTTAGGGGTCTGATAAGAAATTGGGACAGATCCGGCAGATTACCTGTGAATTTGTCTTTAGTAGTCGGATTAATATTTCTACTGAATTGATAACGTGGGGAGGCACAGCTACGTTGTTCTACAGGTAGAGTATATACTAAGAGATGATGATCTGTGATATCATCACTTTGTGGTAGAATGTCTATATTAGAGACATCTATACCATGGGATATAATTAAATCTAGCGTATGATTAAAGCGATGAGTTGGTCTATTTATATTTTGTTTAACCCCAAAGGAATTTAGCAAATCTATAAATGCGAGTGCTGAAGTGTTGTTAGCATCGTCTACATGAATGTTAAAGTCTCCTACTATCAGCACATACACATCTCATACAAACTTAAATAATTTTTTTGATTGTGTAAAGCTGCTTTGCGACAATGTCAATTGGTAAACGCGCTATACAAATACAATTGAATTGAATTGGACTTACAGTGAATTTGCTTAAGACTTAGGAGAAGTATATTTGTCTATAATGTGAAAGCACTTTTGGATTCACTGGAGATGAATGAACTATCCATTATTGTGCAGCTATAACTAAATTTAACATGTTTTATAATCATGTTTTATAAGCTGTTTCATTCATGCACCAGTCAATGAGTAATGAACTTAATTCAATGTTTGAATTAAGTAATCCTGTTTGTGGCACATTAGTATATGTGAGCAATATTGAAAAAACAAAAGTTGGATCCAAGATGGCCGACTTCTAAATGGCCACCATGGTCACCACCCATCTTGAAAAGTTTGCCCCCTCACATATACTAATGTGCCACAAACAGGACGTTAATATCACCAACCATTCACATTTTATTAAAGATTGTGTCCCATCTCATGCCCACCCAATTTATATATATATATATATATATATATATATATATATATATATATATATATATATATATATACAATATTGACATTAGTACATTAATGGCAGTTGGCAGCGTATCACTGTCCGTGGCTGTGACCTTCCTCAGGTCACTGGTGATGTGGTCTTTAGAAATGGAGAAAACTTTGACAGCAGTTTGGAAATGAAGAGTTTCAGGCTCATTCACCACTTTGATCTTGGTATGTGACAGACTTGTCATTCATTACTGACTTGCAATAGGGCACGTTGTTGTTGACCATCACTTTCAGACTGCCTTTTTAAATTCCTTATAGTCCAGCTAATGTAACAGACAAGGACAATAATGAAGTAATCAGATAATGATTCCGAATCTGATTTTAATAAGCGAAAATGGAGATAAGAAGAGTAAAAAGTCAAGATTTCAGTCATACATAAGGATATTATGTTCTAAACACTCGAATATATGATACCATTCTCTTCTAAAAAATCAGCAGCATAAAGACACATCCCTATCTTACAGCTCTTCTGGGAAAATCCATGCTAGCAGCCTGAAATGAGCACAGGACAGTCTTTGTGATTACAGCCGCAATTTTTCTCGACAAGAAGAATGTCCCCTAACTTAAAATATACCTGTTCATCAACTGGTGTCTTGTTGATGTTCCATACTTCTTTACTTACTTGAATGATCTATCTTACCTTAGTGACCACTGTGATGCATTTCCTGATTCATGATGAGCCTTGATCCGAATCACTACCACATTTATTTATATTTTCCCCTACAATACACTGCACATGAGACAATTGAGCAATATCACACAAGAGAGTGCTGTTGTCCTGAATATCATCTTGTGCTGCCTACAGCCGCATCTCATTACGTTACATATATTTACAGATAAACATTACAGATATTTAGTACAATGGCACTATGGCGAGTGTGACATTGCTTTTGTGAAACAGTTCTACAAACACGGTTTATTAACAACAGGATATGATTTGTTTGTGAGGAAAATAAACCATGGAGATTGTGGACAGTCTGGAGAAACCGACAAAATTTGTATTTATATTTTCACATCATTGGCATCTTACAGTCAGTGCTTATTTTCTCTTCACATTTAGCTAATTAAAATATGTTAAATTAGACTGTTGTTGACATTATTTATGTCATTTCCTTTGATGTACAGTATGTATGTTTCTCCGATCCTTGCAAAAAAGAAAAAAGAACCATTGATGGATAAATCAGCCTGTAGTTGTGTATGTGGTAATACAGTATAAGCATGTCATTTATTAGCAATTATATGTTGATTGAGTTTTAATTAAAACAATATATATATATATATATCTATATATATATCTATCTATATATATATATATATATATATATATATATATATATATATATATATATATATATATATATATATACACACACTGCGTGGACAAAATTGTTGGTACCCTTCGGTCAATGAAAGAAAAACTCACAATAGTCACAGAAATAACTTTAATCTGACAAAAGTAATAATAAATAAGAATTCTATGAATGTTAACCAATGAAAGTCAGACATTGCTTTTCAACCATGCTTCAACAGAAATATTTAAAAAAAATGAACTCATGGAACAGGCCTGGACAAAAATGATGGTACCCCTAACTTAATGGTTTGTTGCACAACCTTTTGAGGCAATCACTGCAATCAAACGATTCCTGTAACTGTCAGTGAGACTTCTGCGCCTCTCTGCAGGTATTTTGGCCCACTCCTCATGAGCAAGCTGCTCCAGTTGTTTCTGGTTTGAAGGGTGCCTTTTCCAGACAGCATGTTTCAGCTCCTTCCAAAGATGCTCAATAGGATTGAGGTCAGGGCTCATAGAAGGCCACTTTAGAATAGTCCAATGTTTTCCTCTTAGCCATTCTTGGGTGTTTTTTAGCTGTGTGTTTTGGGTCATTGTCCTGTTGCAAGACCCATGACCTGCGACTGAGACCCAGCTTTCTGACACTGGCCAGCACATTTCTCTCTAGAATCCTTGATAGTCTTGAGATTTCATTGTACCCTGCACAGATTCAAGACACCCTGTGCCAGATGCAGCAAAGCAGCCCCAGAACATAACAGAGCCTCCTCCATGTTTCACAGTAAGGACAGTGTTCTTTTCTTCATATGCTTAATTTTTCCGTCTGTGAACATAGAGCTGATGTGCCTTGGCAAAAAGTTCCATTTTTGTCTCATCTGTCCATAGGACATTCTCCCAGAAGCTTTGTGGCTTGTCAGCATGTAGTTTGGCATATTCCAGTCTGGCTTTTTTATGATTTGTTTTCAACAATGGTGTCCTCCTTGGTTGTCTCCCATGTAGTCCACTTTGGCTCAAAGAACGACGGATGGTGCGATCTGACACTGATGTTCCTTGAGCATGAAGTTGACCTTGGATCTCTTTAGAAGTCTTTCTGGGCTCTTTTGTTACCATTGGGATTATCCGTCTCTTTGATTTATCATGAATTTTCCTCGTGCGGCCACGTCCAGGGAGGTTGGCTACAGTCCCATGGATCTTAAATTTCTGAATAATATGTGCAACTGTAGTCACAGGAACATCTAGCTGCTTGGAAATGGTCTTATAGCCTTTACCTTTAACATGCTTGTCCATAATTTTCTTTCGAATCTCCTGAGACAACTCTTTCCTTCGCTTCCTCTGGTCCATGTTGAGTGTGGTACATACCATGTCACCAAACAACACAGTGACGACCTGGAGCCCTATATATAGGCCCACTGACTGATTACAAGATTGTAGACACCTGTGATGCTAATTAGTGGACACACCTTGAATTAACATGTCCCTTTGGTCAGATTATTTTCAATATTTTCTAGGGGTACTATCATTTTTGTCCATGCCTGTTCCATGATTTTATTTTATTTTTTTATAATTCTGTTGACGCATGGTTGAAAAGCAATGTCTGACTTTCATTGGTTAACATTCAGAGAATTTTTATTTTATTTTTACTTTTGTCAGATTAAAGTTATTTCTGTGATATATATATATATATAAAGCAACTCATTGAGTTATTATATATAGAGTTGAATAGCAATTAGTAGCAGCAAACTAGATTGAGGAAGACAAATCTTTTAAGTGTTTTTACATTATTTCTTTCTTAAATTAAGCTGTCAATTTTCTTTCACAATTGTTACAGCATGCGCGTTATGACTCCCAAATGCAGCAAAGTCAGTGTAAGTAGGTAGGTAAGTAGCATGAGAGGAAAAAACATAGATGTACAGAATGTTACACTGCTGCAAACTAATGTTTCTTCCGTGCTTACACTATACTGTAATATTCCACATAGCTTAGTATATAGTATACAGCATGGTGTTTGACGAACATAATTCAACATGGTCCTTTGAAGCTTCTAAATATGGCTATATTGAGGTTTTCAAATTAAAAGCTTTCTTACAGACAATCTTGTGGAACATAAATGACTCAAAAAGGTGTCTAATGGTGTTTATCACATTTTGTTGGACAACCATATTGTTATTGAACGAATATAAACATATC